>VXBP01003122.1:127115-149013 GCA_013400115.1 Rhinopomastus cyanomelas | reverse complement strand
ACTTCCCCTTGGTGAAGCCATGCTGACTGTCCCTAATGACCCTCATCTCCTTGATGTGCCTGGAGACAGCCTCTAGAACAAATTGTTCCATCCCCTTTCCTGAGATGGAGGTGAGGCTGACTGGTCTATGGTTACCTGGGTCCTCCTTCTTTCCCTTAAAGATTGGAGTGACATTTGCTATCCTCCAGTCCCCAGGCACCTGTCCTGATCCCCATCACTCAGAAAAGATGATGGAGAGTGGCCTAGCAATGACTTCTGCCATCTCCTTTAGTACATGCAGGTGCATCCCATCTGGGCCCATGGATTCCTGTACATCCAGTTTGCTCAACTTATCCCTAACCCAGTCCTCATCAACCAAGGCAAGCTCCTCTCTTGTCTCAGCTTCCTCTAGAGCCTCAGCCAGTCTGGGGCTTGGTATCAGAACAGCTTCCAGAAGTATAGACAGAGGCAAAGAAGGTGTTGATTATCTCTGCTTTCTCTCTATCCTCTGTCTTCTGGAAATATCTGGGTAGTTAAAATACGCCATGAGAACCAGGCCTTGTAGCTGTGAGGCTGCTGTCAGCTGCCTGTAGAAAACCTCATCAACTTCTTCATTCTGATCTGGTGGTCTGTAATAAACACCCACAACAGTGTCACCCATGCCAGCCTGCCCCTTAATACACACCTACAAACTCTCAATTCTTTCTTCATCTGCCCCTGGACAGAACTCAATACTCTATTTCAGCTTCTCTAGTTCTCCTGAGCCTTTCTAGTTCAGCTTGTAGCCTTTCGACCTCATCTTGTAACTGTGCTGCCCGGTCAAGCAGATAATCCACCTGCTTGCACCATACTCAGCCAGGAAGATGCAAAAAAATCGCTACGTTCTTGGCAGCCTGTTACCTGCACAGCCTCATCTTGTTGGGGGACCTCTGCTTGGGTTCCCACATCCATGTGCAGCTGTGACCGAACCCTGGTCTTCCTCTGCTGCTGCGTTGTTACCATTTTTCTTCCCCCCCGGGCGGCTAAAGCAGCTAAAGCAGCTGGCGCTCTCTCTGCTGCCTGCGGTCTGAGCGCGACTTCCGGTTTCGCTGCCCTTAAAGAGCTCTGGGTCTGCACGCCCCGTGGTGTTTGCCCAGCTTCTCTCGTGAGAGTACCCAAACCTCAGCAGCTGCCTTCCCTTCTACCTTGAGCTTTCCTGTTCAGGGAACCCCCAGATCACCCAAAAACCTCAATAAAATATCGTTCGGGGACCGGCGCTCTCACTGTTGCGTGCGGTCTGAGCATAAAATAATGAGAGTATTCACTGTGAAGATACTAACACTTAAATGGCACTTAGTTGCTACTTCTACCTTGAATTCGTTTTCCTTGTCCTTTGGGCCTTTGTGGAAGGGCCTGTCATAGCGGAATTTCCGGATGTTGTTTACTCGGTAAAAGCTCTTGATGCGGTCAGGGACACGGTCCATTTGCAGCACATCGACGTTGTCTGGGATGGGAGTCACTGCATAGATCTGTAAATCTGGAAATTAGTTGTCAAAGAAGCTACAGGACCACAGAAAGAGGAAAGTTCTGTTGTGGAACAAACCAGGGTGGTGAGTTCAGAAAGCTACACTTCTCTTGGATTTCCAGTGCTCCTTTTGCAAGTGAAACAACAGAACACTGGGCTAGAACTATGAGGAGAGTCTACAAGCAGGTTAATGACAGAAGACGATACCTAAGGATACAGAGAGTATGGAGCAAGACCCCCAAAATACCTACAGGCAAAATATCCAATTCCTATTAGCTTTAACTGGAGCTCCGTGCCTCACTTGTGCAGGGACTTTAGTAGCTGCTGTTGTAGTTGGGTGCCTAAATAATATCTTTCTTGGATAAATTTTACCCTACATACTTCAGCTTTGTGTACAAACCAAAGTTGTCCTAATTTCATCAATTTCCAGTCTAATCTGGTTGAACTAGTTTAACCTGAGATGTTATACAGAGGATCTGTGTGAGCATAAACAAACCAACCAAAATACATGTTCAAACAATCCCATCTGTCAGAGTTACATAGCAAGGAGGAGAAAAACACGCTACCAACAATAAGGGAGACACAGGAACCTGCTTAAGGAGATTCCACTTGCTGACAGCGTCCCTATGGTTAAAAGTCCTGTGTAATCCCCTTGCTGTTGCCACACAAGCCAAGCAGTTGGCCTTGCTGTGCTAAAAAGGGATGTGACCACACAGCTACCTCCCTCACACACTGAGTATGACCAGCATTACTCCCTGAATGCAGTGACATTGTCTCAAATAGTGCAGCAAACCAGTCAAATATGCTGGAGCCAGGGGTTTGGTTTTGTCCATATCCAGTTCCACCCAAGACATTTAGGAAATGAGGCATCTAAGATGATGACATTTTCAACACCTTCCTCCTCTGTGTTCCACCACAGTTCTAATCATAGTTTTGTCCTTTCATTGAAGGATACACTGGGCATCGCACTGCAATATTGAGTCATCTGGATGTTTTGGATGCTGCATGGCAATGGCTTGTGGGAACTCGCTCAGCATCCGCTGCTGGAAGGCTTCTAGCCTCTCATAGTCGTGGCCCCGACACACATATTCTTTGTTCTGCACGGAGGACAAGGAGAAAAGAAGGAAACACATCAACCAAAATTTAAAGAGCCACCTCTGATCATGCTGAACAATACACCCTCAAGAACCTCCCCCCCCCACCTACAGTGGGTTAATACAGAAAAGCCACACCAAGAAGTCTCAGTGGCCACTTTGCAAATTCCCTTTCAGCCCTAAAAGCAGTTCCTTTCTGAGGAACAAAATTTTGTTTCTGCCAGTAATGGAAAGCTTGTGTGTAACTGTGCCTCTTGGGGCATTAAACCACTTGTGCAGAGGTCTTGGATGCTTTTCAAACCATCTTAAACTTCAAACAGCAAGATACAGGATTCCTGAACTCCTGAGTCATAAAAATTCCATTTCAGTCTCAGCCCTACTACCACGGAACACAATTTGGACTGGAGTTAGTCTCTTGATGTAAGATCAAACAAGGAAGGCAAATTCTCAAATTCTGGTAGTTTTTAACTCTCATAAACATAACTGTAAGTACAGGGAGATTTTTCACCTGCACAAAGCAAAGCAAGAACCCCAGCAAACAAGAACATTTCCTCCCTTTCAATTTCTTGCCTTTAGAAGCTGTAGTATATGCATTGATGTTTTGCTAATTGCTCTGGAAAATAATTCTGGTCAAGGACTTCTTGATCTTGTAGCAAAATTAAAGAAAAAGCAAAACCAGATCAGAATGCTTGGCCAGGGAGTGCAGCTATCTTTGACTTTGCATTTCAGCTGTCATGTTCCAGCTGTGACAAACATCACTTTGTGTGCAGCAGTCACAGTAACCGGTGAACTGAAAGAAAAACTGCATGATGAACCTTGACACTTCAGTTGGTAATGGCCAAACTTTGGAGCTATCACTAAATCAGGAGCAAGTCCATGTCTGAAGGTGAATCTCTTTAAGACACTTTCTGCATTCTCTATTTTAGCTTGTGATTGCAGCAATCCAGCAAACCGTGAGCCTATAAATAAAGTTACTGTGATTCTAAAAATAATGCCATGAAAACACCTGAAAGCTAAATTTAATAGATTTTTTCAGACACCTGCCAACACAAGATCTCAGACTGTTGCTTGTCAGACCTCACTTGAACTTCCGATAGGCAGGAGACATGGACAGCTTTAATTTACTTCTGTAAGAAGGTTAGAAATAGATGCAGAATTGACAGAAACGTAAATAATGGCTTCTGTAAATTACATCAATGCTGTAGAAAGAAGTGGTTGTTTTCTGTCAAGCTGTAGAGCAGTAGAAAAGTTTTTTGATCACTGAATCAGTCCCACAGCCATTGAAAAAATTTAAATCCATGTAAATCTTTCTCTTCTGTAGAATAGCTGCTTCCAATCTCCTTATGGTGTGATCCATGCTGATGTGACTGCTAATGGGCTTAATCTGTGCTTCGCAACGTGTCTGCTATATGGATCATTAGAGAGAAAGGAGGAGGATGACTTTTAATGAGATTGCTACATTAGTAATCTGCTATCAGAAGTACTGCTACCAAATAGAACTGCACAATTAACAAGGATTATAATTATGTACGCTCATGATCGCTGTAAATGTCCCCAGCCAACTATCCAAAATGCTGCACCACTTCACAAAGAGTAAGTCTTGAGCACTGAAATCTTATGCAGTGTTAAACACACAGGCCATGCAGGATCCAAGATAAAACTGTAGGATCTCTAACATGGCAAGTTAGATTCCCTGACGCTACTTCACAAGCAGGAGCACCGATGCGTGTGCCACGATGACTGATGTAATTAATTTTCTGAAACATCTTCTAGATACAAAAGGTTGTTAGATATAAAAAAAGAGACCGACAGTTTTCTCTGGAGATCTTCACAAAAGGGAAACTATCACTTCATTCTGCAGCACCTGACATTTGCCCAATTCCTTTTCATGAGTGTCCTACACACTGATTCAGGCTGCTGCAGTAAGGCACAGCTTGAGACCTTTGACTAATGAAGCCACCCTTTATCCACTGGTTTTCACTATGAGTAATTCCAGCTTGCCTTTACTTTCCCTGTCTATGTTTCCCTTAAAAGACTGTAATTAACCACTAACGTTTAAACCCTAGTTAAAAAACCCCACATAGTACTCAGAGGGAAATGTAAGAGTGCAGTTTGCAAAATGGTACAGTTTTGCTTTTTGGAGCTTCTTACTGTGTAACTCAAGTGGTCCCATCTCGTGTCAGGACATTTCTTTAAGGAGGACACAAATCATGCACCCGTAGTCCTTTATGTGAGCTTGTCCTGTCAGGCTGATGGCATCTACTATCAATAACCAGACACTTCTCACAGCAGTTGTCACATTATATTCCTCCCTTGCTCTGAACTAGCAACCAAACATCTTATGAACAAATGTCTACTTCAAGCATTAGGAAAGGAAGGTAACTGTACTTTTTAAAAGGATGGTGGACCCAGCTGATCCCATATGCACCAGCACCAAACAAACGCAAAGTAAGGACGTGTCCACAGAAGCCGCAAAACTTTTGATGGGGAGAGAGGATGTCTTTGCTTGAAAGAATCATTGGTCTGGTGTTAGAATCACTGTCATGTGAGACTTCTTTAAAAAAAGTGATAATTTGAGATGATGAAAATTTATGAGTAATGACCCAACGTTGCTGCAAGATAGCATTTTGCTTTATGTAGAGAGGCAATATGTGCCGCATCTGTACATCGTCAGAAATACACGCAGGCATGAGCTGAATTCCTGATCTCTGTTCTTAACAACAATCCCAAAGAACCATCTCCTGCACTTCAGCTTGAGAGCTGCTTCTGTTTGTGCAGGCAGAAAAGAAGTAAGCTGAGTGGCAGCCATTATATCCACGACAAACACAAAGCCTTAACTGCTACTCCGAGCAGGTAACTTCGCTGTATTTGTATTTTTGTGTAAGTCTGGCTTACCCGCAGGAAAAAGGGGAATTTCCGACCATAGAAACCGACCCTGAAGAACTCTGGTTCTAAGCGCTGCTGTTCCATGATGTTGTCATAATAGGTGGCTTCCATTTTCTGTGGAGGAGAAAGAAGCTGCTGTCAGACCCTTAAAGCTGCACTTAAAAGATTAGAATCTCAAGACACATTAAAATATCCTATTACACTTTAGAGTCCACAATTTTTTATGCAAGGACCAAAATTCTTTGAGATCAAATTAATTAAACAGTCAACATGGTGGAACAGACTAAAGTATCATTGTACTAATTCTATAGTTTTGGAGATGACACATGAAATTTTTTCTGCTGCATCTCATGTAAAATTAAACAGGTCTTGCATGTAATTTTCTTTTCATTGCACAATTAATGGCAAAGCTGAGATCTGTGTTGCCTGGCTCAGTGTTGTTCTCTCCTACAGCTCAAAATCCATACCACTGTCTGGAAAATTGTATCAGTTCAATCGGCTCTGTCTTAAATTAAATCTTGCGTGGCTCTGTGCACTAGGAGGTTTCACATGGAATAAAAAAAGGGGTTGGAAAAAGGAAAAATATTTTCTGTATTTCCAAGTATTAGTTTTGTGGCCGTGTGCTATCACTTGTATCAAGACTGGGTTTTCAAGACTCCTTGCCAAAACAAATGTAACTTGAAATCTCAGGAATGTCATGGTAGCAAAACGATTGCTTTTTAAAGGGAAGAACCAGTCTGACATCACTGCTTCTACTGCAGGGAACCCTGACAGCAGCTCTGACTTAGAATGCTACATCAAGGTTTTGTTCTCAGTTCCCACACATATTAACTCCTTTTCTAAACTGGAGAAAGTCCCAAAGTTATTGCAGGAAAAAATCCACATAAGAAAAGAGTGGCAAGTAGTGGTAACTTATTGATATTTTAGGAAAGAAACTCTTGATGCATGACTTGATTCAAGACTTCAATGAAAGTTTGGTTGCTCA
The DNA here is from genome assembly GCA_013400115.1 of Rhinopomastus cyanomelas. Classification (NCBI taxonomy): domain Eukaryota; kingdom Metazoa; phylum Chordata; class Aves; order Bucerotiformes; family Rhinopomastidae; genus Rhinopomastus; species Rhinopomastus cyanomelas. Next base: position 142,565 of record VXBP01003122.1, on the reverse strand, counting down.
TCATTCATGACGGCTTTACCAATACGGTATTTCCTGTAGAGCAGGGCAAATTTTCAGCCTGCTCTACTGTAGAGGTCTATGAGCAAGTGCACCACCAAGATGGCCAGCTATGCTCTCTGCAGGGCCACTATGAAGAAAACAGATTCTTCACAAGTGCAGTCCATGAGTTCTAGTCAGACAGAACTTCAGATGAGAATCACTTTGACTTTTAAGGACAACTTAAACCCCTGTGTATAAGAAAACATTCAGAACTGGAACATTTGGGTTGGATGTATGCTACCACCAGGGACAAAAGCAGAGCAATTGTTTCATATTCACAGTGTGTTCAAGTGACAACCAGAACTTTATCTTCTTTCGATTAAAGCACATTGCTGCAAATGTGCCCTGATTATGGCAAGACTGTCATAAACATCTGTCTTCTTCCTTCTTTCTCTCTTGTTCCTCCTATGTCAACTGAGATACAAGTTGTCTTTGATACTTTTTGGAATTAAAATGAAATTGGAATTTATTTTTTAAGAAAAAAATTTCATTTATCAAAGATCTACATAAATATGCAATTGCACTAGAAAAGCCTCCATCCTGTGTCTGTGCTGTCTCCACATACTCATGCAAATGCTGGGCAATCTGAAGAGGAAGGAGAAAGCCTATAGGTCATGGAAGGAGGGGATGGCCACTTCGGGTGATTATAAGGCTCTGGTGAGAGAATGTAGGGATGCAACTAGAAAAGCCAAGGCCTTCTTGGAATTAAACCTTGCAAGAGAGGTCAAGGGCAACAAGAAGGGCTTCTTTAAATACACTGCAGGTAAAACTAAAACTAGAGGCAATGTAGGCCCCCTGCGCAATAATGTGGGTGCCCTGAAGACGAAGGATGCAGAGATACTCAGCACCTTCTTTGTCTCTGTCTGTATTGCTGGGGGCTGCCCTGATACCAGGCCCCAGTCTGGCTGAGGCCCCAAAGGAAGTTGAGACAAGAGAGAAGCCTGCCTTGGTTGATGAGGACTGGTTTGGGGATAAGTTGAGCAAACTGGATGTACACGAATCCATGGGCCNAGAGTAGTGATGAATAGGACAAAGTCTGGTTGGAGGCCTGTATCTAGTGGAGTCCCCCAAGGGTTGCTACTGGGACCAGCCCTGTTGAATCTATTCATTGATGACTTGGATGAGGGATTGGCACGCACTGTCAGCAAGTTTGCTGATGACACAAAGCTGGGTGGTGTTGCCAACACCCCAGCAGGCTGTGCTGCCATTCAGCAAGACCTGGACAGGCTGGAGAGCTGGGCAGAGAAAAATTTAATGAACTGTAACTAGGGCAAGTGTAGAGTCTTGCATCTGGGCAAGAACAACCCCAGGTACCAGTATAGGTTGGGGACTGAGCTGTTGGAGAGCAGTGCAGGGGGAAGGGACCTGGGGTTCCTAGTGGACAGCAGGATGACCATGAGGCAGCAGTGTGCTCTTGTGGCCAAGAAGGCCAACAGCATCCTGGGGTGGCAGGGGGATTAGATGAGATGATCTTTCGAGGTCCCTTCTGATCCCTAATGATTCTATGATTTTGTGAAATTTACTGCTGGCAGACTTAGCAACTACTTCAGTGAACCTACAAAGTCATTGATGTGAATCACCACAAAGGTTTCACTGTAACCACAAGGAGGCGTGTAGGGAATATAAAGATTAAATTAAGAAAGTTGTGACAGGAATGCCAAACTCCTTGAGGAATGGCATGTGAGAGTGCGAGGAAAGACACTGCTGCTACTCACCCGAATCCAGCTGAGGCTCTGATAATCATAGAGACTTTCGTACTGTATGGCCAGCTCTCGGCACAGCGGGATTCCAAACTCCCAGCTCTGTGAAACCAAAGCAGATCACACTCACAGCAAACAATGTTATTGCCAGCTCAGCTAAGAGGATTATGGAAACTCAGTTTTGGGAATTCATTTGGTAGGAAACATGAGGAAGTTGAAAATGCAGTTTGATGCAAGTGTTTCCATTAGATGTCAGATTAATTTCTTCCTCAACAGGGTTTAGCAGAGGGTTTGTGTTCCATGGAAGTTACACACATGCATAGTGCTTGTTACTGACACTTATGACACTGAGAACTCATCTGAAGAAAGCCAATACCAGTATCCATTTTTCTGACCCCCTGTAACCTCCTTGTACACCCTTGAACTGAAATCTCCTCTCCCATCACCTTTGACCTGCACAGACTGGAAGCCATTTGAGGGAAAGGTTATTTCTTACCATACTCATGAAAAAGGTCTAGAACACCAAAGGCTCCACTGAACCTTTATTGCATTAACTTTCATGCACTGGGCTCATTTGCCACAAGTTTTAACTGGGAACTTGTTGCAGTGAAAACAAAATTAATATGTGAGCTAGACTAGCACCTTAAGTTTTAAGAATATGAATAGCAATGTTGTACATTACTGGTAACTAATTATGTAAAATATGTGGAAATAGTTTTCCTGGTTTAATTTACTTTACTTGTGAAAGTGTATTTCGACACTGATTTAGTGTATTAGGTACTGCACATCGTTCCCTTTACACCCATAGGCTTGTGATGTCTGTTCCCTCATCCTTAATACCAGCACAGCAGAGCTTTTCTCTCTGAATAGTAAATCCAGAATGTGTAAGAAGAATTGTTGTAAAAGTAAGGGAAGCTTGCAAGAAATAAAATAGTAAGAGTAATGATCCTACATTACTTCAGTTAATTACAAAGTCTTCTATAAGAACTCGCTAAAAATATTCTTTCTGAATTAATGTGGATAGTTTGTGACAATATCAGTAGTTTTTGTGACCTCAAATGAACAGGATTTTTGCTGTGGGTTGTCAAAGTCCAGGACACACACACTGATACATAGAATCAGGACCACCACCCTAACCAGTTACCTGTTTATGTTTGCAAATGCAAGCACTGCTGCCATTTTTTACAGGTTGCAACACTCTTTACAGAGATTTTTCAGTCATTTACTTGGAAGAAGGGAAAAGTCTCTTTTAAAACATATGGTTGGGAACAAATGGCTTTTGTGACAGAATGTGAGCACAGTCTCACTTTCCAGTGGGATGCTCTGGCCAAAGCCCATGTAATTCTCTGATCTGTCTGTTGGTTTGAAGCAGAAAGTTGGCTGGCTGCCCTCCCTGCAGGTGATCTTAAAGATGTAACCTTTTCACACTCCTTTTCTGATGTGGATTGAATTAGCAACACGTAACCACATCTTATTTCTCTTCATACCAGCTCTCCTGCATGTTCCTTGATACTAATTCCTGCTACCCTAACTCTGGATTTTCTTCTTTGTTACAGTTAGACCTTCTCCACAGATAAATCTCACTGTGCTAGATGAACGTTCTGTGGATGTAAAATGAAACAGAGAAGCGAGGAAACACAACATACAGGTAATGCCTTAGAGAATGAACAGATGTGGGTCACACCTCTCTGGTTTGAAAATCCACGATGGCAATGAAAACATTGTAACAGTGGAGCAATGTCACATGTAATTCCGTGGGTGACACAAGTGTCATGTCCTTCTAAAGCATCATTCTTTCCCTTCCAAGTAATTTCCTAATGTCTCTGCTGTTCACTTCCCTCATTACTGCATTACTGTGTCTGATCTGTTTGCATGCTCTGCATTAGGTCCTTCACTTGACAAAGCACATTTGTGTGGTATTTACTGTGGCACCAGCAACTCCCAGCTGAGCACTACTGGCTGCACACAGGGAGGCACCGAGAGACAATCTGCATTTATGCATGGCACCTTATATGTATTCCCACCCCAGTGTGCAGATTTCTTTTGGAAATATGATTTACACAAGGGTGCACAAGAGAAATGAGTTCAAACACTGGGTACAGAGCATTGGATCTAAAAATGAACTGCATTAGAAATACAGTTCTGGATCTTTCAAAGCACTTGGCTGCGGCCAAGGAGAGCATGCTGCGATGCTGTGATAGAGCTGATCAGCAGTTTTAATTCATAAAATCTAGCAGTGGACTGGACAGAAGAGGGTTGGGTAGTTTTGAAGTGACTACTGTCTAGAAGCATGATCAGTTGGGTTCTAATTAATCATTCACAGTCTTCTTCAACCAGAAAACCTTGTATTTTAACAGGCAAAAGCATAACTGAGTAAAAAAAATCTTAACTTGAAATTATACACTTGCAGCCCTTAGTAGGAAGGAGCACATGATCCCAGCTTTGGGACACCTTGGTCATCCCAGCACAGGGATGCTACCAATGATACTGAGAACCATAATCTTGCTTGATTGGAAGAGACTAACCCTAACCCTAACCCCAGCACTGCCAGGTCACAACCACCCAGTTACCTCACTGTGCACCCCTTTGCAGTGCTCCAGGCCTGCCATGGGCCATTCCACCACTCCCTGCCCACCACTGCCATGGCCTTTGTTTCTAATTCACAAGACTGTTTTGTAGTCATAGTTTTCACAAGTCCTGTGCTGAGAACATGTTTTTCAATAGAAATGCAGAATTTTAACACCCTTTCCAAGCTGCTTTGAACCTGTGCTGAGCAGATGTTACCAGGAGCAGCACAAGAAACCAAACTCTAGAAATGCAACTGAAAGACATGTCAAAAAACTTCACTCTTCAGGTCCCGAGAAATGATCATCTTAGGGTAATGCAGACACGAACCATCAGACACAAGTTAAGGAAAGCATTTTTTGTCCTGTCCTTGAGCTGTTCCCTGTTGCACAGTGACAGCAGCGTGCCAAGAAGCAGCAGGAACAGCAGGACGGCTTCTCAGCACCTTTCACTTTCAAAGTTGGACTGACACACGCACTTGCTTAAGTGGATTACCTAGTCGTTCAGCTACCAATTACAATAAAGGAGGATTGAAATACAAAGTCAAGTAACTTCAAAAATCTTGAAGAAAAGACACCTCAAGAGGTTACACTCTAATCTGTTAGGAGTTTTATAGCACAATTGCACCATCGTGATCATACTCCCTGCCAGTGCACATATGGATTAAGTGGTTTTGTCAAAAACACAGGCTCGCTCATTTTACAGAGTCTCTATCACCTCTGTCTCCTCAGGCAGTACAGTCTTGCAATATTTGCAAAAGTCAGTAATTAATTGTTGGGGTTTTTTTTAAGTACAGTCTGAAGAATCTTGAAAACTTCTGAAACAAAAGAGAGAGCCATATACAGTATTATCAGAAAAGAACAACTCTAGCCCCCAAAAATCATTTATTCTTAATGAATCTCTTCCCCATAAATTGGGCATTTCTTCCTACACAGTCTGGTCTTTGCATGTTCTGCAGAGAACGTCTCTGCCGTACACAACTTTCTGCTATCCGGGCTAGGAAAGAATTATCTGGATTGACAAATTCCTATGAACCAAATCACATTTGTATTTAATGCCACTGCCATCAGAGGCAATGCCACCCCTGAGGCGCACACCCAGATGTTATCTGCAACAACATAAGCGGTAGGAATTTTTCCACAGAAGGGGAAGAGTTGAAAGCATTCTAATATACAGTAACACTTTGAAGCTTCACGTTTGCAATGTTCCCAAAATGCCACAACACCAGGGTCTGTGTCATCCACACTGCAGCAATTTGGAGAAAAAAAAAGGATTATTGTAGGAAAACCTCACTGAATATGTGAAAGTGAAGTGTATTGATTTTCTTCTGGTCCAATGGATGGAGCTCCACTTTAACTGAAAGGCTCTTTAAAATAATAGTGATGCTGAAAAGACTTAAAGCTTTTTTAATAGAGAGTCTCCTACAGTGCACTGCCTGCTGTTTACTTCTACAGGTCAGAAACAAAGTAAGTCCTAAAGTGAGTCACAACACAATTTGCATCAGCAACTACAAAAAGCCACCCTGTCCCCTAAAAGCTGAGGAACTGGCATTCACAGGTGATCCAGTTCAGTTTAAAGGTAGAGAACTGTTTTGGTGGTGTTCTTGTGGGCCTGCCTCATGCAATACCCACATCCATTACCCATGTTCTCATCTGGGTTTGTCACTCAGACAGCCAGGAAGCAATTTGTCAAGTTCTAAAACCTTCTGAACCAATTTTCTTGTAGACTACTGAACTGAGATGATGGGCTTTTGAGCTCTAAGCAATTCAGGAAAAGGGAAGGAAGCTGCTGGAAGAGAGAAGAAGTTGGCATACCTTCCCTTTGTTGAAGTAATGGATAATCTTACGGCACAGACCTTCCTTACGTTGCCACTCTGACTGGGATGGGTAATGCAGGAACTCTCTCAGAGGTCTGTCCTCCCACTGAAGCAACTCACAGTACAAAAGCAAAGTAAATGCAGCCTCTGTTGAAAATGCAAGTATTGAACACTGAATCAGTGATGACAGATGACAGCAAAACACTGAAAGGTCACTAGACCAGCTTCTTAGACTGTCTGGAATTTCTGATACACAATCTGGGAAAAAATTCTCAAGTCTGAGATGATTATTAAATTACTTAAACGAGCAGCACACAGCAGTTTCCTGTGAATCTGATTTTGTGGCACAAATGTCTCTGTTTTCTTTTTAGTAGCTACTTGGTTAAACTGCACAGTCAGATATTGAAAGACAGAACTAGATTTGGGTCTGGCAGCTGTAAACAGAGCTTGGACAGCACAGAATGGTAGTCTACACACTTGCTAAGGGCTCCCTAAACACTACAATGCAAGAAAACATGTAATGGTGAGTTTGTGATTTTTATTTCACTCTTGTAGTATTTTTTACCAATGTTTCTTGAAGAACACTTCAATGTAAGACTTGGGATGTAGCAGAGCAGTCATAGGGTTGTGTGGGCGCAGACATATATTATCTCACTTCAGGGAATGGGCTGGACCTCAGCTTCTTATCTTCCCAACTGTCATAACCGATTCATACAATTATGTTCCAAAAGAATACCAGAGTATAACATTGGGAGAGTCAAAACCTTTCCCCAGAATTTCAAGCAGACCCAGTACGATTCGTTACTGACCTGTGTAGTTCTCAGCCTGTAAGTGCATGTCACACAGCTTGTGGATATAGCGAATGTACATCTCTTCCTTGTTGATTTCAGATTTATAGAAATTCTGTGAAATAAAAAAGGGATTGATATTTTCATTGAGACGGTTCCTGCAAGACAATCTGCAGTGTCTGTGTATGAATAAAGGCATTGAAAATACAATTTGTTGTTAAAGAAATATTTATTTTCACATTCACACTAATTTAACCCACTGATTTTATCATATCACCATTTTTTTTCAAAATGAGTCTAGTTAAAAGCTGAAGGAAAAGGTGAAAGAAATCTTAGAGCCTCTGTCACAGGAATACTCAGAACTCAGCTGGCAGGGCCCTGAGGAACCTGACCTATCTGGTCCTGCTTTATGCAAAGAGTTGGACCAGAGACTCTGAGGGAACCATCACAATTGCTGTCTGTCATCCCAGTGCTCTGATTCTGAAGCTACATTTGCCTGATGTAGATTCCTGTCTCAGCTCTTCCCATCCCAGTTTCAACACACTGCAGAGCACTACAAAGAGAGAAAGAAAACATCTTTACCATAAGGTTAACAGTGCAGCCAATTTTCTTGTTTTCCGTTTCATCTCCTTTCATACAGTCCCTAAGAAAGCAGAGAAATGTTGAAACACACATTTGCAAAAAAAGTCCTTTTAAAATAGATTTGAAGCTTATTCTCTTAAGTTTCTGTGGAACACGAACAACACTTAATCAGGTACTTAATTTATAAAAGTAATCCAAGAAAACTTCCATATTATGGCTTAAATTATATGAGAGCTGAGTGTCCTTTCTCATGTTTCCAGCTCAGAACCAGCCTCTGAACTGCCTGCTAACTCAGAGTTTACAAGAGTCTCAAAAAAATCATATAAGAGTGTCCAAAAATAATCTGGATGGAAGATTACCATAGAAGTGAGAACTGGATTATGTATGCAGATGTTAATGCTTAATGGTTTCCCAGTAAAAGGATTAGTTCTCCTCAGTCCAGCTGCCCTGTGCAGTGCTGGCTTGAAAGGCACCTTAAATCACAAAACCTACCAGTAGTTTCTGGAACACTCTAGGAATTATGTCTATTTAAGACATAGCCATTTAACAAAAAGTTACAGGCTTTAGAAATTACTGATCTCAACTTGGTAAAGGCACATTCATTGATAAGGAAGAGAACTTTCACAGCAGTGACACAGCAAACTGGCTTGAGATCAGCTGTGTCAGGTAACTGGCACCTGGACTTCAGGAGGTGTCTATGTATCTCCAAACACTGATGCAGTTCCCTGTTCTGCTCTCCTCTGGGAACGAAAAGAGTCTACTGTGTATTAAAAAAATCAGTTAAAACCTGGTATCTTCTCCTCAATTAATCAAAGTAGCTTTGACAGCAAATAAAATAAACTCAAAATAAAAATCCTCTCCCTTGTACTCCCTTTAATTGTGATCCAGATACCTGGTCTTGCACAGCAGCTGTTTTCAGGAAACAAACAGGAGTTTGGATCAAACAGGGAAGGACAGGAAACAGAGCAAACTAAAAAGCACAGATGAAGGATTTGGGATTGCAGAACAACCAGTCATAGGTTTGCAACTACAACGAGGAGCAGCAGAAGTGGAAAAAATTATTTGAACCCTTGTCAATAGGCTAAAAATAGAAATATTTGAAGCAGCTTTATAGAGTTTTAAATTATTTGTCATCCCATAAAAACAACAGTGAGTGTGTTTGTGTGGAGTTAAAATACTTCTTGTAACTGAGTAAAAGCTCAGTTGTTTTGATACAACTGTCCTCCAAACTTCAGTGTAAAACCAAAAAGGTGCTAATCTGCAGTGGAGTCTTGCACGCATGAGCCACCAGCTGACATGTCCGACTTTCCTCAGAAAAGTTTCCCAATGCTGCATGTCTCAATTCAGCACATCTTGGTGCAATAAGGCATGTGAGATCATTCTTGAATTTAACATCAATTTTGCTGAATTAGGCAAGCTCACTGCAGTGATAGAAGGAATTAGTGAATTAGCAGCCTGATGAAACCTTAGTACAAACCTACAAATCTGTTCTGTTATCAGTAAGGAGTGTGCAGAGGCCCTGGAGATGAGGACAGGATTTGCTCAGAACCCAGCAGCAGTGAGTTAGGCTCAGTTACACAGTATCTGACACCAGAGAAGCACGTGGCTTGATAAACAATTAAAATACTTCTGTAGAAACTTGATACTACTCCTTTACAAACTTCTTACACCTGGAATACATTACTGCTCTTGTCACACACCTATAGTCAAGCAGACGCTCCATGAGACGCGTAACTGATGTCACAAAAGAGATTCCAGTTTCCCTCCATGTTTCCTGCTCAATCTTCTCCAGCAAACTGTTTGGAGAGGAAAAGACAGCAGATGAGGCTTCCAGGGCAATAGCACAGTATACAAGGGCAGCTGCAGACAACCTTGTTTCTCCCTCACAAAACAAACCCATAGAATTACAGTCTTACCTGGGATAAGGTCCAAAGAGCTGGGTTCTACTCCAGGCAGCATGAAGCAAAGACAAGGAAATTACAGAATTGACAAGAGAAGGAAAAATATCTGCACGTTGCCATTTAAAATAAGTGAAAGAGAGCTATGATTGTGGCAATGATTGACTCCCATGACTACCTGTAGCTTTAATACTGCTAATAGCAGTCACAAGTTAAAGAAGAGTCCAAACCTAATGCAAATGTATCTTTGCTCATCCCCATTTTTGTCTCTGATCAGCAACCAGCCAACCATGAAACACAATTTATTTAAATTATAAATAAATAAGGGCAATAATTTTCCTCTCAGCAGACTAGACAATCCAGGGAGCATCCCACTGAGACAATTGTGAAGGACAAGAGAAGGAAACAGTGAGAACACTGAAAATCATATTCAAAAAGTGAAAAAAAGGAAATTTACAGGCTGGGTTTTCTAAAACTACATCTCTGGGCAAAGAACTTGCCACTTCTCTCCTAGAAAGAAGAAGGACATTCTGTAGGGTGTCATATATGTCCTCACAACTCTTCTCTTCTGCAGTGACTTCCAGCTGAGGGAGCCAATTCACATTTCAGCAGTATCATTGAGGTAGCAGAATTCAGGGTCAGCTGCTTATTTCACACAGCACTGATTAACTTTGGGGAATTATGGAACTGTTTCCTCCGAGTTTACATTGTTCTCAGAAAAGTCAGATGCAAACAGAAACTAAAAGGTTGCTGGATTCTCAGGCCGGGTTTCTTCATAATACATGAAGAATTCTTCATAATGCAGCCACTATAATCTAAAAGTAAGCATAAGCTACAGTCCTTGAATTCCATTACCATTTTGGGTAACAAATGTCTTCAGCTGGAGCTAAGGAAATGCACAATGCTCCTGCCAGGTGAATAATAATAAAACTCAACGGGTATTTTCTTTTCAATATCCCTGAACCAGTCTCACGTTATCTGTACAAAGTGCCAGACTTCCCAAGGCTGAATATTCACGAAGCACAACTGAATCAATTTCCAGGCTTCCTAAGGATGGGAACACAGGATGGACAGGCTTATCTGTCCTGAAAATGAATGAATTCCTATCTCAGAAATGCAAGTACTGGTTCTAGGGAAATAAAGGGTTGTGCCTCAAACTGCCAGTCTGCTGTTTAGGGCATAGAAATTTGCCTGGAATTTATGGCTACAATCCTGCTAACAATCTCTGCAGCTCACTGGAATGTTAGAAGATTTAGGGTTAAGTGCTCTCGACTCTCAAGAGTTCAAAATAAGTTCAAGTAAACTGGGATTGTGGAAACAACAGTGTGATCTGAAAGTAAGTAACAAGCTACAGTCTCTGAGTTCTGAACATTTTGGGTAACAAGTATCTTCAACTTCAGCAAAGGAAACACAATATCCCTCTTGCCAGGTGAATAATAATTAAAAAGTCAGATATTTAAAAAGAAAGAATTAGATAACTGAGAAGAAAGTCCGATGCAAAGTATTTGTTTATACTTATGAGTTACTGGATTTTTGGTGTGAAAAGGAGTGGAAATCCAGTGGACTATGGATGACACAACTTGGCAACTGTTGAGCCAACCAAAACATGACCTTCAACAACTGAGGAAGCAAAGGAAAATGCTGAGAATCTCCTTTGCTCTGACTTGCTGTTTAGTGCAGTGTTTCTCTGTGCCACCCCAGGCCACGATTTCACTAACTGCTGTGTAAAAAGGAATGCACTGACTTCTCTAGCAAAGCAGTTTTTGATAGAAGAACAGTAACTACTTACCTGTGAGTCTTTAATTAGATTTCACTGACAGAAGACAAAGAAGAATTTAGGGGTTTATATTCTTTTAAGAATTGGAGGGACATATTTTATTTCACTGAGCTACCTCATGAAAACCTGCTGGAAAGCCCTTTGCTGCTTTTTCTGAGGCTCTGCAAGTAGCCATGGCTGCACAGATCACTGCTTCAACCCTTTCAATGACCCTGTACAACACAGTGAACAGAAACTGGCAGAGCTTACAGCAGGCTGAAGAGTTCCCTGTAGTTCTCATCACCTTTTCCTTCAGACACCAGACTGTCCAGCTTATCGATCAGCTCGGCTTCCACCTGGGTGCAGAAATGATTGGTTACAAACCAGCTGTTCTTGCAGAAGACAGGAGTGACAAACAGCAGAAAGACTAGAAGAATCTTTTATTTCTTGTGCCCTGGGGCTACCCACTTCTATGTGTGAGCAATTCATTTCTCTGGGGTTCAGTTAAGTGGACACACTTCTGTCATTTTTCAGTGAAACAGGACTAAAATTCTATCTAAAACTATCCTTTACTTAACAGGGTCTAAATGAACATCCCAGGGGAGGTAACTTTTCTTCACATGCATTTCTGAAGTTTATACTTACAACAAACAAATTGCTCCAGGCATACTTTCTGTACACCAGATAAACTAGGGCCTGTACCACAGCACAACATCCACACAGAGAAAATACTTGATCACCACTGATGTGATGGTTCTGGTGGCAGGTAACTGATTTCCAGTCATATAGACATCATTACACTGGAAGATTATTTGTTCATTAAACCCAGTTTTGCCAGGCACAACTACAATTGTCTGATGTATTTTCTTTCCCTGCCTTGTATAAAGGGCCACCACACAGTATAGTTATCTTTCTCTTCCCTTACAAAGGTTTTGACTACGGATTCGTTTATTCCATTATGAAGTTTGATAATCACACAAAACTGGTTAAAGTGCCACAACCAATGTACGTAACGTGAAATAAAACAATTCACTGTAGCCTTGAAAGCAGCAGTCTTAATTATCATCTTGTAGTCATGTAACACTAATGAAGTTCTGAATGGCTAACACCGTTTGTAGAAACACGGCTATTAAAGACAACCACAGTTTGAGTTTTGCTGCTTTCCAGCTGCCAAATTGGCAAGGAAGTAGAGATGAGAATGAAAAGCAAATCACCCAGTGGCACACAAATGGAGCCGGTGCTCGTTGCTGAAATCATTAAATGGAGACCTCACTCAGTCCATGAATTAGATGGAAGTGCTACCCAGCATTGCTGAGGAAATGACCTTGTTAAACCAGGAGCTACGGGAAAAACCAAAAAAGGGCTTGAAAATGAACTTCCATGATTTTTATGCTTGCTGGCAGCCAATTTAGTATTTAAAAAGTAAAGAGAAGCTCTAATTTAAGAACACTACCCTGTCTGCTTGTGATCTGCAATGACTTGACAGAACTCAGTAATGCATCTGTCCAGTTGTCTGGCATCACACTGGACAACAAATAACTTCCTGGTTCCAGCAGTTAATGTCAATAAGGTTTAATACAACTTGTGGTATTTAACTATTTATTTCATTTGCACTAATGCTGCTGATTATTCTGTCTTGAATCTTACAAAATGTCAACATATGCTTCATAAAACAGTGTGGCAATTTGCTCCATGGGTAATTTAAGAAATATTCTTGGAACTGTAATTTAGAGCGATTATAAAAATTACATAAAGATTATGAAAACTGTGAAGAGTTCGTCTTGATACAGAAGCATAAACAGGTCCAGAAACTTCAAGATGTCTGTAGGTACTTAGAGCTGTAATTATCAGAGCAGGGACTGTTCTATTGTTACTCTAAAACAAGCAAAAAAGAGGATATATGCTGCTGTAGTAATAATAACCGTAGTAAATAATAATAAAAGTAATAAGAGTAAAAGAGCAAAAATAAACTCTTTTCCACATGGCCTTTAATAGATAATGTTACGGAAAAAGCCTGTCCTCCTGGTTGGACAGATTAGACTTCACATTTTATAAGTGTGTATAAAAAATAATCACAGGAATTATGATAATTTAAATAAAAGGATTTACTACTTCAGAGCACATCTCTGCAGATACTTGCTCCCAGTATTGCCCCAAACACTAAGCACTATCATCTGAGGATCCAGTCCAAACTGATCCTTCGCTGTTAGTACTTAGCACGTCAGGGATCTGTTTTATGGTGGAAAATTTAAGTAATTCTCTGACCATGACTGGACAGCGAAGTGATGAAGACTCCTCTCCCTCTTTTGTAATCAGAGTTTGCAGCAGGTGAAAACTACACAGCTGTTGTTTGGCATAACTATTCCAGAAGAGCTGCTACAGTTTCTTATAAATAAATATTCACCAAGTCTCTCTGAAAGCACGGTGTAATTATTTAATTAGACAACTTCACCATCTAGCTGGAAATTGAAGAACAGAAAAGCAAGAGCCACTGTTTTCACAATTACTGGTTAAATCCTGACATCTCCATTTTTGGTTCTCACTCTGACCCACTTAATGGTTGACTGATAATCTAAGTGAAACCAGTGGGAGCAGTGAGAGCCCAGCACATACAAAATTATTCTCTCAGTCCTCTTCTCTATGTTCAAGGAAAATGGAGCTTGCTTGTTTAAATAATCTTGTGAGTCTTTGAACAGTTTTGTGAATTATGCTTCAAATTTTATGTGTATCTATTTACATGCCATTAAGTCTGTAAAAGGACTGTGACTCCTTCACAGTCAGAAACAGATCAACAGACACAAACTTTCTCCTTCTTGCTGGACACTGCAGACAGACAGAACAAGAGAAAGAATAATGGAAATGCTGAGGAAGTGACTTCACCTGTTTGAAGTTGCCATTCTTTCTCAGCTCCCAGTTCATCATGTCGTGGAAGATGGGGATCATGATATTCCGGACTTCTGGTTGTGGAACAAGCGTAACACCAAGGAAGGGGCCGATCATTCCCGGAATAAAGTGAATCTTGTGTTCACCTGCACAACACAAAGCAATTGTCATTTCATAAAAGCCTTCATTTTCTGTCACCAAGGAAACAGGGAACTCTGCAGTAACAATCAATATTGTGGTAGGCATAGTATTAGAAAAGGAAATTCTTTCCCTGAAAGGACTAGAAAACTAGTATTTCCTCTAGGCCACTCCCTGCAAAGTTTCTAAAACCTTTTAAAATTTCCTATGAAAGCCTTTAGCAAAAATTGCAGTACATTTTAGTCGTGAAGCAATTCAAACTGTCAAAAATAGCCAAACTAAAACTTATTAACCAGGGATGGGGGAAGAAGGCAACAGATATTTTTGATTTATGAAGAAACGTTTTGAAATGGCCAGTGAAAAGAATGGTATTTAATACAAGATACTAAGATCTTGAAGAACTACAAAGCTCTTAATCCTCAGTGATGTGGAGGTCTCCACAGCAAACTCCAAACTGACCTTGACTCAGGACCAAACTGCTTTGCTTCTCAGTACTGAGACCCAAGGCATTTTCTAACAATCCCCCTGTGGTGCGTTCACTGTGTGGTGACAGAGATGGAAGCAAAACAGCCACATTTGGAACAACAGTCAATGACAAATGTCTGCATCTGCATTTCTAAAATGGACTTCTCACTTCTCAGTTAAATTTCTCTAGCATCACTTTCTGGTTATTTGGTGTCTGTCATACTGGAGAGGCTTCTGTTCTCCTCACAGATGCTCAGAAGCTGTGCTCAAGTCTGGTTCCATCATAGTTGTGCAGGACAGGTCAGTCTTTTCAGCGCCTAAAAACGGCTATCAGTCATTTTCTTCCTTCTACAGTCACCATCCTGACTGTTCTTTGAACTCTCTCCAACGTGTTGTGTTTTTAGGGGTTATTTTGAGCTGCAGAAAGTAGGACTAGGCAAATGATTTTTGGATCAAGTGCACTTACAAAAAAAACCGTGACACTACTCTTATAGAATCACAGAATCATCAGGGATTGGAAGGGACCTCGAAAGATCATCTAGTCCAATCCCCCTGCCAGAGCAGGCCCACCTCACTGGAGAAGCCATGGAATCAGAGTCACTCAGGGTTGGAAAGAACCATCATCCAGTTCCAACCCTCCCAGCACAGGCAGGGACACCCCACCCTAGATCAGGCTGGCCAGAGCCTCATCCAGCCTGGCCTTAAACATCTCCAAGGATGGGGCCCCAACCACCTCCCTGGGCAACCCATTCCAGGCTCTCACCACTCTCACTCTGAAGAACTTCCTCCTCACATCCACTCTAAATCTACCCATCTCCAG
>VXBP01003122.1:96267-122278 GCA_013400115.1 Rhinopomastus cyanomelas | reverse complement strand
AAACTTGCTGACAGTGCACCCTTATCCCTCATCCAAGTCATCAATGACTAGATTCAACAGGACTGGTCCCAGCACTGATCCCTGAGGCGCTGCACTAGATACAGGCCTCCAAGTAGATTCTGTCCTATTCATCACTACTCTCTGGCTTCTATCCTGCAGCCAGTTCATGATCCACCGCACTACCCAATGATTTAGACCACGCTGCCTCAGTTTGGCTATAAGGATGCTACGTGAGACTGTGTCAAACGCCTTACTCAAGTCGAGATAGACCTCATCCACTGCTCTGCCATCATCTATCCACCTGGTTATGTCCTCATAAAAGGCTATCAGGATTCACACAGAAGTCCCCATATTTCTGTGTTTTAATAAACAATCTGTAATAAGTAATATAAGATTATGAATTCTCATAATAACTTTTGGAATTTGCACAAGAGCATTTAAAATTTTGTATGAGTGAACACTTCAAGAATGCACCCATCTTCCTCTCGTGTTGTGCAAAGAGATTTATTTTTTTCCCCAGAGAAAAGTAACTCGTACAGCTGTTTTTGTTCTTGGCCATACAATGGTCCTTTATCTGCCTTATATTTCATCTCTAGGTACTTCTGAGAACTTGGCTAATTCTGCATTTCCTGCTATTTTTTGTTGATGGCTAAATACCCCATAGTGAAAGACAATCAAGGCTTGTGATGAATTCAGGAATTAATAAAGAACATGTTGATAAGACAACAATATTATCAGAAAAACCAGAACATCTGACCCTAGAATGTCCCTTGCAGCCCGCCACATTCTATGATTCCATGATCTCTGACTCACATGTGAGCAGGCAAAAATGACACCAAGGGGAACCAAGTAACTCAGTAGCCCAGGAGGTTCTTCTTTTCTTACTGAACTTTTCTTAATCTTTGAGCTTGCAATACTGAAATCCATTTATTTCCCTTTTCATTATTATATGGGGAACACGCAGAGCACATACAGCTCAGCTGAGCAGTCACCCTTTAGGAAAATAACATCTGGGATGTTGTTTTATAATGGAAGCTCTGCAGTGTCAGTTAGTCCACAGTAGTTCTTTAACCAGTTTATCTACAGAAACTAGTAACTAATTCTAAACCCCCGTGTTTATCATGCTGCTGCCACTGCAAACAGCTCAGTACTTAACCCAAGAGAAACAAGAAAACTGTGTAAAATAAAGCATTAAAATGGTAGCTGACAACAGAGACACTAGGATCTGGTCCTCCTTTCCTAAAACCTTCCTTCTAGGTAGATTAGGATGTTTATGGGAAAAGACAGTCATTTAATGAAGCAGTTGTGCAAAAGTGAGTCCTCCTAGGTTGATTAGGATGTTTATGGGAAAAGACAGCCATTTAATGCAGCAGTTCACTGAGAAAAGGAGTCGAGAGGGCTGCCCATTAACACCACCCGGTATGGGTTGCTGTTCTTGCCGTGTGTTAGGATAGTGGCTGGGCAGCTGTTTCAGCCTGGGGTTTAAATCTTTAACGCTTTGATACGTGTGCATACAGGTAGAGTTTAAGAAACAGAGCATAGACAGAAGTCCCAGTTTGGTCCAGGGTGTTAAGAGTAGAATGAAGAAGAGCACTCCAGAATTCCCACCTTGATCACTCTTTCAGTCTGATGAAGCACACTGCATCACAGGCTTTAACTGCCCAGATGAGGGAAAAAATTTCTGGTATGGAATGTCAACAGCTTACACCTGCTTCTCTACTTACTTGCTGGTTAGCAACCTCATCACCATCCAGTCTCGAGGAAAGACACTCATTTTCATCAGGTTTCGAAATACACAGAAAATCTTCAGCAGAAACTCCTACCGTACAAAGGAAAACATTAAAAAAAAATCACAAACTGTTGCAGATTAGTCTATTCTCTTAATTATAAGAAACACAATGAAGCTAAGCTTGCTCTCCTTGAGCTTTGTGTTACTAGACCATTCACCTGAGAACATGGGACCAACACATACTGGGATATGGCTCTGTGCATTTTGTATGAAGCTAATACCCACTGAACAAGTTGCACCTGCCTTTTACATCTCAACTTCTAGAGAGGGATGAAAAACTTCCTGATGCACATAACTGTGTATGACTTCTCATATCATCACCCAGAGTTCCAGTGTCTATTTTCAGATATACTGATTTATTTATGCATTCATTTAATTAAGGTATTTGTCCAAATTTGACAAAACCCCACACATCCAACCCAAATAAAACTCCTACATAAGCTTCTTAAAATAGTAACAGAAAAACTCTTTCATGCAGCTGCAAAGTTCTCTTAAACACATCCAGCTGAATATCTGCTTTCCCAAAATATCCACAAACCTGAAGACATCCCTGGTTTTGGACCAGGTGCCCCTCTACATATCACAGATATACACCCTCTATAAAGAAGCACAGGGCAGAGAAAACAAGCAAAGCTGTTGGCCTTGCAAACTGATTTTATGGTTTTGTTTTTCTCACACAGAAAATCCAGACAACACAGCAAGTGTCAGTGCAAGGCTTCTTCAGGTCCATCCTATCATTAGGCCTTAAAATGAGTGACACAGCAGCAGTGGGTGGAGATTAATATTTTGGTGTAACAGAGCTAAGGCTAAAGCAGCAGAAGCTCCTTGACTTTTAGTCTACACGTAGCAGTGGTAAGTGATCATAATGTACTGGAAATCTGATACGAACATTTGAAGGAGAAAAAAAGAAAGTGATGTATTTTATTAGGCCAACTGGAAAAAAGTTGAGTATAAAATCTTCAGCCTCTGTGATACTCCTGGAACACAACCTTAGATATCAGAGATGGACCAGTGTTTGTTCTTACGGTTACAGATCTCATTTCAATAACAGATCTTTCCACTGGCCTGACATAAGAACAATAGTTTAGAAAGCTTTTAAAACACTTATTAAAATTAATAGGAATTAATTTACCAAATCATTTTCCTGTGAGCAATTTTATTACTTGGAAGGTAATAACCTTAGAAAAGTATCAACCTGAGACACACATTGAACCCTGCAACCTAAAGGTCAGAATTGTGTCATCCCAAATTTATCCCCATGGTATCTTCAGCCTTTCTATTATGCACATGAAGTATTAAGATGCTGAAAGCCTATTCAGACGGAATTTCTCGCTGCTCCTGTTAAATTTGTTAAGACAACACAGGTTCCTGACACATTGCTTTCTTCTTATTGTCCATATTTTATTGAGTGCTATGGTAATCAAAAGCATTTTATACAAAACCTTGTATTCATTAATAAAATTATTCCTTCTGTTAAACAGATTGTTGTCTGAGATACTTCTCTTTCCTATGGAAGTTGAGATTAAAACTTATTTTCCCCTGTTTTGAGAAGTGCCAGTTCAATACGTCAGTGGCAAAAAGCCACCAGAGAGGCTGCATCCCTCAGTAACCCCTTCTGCTCATGAAGAGCCATAACTAATATTCACAAATACGGGAAGCATGCAACAAGCGTAGTAGTAAAGTTACTGCCTTCCCAAAAAGATTCCATCTGCTAGAGAGATCTGTAAACTTGAAAAGGCATCAAATTATCTTCTGCCATAACATCTCCCCATCCCTAAGTAAGCCGCATTGCACTGAACATCTGAGAAAATGCTGTAGAACAACTGACTTTCTATTTATGGGATTAAAAAAACCCCTGTTCCTCTAGTATATGGTAAAATAACAATATCCATTTATGTTTGATAATATTTAACCTGGGTCTTTATTTGCTGTTAGGAAGATAATTCAGTGCCCTGTGATCTTTAATGTTTCTGTAACACTTGTTACAACAACAGTGAAAGGAAGGCCCACGAGCAGAGTGTCAGTGAATGGGAACAACCAGTGAAGCAGATAATGCTGGCAGGATTCCCCTCTATTCTCCCATTCTAAGTGAGTCACCCTACAAACAAGATGCCCTGTTGTACCTTTAGCTCATCCTTGCTTTGGAAGTTGTCCAGTAAGTGCTGGAAATGAGTGTCTGACATCTGACGGAGCAAAGATAAAAGGCAGGAGACATACTCTCCCTGTTGACCAAATGAGAAATGATTTCGTTCAGACAATCTGAAATCTCCTAAATATAAAGCTCAACCTGGGGGAAGGTATAAAGGGAGGGGTCTGAAATGGCCCCAATGCCTATGAGAGGAAAGCTGACATGCACAGAGATTAAAAATTCTACATGTTAACAGTTCTTGAATTACTGGTAATACATTGGGTTACACGTCTTAGAGGTTCCTCCACAGATGCCACTTTGAAGTGTTTCAACCTCTCTTGTACTCTAACAAAAATATTTTTAAATGCTTAACACAGACATTAACAAATCACCCTCCAAGCATGCAGTTCTTGGCAGTCACCTTTTTCAGTTACTTTATATTGTGTCTGTCAAAGGTGTGACTGCAGCCCATGCAAACACACTGGCAATTATTTGAATTAATTGGCTCAGATACTGAAAACCATATAGTGATGGCAGTGTGGGATCAGTATGGGCTGCAAAAGTAGTCTGGAATCTTGCAAATACTTGGCTTATTAGTGTTCACCAAGTGCTGTCATAGCCTCAGTGCTGACAGTACTGCAGCAAGACATTCTGAATGCAGTCTGGGTAAGCCCACATGAGCTACATTACATTGCTGGCTGGTAAAGCAGGTGTGCTCTAACCAGTTACCAGTGTGTCCCAAAGAGTTTTCCAAAGAGGAGCTCCCCCACTTTACACATCTGAAAGCAAAGCACAGAGAAGTTAAGCAATCTGCCCAAGTAACAAGCAAGGCAGTGCCAAGAGCACAAGAACTAAGCTCCTTTGATTGCCAGTTGCTGTTTCTTCCTGTGACACCAAGTGATCATTTGGGAAATAGATGAACTGCTTTCTTGGCAGTGTCTGATAAGATTCCACGTGTTACTGTGCTGTGAAATACAGAATCAGGAACAGAAATGTGGGGATTTTCTAATTGGGACAGTCCATTCCATTTTAATGTTTTTCCAAAATTGCTCAGGCATCTACCCAAAAGCTTTGATTCACATTGGCCCAATGAACTCCACAGGGCTAAACTTCATTATCCAAAAAAGGCACGAGGCGGTATGTGTTAAGTACCAGTAAGTCAAGTGGTAGGAGTAAAAGGAATTTGAGATGCTACTGGACATTTGGACATCTTTTTGTATTGAAGAATGTGTCTGAAAGCTACCAAATGCTTTGGTTTTATTATTATTTTACCATTTGTTACTTTATCTGAGCTAACATAGGAAGGCACAACCTTTCCTCTTGTGTGAGAAGTGTATCTTAGTGTACGTCTGCTCCCAGCAACACCTCTGAGGTCTCAGCCATTTGATTAAAAAAGCAAGTTGGCAAAAAATGGGATCTTCTGAACAACAGCTTAACATCACACATTGTGCCAAAGCTGCACTAGACTCTGGCAAGGAAAAATAGACTAAGCAAGGCTGGAATAGAAAGGATGACAAATCCAGAAAAGGAAAAAGTGACTAGTACATTTCTGTTTTTCTCTTTTTCTGTTGCACATCTAAGAAAAAATTTCTTTCCCATGGTTTATGGTGACAGTTTGCACAGTGTGGTAGCTTTTTCCTCTTCTCCCACCAAGCACTATAGCTTCTTGACATAGGATCTGCTGATTTCTTTTCAAAAGTACATTATGCTTCATTTGCATGAAATATCAGTGAACCTGGACAAAAGGTCTCCAGAGTGTTAAGTAAAGGAACTTGTCCACTGGCCATGATGTCATATAGCCCTTGATGATACCAGATTAGGGCTGAAGCCTCAGGCAGCTACTCAGCCAGCACATGCCTCAGGTTCTAAACAGTAACTCTCAATCACAGCTGCAAAGACAAACAAGGAAATAACCTGGAAATCCCCAAAAGCTTCCTGAGCTCCACTGCTTCCTGTACACCTCAGTACTGCATAGCGGGAGAAACAGATCTGGAGGGTTATTAAGGGAAGGAGACAAAGCCCTGGGCGTTCATGCAGCACAGATGATAATGAGGTACTGGTGGTGGTGAGGGACTGAACCAAAGGTTAGAAGCAGGAAATAGAAACTGATTGTTAGTTACTAACAGTGATTTCTGCTGTGCACTGCGGGCAACGCTGCCCTCTTACCGCCTCCTGAGACTGCGATTTACTCATGATTGTAAGCAGAGTTTGTAAAAGCACATCCAGGAGGCTCTCCACCATCATCTCAACCTCCTCCATGACATCTCCCTCCTACAGCAAGTGGTGAGCAAAGAGACAGTTAGAAACTGGAGAGAACCAAACCAGCAAAGACAATTCTGCTTAGTCAGCCATAGTACAAACTCATTGTGACAGAGAGCTCCACAACAGAGGTTCGACTACAGTCAGATTCCTCACCGGTACCAGATACTGCTGTGATGCCCCTATGTGTGTTACCTCGCTGGTCTCTGATGGAAACATTCAGGGTCACAGTCATAAAGGGAAATCTATAACCAAAGGTCTGAGTACAGTCTAGAACACAATGGGGTCACATTATGTTCAGGAATCTTTATTCCATGGCAGTTATTTGTTTAGCTTATTACTGTGGTCTCTTTCATCTCACTCCTTTCACACAAAACTGAAAGTTGTAATTGAAAACACACACTGGTATGAATTACATTTGGCACCATGAGTTCCTCCTTTAGAGCTGGGTCGGGAAACTTCACCACCATCCACCAGTGAAGCACTGCTTTAAATGATCAAATTGCCTTTTGAGAGCAGAGTATTATGATCATCCAAGCTGGGTTTTTAAATCCAGCAACAATTTTCAGAAGTAAGCATGATTTCATTGATTGGATAATTTTAGAGTATTCTCTTGACATGACTCACAAAGTGCTAGTTATTGTCTCTAGTAGAACTACAAGCCCTAGAGCTGTTTAGAGCTTTTAAACTCCACTGACATCAAAGTTCTGGGCTTGGATGAAGAAAATTAAACAGCGTCAAACCTGGTACATGCGTATGCTTTTTCCTCTCCTAACAGCAAGAACACTGTGTAATCAGAGTGCTCTGAGTCACACACACAAGAGCAGACCCTCACTTCAGATGTTCTCCTGCTGACAGAAAGTTAGCAGAATTTTGTTTTTAAAAGTATCTTCAAAAAAACCTATTAACCTATAAGAACCCCTCAGTATTCTTTTTATCAAATCAGTGGTACAATTAAAAAAAAAAATAAATAACCCTAAGCAGCAGATTACCAGAGAGCTGGTCTTTATTATGGAGAAGATACTACTGAGGATTCCAGAGCAGATAAGTAGCTCCTTCTGCTGTCGCAGGTGAAGGTGAATATGATGAAGAACTACAGGCAGCAGGATGCGCCGGGACTCTGAAAGAAGGAAAATCAGACTACAGTTCTTTCAAAAGAAAATGAAACTTCAATCATCTCAATCAGCAGCCTTTTGGTATCCAAGATAACCCACTGATACACACCACATTTGATTAAATGGTGCAACTGCTTTTGTATAGACTGTAGTCCACTGCACTTCTAATAACTGTGTCTAAATAGTGAACAGTACATCTGCCTTCTACAGTTCATAAATGCAGGATACGTGATATTCTCAATAGCAATTCTACTTGGAAAGAACAATTGTGAACCGATACTTCCCCTCTTCATGTTGCTTTCCAGCTCTACTGTCACAGCTAACACAGTTTCTCCAATCTAAACCTCTTGGAAACTGGTGGATTCTTCTCTTTTACCTGGCTTACAAACCTTAATCTTATTAAACAAGGGAGAGAAGGTAGTGGCTCCAGAAAACAGTAGCCAAAACAGGACAAAAAGAAAGGAGACAAGGGAAAAAAAGGCAATATGTCAGCAGACAGATAGGAGAGAAAGAAGGAAAACAAGTCATCACCATGGGGGAGGCAGACAAAGAATTTATCTTCCCTATTTGTAAGGCTTGAAAAGTAGGTAGGCTAGGCAGGCAGAAGTTAACTTTGGAACCTTCCAATTAACCTTCCTTTACAATGATACTGGCAACTAATGATGATGTTTTTAGCTGCTGCTCCATAGCGCAACAACTACAGCATCAAAAACCAGAAAGACAAGTATTTCTATCAATAGATTCAAAATGCTGTATTTTGGTAGAATTCACTGCCTGCTTTCAACTAATCTATTTATTCTCTACACTTGTATTTTTTGATGTAAATTTCAGAATTAAGAAAAAAAATGTTTATTAACAATTAGAACAGATGGTTCAAGTGTGATTCAGTGTTGTTATCATTCTCACTTTCCACTGAGTAATGTGAGCACAACTAACAAGATCCTCACTACACAGGAGATAAACTCAATTGTTCTTTTTATCTTCCACTATTATCATCATAACTTCTTACATTCAGACCTTTATGCATTCAGCCCTCTGTCATTCAGTTAATTCTTAAGAAATTACTAATATGTTGAGTTGAAGTTATAATGTATTCTACTTCATTATTCAATGTATTAATATAATATAGTAAACATACTTTAAAAGCACATGGTAGGTTTCTCACATAACTTTACCCGTTTCTTTCTCAAACAATAATCCGGCTGTAAAGGAGGTTATTAGTCAATCCCTGATGACAACACAAGAATAATGCTGAATATTTGATCTGTTAATGTATGTACTTTATCAATCTTTAGTAACTACAGTTTATCCATGATGGATGTCTAAACATTTCCTGCCATAGGGAAACAGAGAAAACCAACAGTGAATATATGTAAGATGCCAACAAGGTAATTATCAAAATTATTGGCATTCAGCAGCAAAGCAACATCAGATAAATGTAACATGCTCCTAGTCTTAGACAGCAGCTAGTCTTAGCCGCAGCTACCACTGTCTTACCTGAGAATGAAAAGAGGCGGCTGTCAACGGTGCGTGCAATAGACTGGAGCTTAACAACATCCATGGACTGCCCGATGTGGACTGTGCTGGGCATGCTGCCTAGAGTGCCCCTCACAAATTCTGCTACTTCCTGCACAGTGAACATCTGCAGCAGCTCATCAAAGATAGCAGGGAAGGAGTTCAGCAGAGCAGCCTGGAAACAGCAAATGAAGACACTGAAAACTGTGAATTCTGCAAGTGCAGGTAAATGGAGTGAAAAAGGAACAGAAGTAAAACTGAATTAAGGGTCTGCAAAAGGTACTAAGTAAAGCACTTTGGCTGGTTAATGTTTTGCCCTACCTAAAGTTGACAGTAAACAAATCACGCATAGCACATAAAACCAGGTGCTGCCGCAATACCAGAGTGAGCACATATGTACTGTAGAGCTTGGAAAGGCTCTATTTTAGGACAAAGCTAATAAAACAGAAATAAATGGAGATACCAGCAAATGGAAATTAGTCAGTTTTTGTTGACGTGCTTTTTTCAATCAATACAAAACTTGCTTCTGATGAGAGTTTCACACACTTTTTTTTTGCATTAGGCAACTACCTAAGGCAGTTAAAACTCTTCAGAAAACGATTTTGAAGTAAACAACATGCTGACAGACCCTTAACCATAGCAGCACTGTCATGTGACATTACAGTTTTTCTGCAACAGGGTGGGGTGTGATATCATGTCAGAGAGGCATCACATCATGCAAGTGTGTACGTGATTCTTGCATTAGTGGATATTTCCAGTGAGCTGGAGCTATCCTTGAGAGTGTTACTAAAACCACAGAAACAGTATCAGCACAACAGGAAAACCAAACTCTTACTCTTTCATTTCATACTTTTTAAACTAATCACTGCACAACAGCAGAAAACTCCATGCATGGCCCTATCCTTAAGTTCTTGGCAACACAGCTAACAACTACCACATACCTCCAAAGTTTTAAAATTCTTCTCTTTCTTACTCTACATCCTCTCCAAGGTCCAGAACCATTTCCTCCTTCTATCTACTTAATTCCTAGATGGTTGCTGGTTTGCTGCTGCCTCATTTCCAGCCACAGCAGTTCCTTTCTCCCTATCTCCACTTCCCTCATCTGAAGCTCGCTACACAAACTGATTTCCTGCAGAAGTTCAGATTTACCCAACTTCGCTGCATATCTCCCTTCGGTAGTTTCTTCTATCATGCAAGTTCTCCTTTTCCTCATGGATTTTATTTTCTCATGGCTCAGTCATTTCTGCACCTCTCCCTTGCTGCCTCACCTGTCATCGTCTCCTAACCCCATACAAAACACAGCCTCCCTCTTACCAAACAATACCTCAAGGTATTGTTTACTTCAAACAACAGTGATACCTATTTAATAGTCTTTCAGCAAAGTCTAAGTTATTTTTACAACTAACGTGTCAAGCTCATAAAATTATTCTGAATATAAATTTACCTCTTTCGTCTTTGCGCTCGTTATCTCTCTGAACATCTCGTCTTGTTACAATCAATTCAGATTACACAAACCCCACAAAGCCTCCTGGGTGTTGTCACCTATTTGTTGCTACATACATACAATGTACTAACAAAATAAAAAATACGAATCATTTACATAGCTCATGGTACTCATGGAAGGCTGTAACAGCCACAAATCCAATCATCTTTATCTTTGGGATAACAGGGAAATAAGAATACAGGCCAAAAAAATCCTTACAAGAGCTTTCCTAAAGTTATTTCTAACTATTACTATAAAGCAGAAGGATTTATGTGGTGATTTAAGATACCCAGGAGGAATCTAAGGATATGTACAAGATCTCTTCAGGAAGCTTTGGAGCCTTCTTGAGGAACAGTTCCATCACTTCAGCAGTTCCTTGAAAGGCCCTTTTTTGTACAACATTCTAACATATGTTGGAATATTACTCATGCCAAACTAATTGCCTGAAAGGAAGGACATAATCAGTTTGAATCTCATTGCTGGAAAGAACAATATTGAGATCTGGCTAACATCCTGGCCAACAGGCCAAGTGAGAAGAAAATGATGTTTGCGTAGGGTCTGCAGCAATTCTATAGATAGTTAACAGCAGTCCAGATCTCCAGAACTACTACATAACCTCTCTGGCTCTCCTGAACAGTTCAACATTCATAATCTTATGTACATCCTTGTCCTGTCTCTTCAGTGCGTGGATGCCACAAACTGTTCCACTAATTTATGAAATATTTCACATTTCCTAGTTTCGAAGTACCAGCCACTTAATCATTCAATTTCAGTTTATACGCAGGAAAAGATGGTTTGGGACAGGGAAAAGGGATTAACTGGGAACATTCGTGATGAGATACTTGTGCAGTTCTGGGGATCACTACTTACAGAATTAAATGACGGCCTTGAAGTACCACCACATTTTTGTGGGGCACATGTCCCAGCTCCGCTTGCCTGCCCTCCAGGCTGAGAGGCCTATGGGGCAATTGGGATCAAGGGGCAACATAGTGGCAAGGGGGAAACAAAAAGCAAACTTCAAAGATTAAACAAAGACAGGCTTTATAAATTACAGAAGTGCAAAATAAGAAATATCAGTGAGAGTCAGGAGAAAAAAATAAAGAAAGGAAAAAAACCAGGGAAAATAACACCCTCCTCAAATCTAGTTTCCTTCTGGATTTGTGAGCAACACAACTGAAAAAGAAACTAAAAACCCTGGGCTGATTCTGCATTCCTAAACTGCTGTTTCTACTCCCTGTCACTGTGCCTGCAAAATTCTGTGCACTGACTTCTCATGTTCCTGGTTCATCTTATTATATCCACTAATGGGTGATTAAATAAAAGATTAGAGCAGCTGTTCTCAAAATCCTGTTCAGAGCAGCTTCTTCAGAGGTCACACTGCTGGCAGCTGCCCTAAGCAGTGCAGTCACTCTGTTTGCAGCTGCTTCTTTGGGAGACTACAGTAGGCGTTCAGAACAGCTGTATGTGCTGAATTAGTGACTACAAATCACTTTCATATTACCCAAAGTTCAGGTGGTCCATGTTGACATTATCTGAGCTGAGGCACACAACACCCTGGCATTACTACTGACACTTTTAAACACAGAATTACGTAATTGAGCACAGAGGTCATTAAAACACGAAATAAAAATCAGCAGCACCCTTACTCACTTTGACTCGTACCTTAAGCTCACATGAAGTGTGTGTGAAGTCAGCTGGGCCACACTCAAAATAAGGTACTAAATGTGAGTGCGGGTCAGGCTGTGTAGGACCCTGACTATAATTTTAGTGTATGCTGGAATTAAGTTTATCTTATGCTGAGTATATCAGCTGAACTCCTGTGACATTGCTATGCCTCTAAGTGCTGCCATGAGCTGCTACAATTGATTAAAAAATCCCTCAGCCCGCCTGAAGTTCTGTGAAGCGGTGAAACCCTACTGGCTAATAACATCCATTGGCTACGCTGCTTTGCAGTATCATCAGCCTGTTAGAGGGGGCAAAACTCTACCAAACTGCACTTAATAACAAACCTGTGTGAAGATGAGAGTCTCAGAGCTCCTGCTGTCCAAGCTGAGAACAAATCTGATGGACTGGAAAAGCTCCTGGATGCTGGAGCGGAACTGTTCTTCCTCCATTCCACAGGTAGCTCTGGAGTAAAGGATCCGAGATTGGACAATGAACTTGAAAAGATATTCCAAGGCCTTAAGAAGCAGGAGAGGAAGGAGATTAAGACAGAGAAAAAGAGAGAAAGAAAAATAAAGGAGTTTTAAAGAGAACCAGGAAAGATTCTAAGTGCACAATAACTGAATTCTTCAGCTTTAGACAGGAGAAAGAAAAAAAGGTTTTGCAAGTTGTATAATTCAGTTAATTACTGGTGAGTACCCATTCTCGACCTCTGCATTAACCTCTGCTACTTGCATGTCTATGTGCTTGAATCAAACAGACAACATTGGATTACATAATTTGAGGAAAATCTTGGTGAAGCCGAGAGACTTGTTAATTTCTCATGATTTGGCACACTAACTGAAGCAGCTATTCTGTTTTCATTCAAACTTTACCTTTGATGGCTTGAATTAGCTAACCTAGATTAATATAAGTGGACTGTCAGTGCTGGAACACGAGGAGGGTTACCTGGGGAAACGAGAATCTACTTTTCAATATGAACACAACAGCAAGTTCACCTTTATTTCTGGCAGCTACACGTAGAAACCGCAATAAATGCAGCTGAGAGAACAGCATAAGATAAGAGTAGCATGAGAAGCTCCCTGGCAGCCTGTTAACAGTAGCAGGCAGCTATGCTGCAGCGAGTAGCTTTTCACTTCAAGCTGTGACAAGTTAGTGCCTTTCTTTTCTCATCACACATGAAACTTGGAGTGCACCCAGCAGAGGGAGAATCATGTGTGCAGAAGATGGCTTTTAATGCAGTTACATGATGTGCAATAGATGCTGCAAAACTGGCAAATTGGATCTTTGTGTAGTAGATTGACAATCTGCATTATGACATGCCTAGATTAAGCCTGAACGTGCAACTTAAACATCTTTAAATAAAATGGCATTATTCAGAACTCCATTTGGTTGGCAGAAGTGTCAGTGGAGAAAAATATATTGTTCTATGCAGCCTCTAACGAATTTACCAACCTATCAACAGTTCTCACTGCTGCTAATACAGCAAAGTAATATTCCACACAGCAACAAGGCCTTTTGATCATCTGCTGCACAAGCTGTCAGCACTGAAATGTAGTAAATGTCAGTAACATTTAGTTAGACTTTGCTCCTTCATTTAGTGCTTAACATGAAATGCCATTAAAGAAGGAATAAAGGAAGTCATGATGCATAGTTTGATGACATCCTCAAAACTCAGCACAGGAAACAAACAGGCTGGAGCTTCCTGGTCTGTGCAGGAGTGTTAGTGATACATTATTTGTACTTCTGTACTGAAACTCTGGACAAGCTTCTTTATACCAAAGAACTCCATCAGGAAATATGACTTTATACGGGTGGACAGTTTCCAGACAAAGGTGAAGTGGTTCTCAAGAGGCAGGTCTTTAGGGTTAACATCTCTGCTGCTGACACCAAACGCACCGTGGGCAGTGCTCGCACAAGCTGTTTTATAGGTTTGATATAGGAAACATAACTCTAACCTGTAAACTCCTATCTGTGATGTGAACAAGTTTTGCAATGAACCAGAGGACACATCTATGAAATGCTGTCATTCTGCATGGAAGAGGAAGTGCAGACTGCCAGGGACACCCTGCATCCCTAACACAGACAACCTAAATTGTTGCCAAACATGAACTCCCAAAGGCAGCTGGGTGAAGAATTCAGTGTGTGTTGCAGATTCTTGTCTGAGATGGGAAAAACACAAAGTGTCATTAGCACAAACCAGCACTTGAACTAACTTGATTCCTACTACTTAGAAAATCACAGATATGATGTAGGTATGTGTCTAACATTGTAAAGAACTGAAATAAAATGCAAGCCTTCTGTTGACAGAAAACCCCACAGTATTCTGTTTATGTTTGGCATGATAGAAAAACTTAAAGGTAAGTTCCTTGGATGGATACCTTTCTGTGGTTAAAATACTCTTCAGAGTCACTAGTGTCACTTGAGCTTTAAGGGATTACGCACAGACTTGATGACTTTATTGTAGCACATTGATAAACCCTGTGGGCAGGCACAGCTGTGTATCTAGACTTGTCTGCTAGAGCAATGAAGAGGCTGTTCAATTCAAAAGGTAAATCCATACCTGATGTTCAGAGTGTGAAAAGATGAATCAAGCTGCTTTAAGAAAAAGCTCAGATTAACTTCCTAACTCAAGAAACCCAAGATGATTAAGGCAAGAATCTGGACTCTGTAGAATGGGTAACTTTATCATAAGCACAGTGTATGCAAAGAGGATTAGCTCTGAAGGTCTGAATCTCTTTCGCTGTCCTAACCAAGGTGAATAAAAGCCATTTTCAATACTCTCCAAGTATCCAGTTCACCACCTAAGAACAGCTCACAAACCTCTGTCTGCTACAATGACTTTTTTCCAGAGAGCAGCACACTTGTTTCAAGTACAAGAAACATCTACTATACAGATGTAAGAAAAAAGTGCAAAGGATCAATCAAGTCTTGTGAGAGCAGATAAAAGACTGAGGGCCAAGTCTGAGACATCAGCAATAAAGGAAGGAGCAAGCCCCATTAACAGGCTGCCCAGGGTGGAACAATTACATCTGCCATTTTCTGGTATTCTTAGAAAATGCAAGACTGTAGAAAATGTAAATCCTCAAAGAAGGTGATTATTTCTAAAGGGTTAATTAAAAGTCCAAAGACAGACTGGTCTCAAAAGTAACACATTGACACTTCTTTACGAAATTTAAGGTGAAGAAGACAATTTGAAGGAGTCCCTGGTCTCAAAAGGCAGGCTGAGAATGTTATTCCAAATCTTTCACTCACTAGTTCAGGGTTTTGAAGAACTCAGTTTGGAAGACTGAACCTTTCTGTATCACTTATTCATGTAAAACCCCATAGCAACAGTATGCAGTACCTCAGTCTCCAAAATTTTTGATCTGTGGCCTGTGTGATCCAGCTCCAGAACACCAATATGAAGCTGAACTTCTTGAGGAAGAAAAAGGCTTTTTCAGTGGAATCATCAATCCAAATGAAAGCCATCTGTGATTCTATCACTGAAAGCTAACTGAATCTGAAAGGGCATCTCCTAGAAATTTGTTCTGCCATGACTAGTAAGGAAAGAAACTGTCTGTGGAGCCATACATAGATTTTTTGCTGCAGAATTCTCCAGTGAGACAGAGGCAGCTGTAACTGGATGCAGCTTATGTGGAGTTTGTTACAGGGCATAATAAAGGAACATGATGTCATGTGTTCTATCATGGGTAAAAATGTCCTCTTGGTTACAGATCTTCCAGGTTTCAGAGTAAATAGTGAGAATTAAAAGCAGTCTTGAAGCAATTTTAGAAATAGTCTAGAGCACTGCTTGCTAATGCAAAGGTCAGAAATTAGAATCTTAGATGTCTGCATATCCATCAGGAATGCATGTGAGCAGTTAGGTGCCAAAAAAGAGCATAGTGAATTCCAATATACCTGCTTTAGGGTATAAAAGGACAAAAGGAATAGAGAACTATCTTGCTTTCTCAGATGAAGAACTACTAATGTGAGAAATGTAGTGAGGACATCTGGGACCTCAGAAATTCCCAGCAGTAGAATACAGTAACATCAGTAAGACATCAGCCATGACAAACTTGCTCCAAATGCCTGAACTAAAATCTGGAAACAAAGGAAATAAGTTACACTTTTCTGTAATTGAATTTACTTCCAAGACACATCTGCAGTGGCAACTGTCTGCATAAGATGGGCTAGCAGTGTCAGTGGTATAGGATGAACTGTTAGGTCTGCAGAAACTCTGGCACTCATTATCATGCCTATGCTTGGAAAGCCTTGGATGGCCAGGTCTTCAAACTAACCTCACTCATGGAGGGAACCACTAGCAGTTTCTAGGCCAGCACTTAAAATTCCCAGTAAGCAAAGAGCTGCCTTGGAATCCTTGAAAAAATGTACCTTGTTCACAAAGACTATCTTGAAGAAGTGATATTCTGAAAGGCTTCCAGCATTTGTATTTTTTGTAGTTCTTAAGAGGACTAACATGAGGTTCAAAAAATGCAGATCACATACAGACAGTATCAGACGTCTCTATTTACTGCATCACATATAGCACTGAGTAGTTTGAGAAGGAAGAAAATCTTCTAGAAGTCATTCCTGCTAGAAGTCTT
Source organism: Rhinopomastus cyanomelas (assembly GCA_013400115.1). Lineage (NCBI taxonomy): Eukaryota > Metazoa > Chordata > Aves > Bucerotiformes > Rhinopomastidae > Rhinopomastus > Rhinopomastus cyanomelas. Next base: position 105,741 of record VXBP01003122.1, on the reverse strand, counting down.
TCTTTCATCATTTTAATGGGTTTCTTTGTGATTAAAAAAGAAGGAAGAATAAAGATTGAAACAAAAAGAATGAGAAAGCAGATAATTTCTTGGAAAGACATCTTTACCCCATTATTACCATTCCCTGTGAATCGTGCTTAGAAAATAATACAAAAAGGTTTCTCAGTAGGTAAAAAACCACAAAAGACGAAGTATGTACTGGTATAACACCCTTGTAAGTACCAAGATATGATGTAAAAGGAGATTGTGAAGGCTCATTGATTGCAGTGATGCCATACCATTCAAACTGAACAAGGGTTCTCAAAAAAGATAAAAATTTGCTTCCTCAAATATATTCACTAAATCAGACTAAACAAGACAGACCAGAGAATAAAAATATAGAAAGGAATGGGGAAGGGAAGGAAAAAAGACTGAGAAAGAGAAAGAAAGAGAGAAAGAGAGAAAGAGAGAAAGAGTCATGGGGATCCAAGTCCTGCCTAGAGACTGGAGGGTAGCAAATGTCACTCCAATCTTCAAGAAGGGAAAGAAGGAGGACCCAGGTAACTATAGACTGGTCAGCCTCACCTCCATCCCAGGAAAGGTGATGGGACAATTTGTTCTAGAGGCTGTCTCCAGGCACATCAAGGACAGGAGGGTCATTAGGGACAGGCAGAGCAGTCGATGTGGTCTGTCTAGACTTGAGTAAGGCATTTGACACAGTCTCACATAGCATCCTTATAGCCAAACTGAGGCAGCGTGGTCTAAATCATTGGGTAGTGCGGTGGATCATGAACTGGCTGCAGGATAGAAGCCAGAGAGTAGTGATGAATAGGACAGAATCTACTTGGAGGCCTGTATCTAGTGCAGCGCCTCAGGGATCAGTGCTGGGACCAGTCCTGTTGAATCTAGTCATTGATGACTTGGATGAGGGATAAGGGTGCACTGTCAGCAAGTTTTCTGATGACACAAAGCTGGGTACTGTCGCCAACACCCCAGCAGGCTGTGCTGCCATTCAGCAAGACCTGGACAGGCTGGAGAGCTGGGCTGAGAAAAATGTAATGAAGCATAACAAGGGTAAGTGTAGAGTCTTGCATCTGGGTAAGAACAACCCCAGGTACCAGTATAGGCTGGGGACTGACCTGTTGGAGAGCAGTGAAGGAGAAAGGGACCTGAGGGTCCTAGTGGCCAGCAGGATGACCGTGAGCCAGCAGTGTGCTCTTGTGGCCTAGAAGGCCAACAGCATTCTGGGGTGGATTTGAAAGGGGGTGGCCCAATCAAGAGAGGTTCTTCTCCCTCTTTACTCTGCTCTGGTGAGACCACATCTGGAGTATTGTGTCCAGTTCCGGGCTCCTCAGCTCAAGAGGGATGTGGAGCTGCTGGAGGGAGTCCAGCATAGGCCAACGAGGATGATGAAGGAAGTGGAGCACCTCCCTTATGAGGAGAGGCTTTTGGAGCTGGGACTCTAGTTTGGAGAAGAGGAGACTGAGGGGTGACCTCATTAATGCCTATAACTATGTCAAGGGTGGGTGTCAGGAGGATGGAGCCAGTCTTCTCAATGTCATGTAGTGATAGGACAAGGGGCAGTGGTTGTAAGCTAGAACATAGAAGGTTCCACATGAATCTTCTTCCCAGTGAGTGTGACAGAGCACTGGAACATGCTGCCCAGGGATGTTGTGGAGCCTCCTTCACTGAAGAAGTTTAAGACCCATCTGGATGTGCTCCTGTGCAACTTGGTCTAGGTGATCCTGCTGTGTCGGGGAGATTAGACTAGATGATCTTTCGAGGTCCCTTCTGATCCCTAATAATTCTACAAAGTCAGTGTCACAATACCCTTGATTTCAATTATGGCTTTCCCAGCTATTCTGTAGTGCCATTGGAAGGGGCACATTCATACTGATGTGGAATACATACTCTCATCGCTTCCTGGATGTGGTCTTGGTGTACAAGCTCAGCTGAACGGTCCATGTACCACTTCAAGCATCGGATCAGTTCTCTGAAAACAACACATAGTGAAAGAAGAACGTTCAACATTAGATAAAATTAGTCAAGCAACTAACATTTTTGTTTTATGGAGAAATTTATAAACTAAATCTCATTTTTCTCCATTTCAGTGGTCCCAGCTATGGAATTTACATAATATATACATGTATTTAAGTTTCAAAGACAGAGAACAATTTATTCTCTGTAATCATGAGTAAGGAAGTTTACAGAAGCCAAAATCACACAGAAGATTAATGCAATTGTTTTCCTAAGTACATAGTCCCATTCAGGCCAACTAAATGATCTGTATTAGCAACATGTCTTAGTTTAGACATCAGACGACCGAAAATCATTGTGTTTTGTCTGAACAAGGTGATAATGAACACAAAGCAGAACCTTTGCACCCTGTGAACATGACCTGTGCCTTCTAGTGTTGTGCAGTAACTAGGTTTTCTTCTTGCATTGATAAAAACATTAAAAATTATCATTACCATAATACTGTAAATTTTTAAACATTTACACAAAAGTGCAAATGGCTTAAAAACATCAAAACCAATCTTAAGCTGTTTATAATGGTTTATTGAGGTAAATGATAGAATATGCTTAAATGCACCCAAAAATAGTCCACACCCCCCCTAACATTCTGAAACTGCTTTCAAAAACATGTCTTGTTCTCTGATGCAAAACTCAAAAAAGAATACCAGAAAATAAGGTCGAAATCTTCAAAGTGACAGTGAAAATTAAGCTTGTCATCTCCTGAAATAATGTATTATACAACCAAATAGACTATAATAAAATATACTGTATAATTAATATATAATTAAATCAAATTACACATACATATTCAAACAGAACACGGATCTCTAGGAATACCTATCTGTTTTGGAAGAAGACATTACAATTAGTTTTCTAAGCTTTCACATAGGTCCTGTATCCCAACTTCTTGGTAGCTGATTAGTACAGACTGATAACAAGCTGTTGTTGAGTGATGGCATCTCTTCAGTTACAAAATCAAGAAACTAAGATTTTCCTGTTTGGAAAAGCAAGACAAATTTCCAGGGTGGCTCATTCTGAGCCACAGGTGTCACTCAGCAGCTTTTCTTTGTAAGCCTACTGGAAAACTTTATAATCTGAGTATGGACAACTATCACCTGACATAAAGGTTCTTGTTCTGATGATGCCATCATTCAACAGATAAATAACATCTCTTCAAGTGATGAATAAACAAAACCTACTTGTAAGCAAGTGCTCCTGCAAAGTGCTTCTGGATGTAAGTGTCCATCACAGGTCGAAAGTGAAAATACTTGCTGTCACGCAGCAGATTGATGATGAATACCTGTGGGAGATGAAAAAGTGAACCTATACTAAAGGAAACTGCACATTGTTGCTAGGTTTCTGTAAACAAGTTACACCAGCTAAGGAATAGTGAAATACATGAGTTTTTTTAAACAATAACTGTGTTATTAGATGTTATTGTTGACCTCTCCCAAGTGAAAGCCAATACTTCTCCCAAGTATTAGGAAAACACTGCTACCTCAGATCTGCTGAGGTTGTCCTGCTCTCCTCACTCAAGACTAGACAGAAAGCATACGGCTGGATCCAGACGGATCTTTCATGGAAGTAACATGTGAGCAGCATGAAATGTAAAACTGACTGACCGTGAGATAAAGTAATAAGGGAGCAGCTTACCAAAGACTGAAAGACCAACAGTCCATACTTCTCTGTATTGTCATCCAAAACTACAAACAACGTGTCGAGAATATCTTGTAGGAACTAAAACAACATGAATAAACAATTTAACTGCATTTATAATATGATTATTTCCCCCTTGCTTTAGTTGTTTTATCCATGTTGGTATCTATGTGAAACACTTGCCAAGGACAAACCACTTCAGGTTCATTCATGTGATGAGAAAGATTTTAATGTGCTCTCACTACGAAGAATTTCTCTCTCCATAAGGAATATTTCTAAACAAAAATCACAAAACCAAAGCAATAAATAAACCAGAAATATGGATCTCATGCCTGATCCATAAATACAACCAAGTATTCATGTCACTGTAAGCTGGTTGAAAGTGCTGCCTAACTAGTCCAGCAAACCACCTTTCATTCTCAATCAGAATTTCATTCTCTGATTGACAATGTTCCAGATTCTGTTCCTCATCAATTTCAGACTTGGAAACACATTAACTGCGGATCCAAATTATATGTAATATTGAAAGCTTTTGTATTATGACAGAAAGTTAAGCTTTTGTAACAAGCATTAATTGGGTCAGGTTACATACTGCCGATTATTTCTTTTATCCCTAATGCTGCAGCTTACTGAATGTTGACAACTCAGTGATGTTCTTTGCTGAAAGCACAGTCCTCTAAAAAGATGACTCTGAAGAATAATGAACACCAAGTCAACTGCACATTCTGTCATGATTAGTCTATTCTAATTAAATTTCTGATGTAGAAAACATGAAATAAAATATAACAATTTATAAAGCCTCTGACAAGATAAAATTTCTTTTTCTCTCAATTACTGCATTCTGTTCTTCAGACACTGATGCCAAATGATGACTACCTTGGAGAAAGAATCAATTACTTCTCCCCATGGAATAATTTAATCCATGACTTTCTAAGGATCTTCTCTACAAAAACCAGATACTTGTACCACTCTGCAAACAAAGTGTATGAAGCATGAGATTCTTGCAGAATTCCAACATAATGGGGTTGTATTCTCTTACTGCTGTGGTATTATCATAACGATTGACACTCAAATATACAACGTTCAAATGACTTACAGTAAAGCGACTTTAATCACAAGCTGCTAATCAATCAAGCAATGGGATTTCTCTTTGGTTTCTTCCTTTTGGTTGTTTGCTGCTACTAATCAGCTCCTTTTACTTTCAGAAGTATAAAAACAAAATCTAGGGAGAATTCTCAGCACACCTAAAATTATCATAGGGATATCTGCAACACACTTCTTTTTGCCTGAAACCACAAGTATTCAAACTTCTTTTGAAGTTTCTTTGACCCAAGAATATTCAAGTGACACAAAAGACTAGTATCCAGAGCAACACTGTGATTACAGAGCAACAAAATATGATTAAATGATCAGATAGGAGATAGATAACTGATAGGTTACACGTGTCAGAGAGTGATTGGTGGTCTAGGTAACAGTGCTGGGACAGGAAAATGGTTTTGCAGGATGGTTCACTGGCCATTGGGCAAAACTTGTACTTTGAGGGTTTCAGCTTCAGAAAAGATCCTTTAGAAAATACTACTGGAATATGTAAGTCCGTCCAAAACAATACCAGTGGCTGTGTCTGCCTCAGTGATGAAGCTCTGTGGGAGCAGGTCTGCAGAGTAAAGCCATTGATGCTGGGGTCCTGATACCTGACATGTAGGTGACAAAATTTTACTAAGGATTAGCCTATTTTGATTCTCAAGAATTTAATTATCCATTCGTCTTTGGAGTGCAGCTTCCCACTCAGTTTCATATCCAAATAAAACCCCAATTCATAGACAGAGAATTCATAATGCAAGTCCAGAAGAAGGACCATTCAGAAATGCACTGCAGGTCTGAATCCACTTGCTGTCACTGATACATTCAAAGACTAATATTTCATCTAGTACCTTAACAATTTCCTCGCCACTGACATGTCTCAGTCTTCCTAGAATATCCATCACACGGTCTGGGTAAGCTTTCCATTTCAGCAGGGCGAGCAAATCCACTGCAGAACAGTGAGCAAAAGAGAAGAAAGAGTTAGAATCCATATGCAGAGGGAAGAATGGCAACCTCAAACCCAAAAGACATTCACCACATGTTACACTTCTGCTCTTGCTGCAGTTCTTGCTTTTCAGAAATAAAATGAAGGGAGAACATGGAGGAATCCACTAGTACTAACACAGAAATGAATGAAGAGATGCTAAACTACTGCAGAAAGAGTAAAGTCTGCATTTTAACCCACGTGACTTGGCATTGCACTGACAATCCACTTCTGCATCCCATGCTTTAAGGATGCTGCCATAATACATTTTTTCTCACTTAGTAACTCTGTAGAAGCTAAATAAAACAAATTTTTGATTTTGTTAACAAGTGTTAACACTGAATTTTTGGTTCTTCAATTATTTAATTAATATTAACTTTGCTTTAACATATTACCCTTCTCTTGCTCTTATGGTAACCTATGGAATTTCTCTGCTGTCTGCCAAAATCCCTAGTCCCTCAAAAAACCACATTCTGCTAATTTCAGTAGTGTTAGTGCAAGAAAAAAGCATACAAGTAACAAAATTATAACAAAGGAGTATTTCAGTACAATAAAGAGAGCATAAGCTCTTATCTCTCTTTTTTGTAATTCTTGTTGCCTTGGACAACTTTGAAGGACCAGCTACTTACCATTCTGGGTCAGTTTGGTAGAAGAGAGCTGTGTGGAGACTGAAAAGGTCTCTTTGGTGCTGCGCTGGAAGATGAGGCTGGAAGGAATGTTGGGGCAGCCGTTGTAGTCCTCTTTGCAGCAAGGCAGCCCCAGGTACAGCGCATGGTTGTTAAATGTGCTGTTCTCATCACACTGCAGGTATAGGACAAGAAACGGAATCGTACCTAGTCCATCTCGTTTCACACACTTGCACCCTGACAGCAGTTGCCTTTTATTCCTCTTTTGGGTGCACAAAAACAGGTCTAAGCAAAAGACTTGCTTACCACCTTTGGGGCCTGCACATGCACAAAGCAGACCCAGCTCTACAAAGTAAGGTCTCCTAAGCACTAACTCTGGAACTCATCATCATCTTACAACTGTACAGCTTAATGCTGCTGTCTGAAAATCAGACCAAAGAAATAAACCACTGTAAATCAGCAGGAAGATTAAAAATAAACCACAAAACCCCTACCCCACCCTGAAAACTTTTGATGCAGGATTGCCAAGCTGCAGCACTGTGATATGATGCTTTTCATGTACGGTGTAGTTTTGTAATACAGAGATATGGAGTAAAGCTGTAGAGACTGGTAAAGCTGCTGAATGCTCATAAACACCAGTATCCTTGACTTAAAAACAGGCAGGATTAAGTGATGATGAATTATCATTATTCAAAGGGAAAAGTTAAGCTGTGTCTGCCAACGAAGGCTCTGTTCGTACACAATCAAGGGACTTTGAACTTTTGAAACACTGAAACTACTATTAATCTGTTCTTCACAGACTTCTAGTGAGGAGGGAAAAAGATAATGTAATGACCATTAGGTATTTAAACTGCAGGTGAGTAGGTGAAAAGCCTGCAGAGAAGAATTGTTACCTTATACACATAAAGTTCATGGATGTCATCTGACAGGGTAGTTCCATCATCTCTCATTAATGGAGTGAATGCAAACCCGAAGAGCTTCTTTTCTCCTTTGTCTTTTGCTGTAGCAAGGATGCAAATAAGAAATCTGACTTGCCCATATTCTGTCTATACTACAAGGTTATTTTCACCAACCTCCCTGTACACCTAACCCAAAGCCTGCGAGTTACCTGAGAAATATAATTTATTATGTGCAATCCTACGCAAATGAGCAACAAGGCTCAAAACAAACATGCTAAACATAATAACATATGAAATATACAAAGAGTAAAGAAAACATTCTACAGGAAAACACAAGAAAAATCACCAGCAGGAAACATCTACACAGTATTTTGTCCTGCACTGACTGCTCAAGATGTTTCAAATGTACTGCTTAGCAGTAACTGGCTAATTAGCATGCCCCATCACTGTATTTTAGGCTGGCCCCTCTTCCTGCTTTCCAGCCAGGAGCAGCCTCACTCAAACAGTACACACCAATGGAAAGATCTCTGTTGGTTTTTTTTTTTTTAATTTATCTTGGCTTTATGTCACACTCACTGGAGCAATGTCTGAACTCAAACCGGAGATGAGACCCACGGAACCTGTCGATAGGGATGGGCAACTTGATGATCTCCCCCCATCGAGGGCTGTTGTTGTGATAAAGGACAAAAGAGTGGTATGCACTCCTGCTTGGCTCTCCTGAGCCCAGGCTGATGCAGTCCTGGAACAAAAGAAAACAATTTCAGATTAAGACATCACATCACTACAGATGAGTCACAGCGACAACCTTTATATAGTTTGTATCCTTCTGTGGATGTAAAGGAAGAGTCAGAAGCAGATACTTGGACACAATGAAATATGAATTTTTTAAAATAAGATTTTTAAACTCTGTTTTGAGGCACAGGATGATCTAGGAGACCTGTAATACTGGATCAATTCCAGTATTTCAAGTTATTATTTAAGTTATTAAGCTTGGTTTTCAATCAAATATAAAACAGACACAATAAACATCTAGGTTCAAATATGTAAAGGTGAGTCAAAACACCCCAAAATACCAAATAGGAGCATCATTTGTAATATTACACTTTTGGAAAAGATAATCTAATCATATTTCTGCTTCAGTATCTCAGTTCAGAAGTGGTATCTGAACTTTTCAAGCTCTTAAAAATGTTGGTCTTTGAAACTAGAACCATCTAGCCTCACCAAGTATGTCAGAAAATTCTGATTGAGTTGCTCCATTAGGGGTAAAGCAAAGAATTTCTATTGAATAGTCATCACCTATAAATGCAACGGGTTTCAGTTTCTGATTTCAGACATAAAAGTTCAGAGATCTTGACCAATCCTATGTATTCTCAAAATTCAGATGAAAAAAACCATGAACTAATTCTATTAGAAAATAATTTAAGAGAAAAAGACATTTCTGAGGTTCTTCTACCACCTCTAAGCATAAAAAATCCAGGAAGAAGAACTGCCCATCATAAGTGAAGATCAGGTTCGTGATCACCTGAAGGACCTGAAAGTGTTCAAGTCCATGCGACCCGACGGGATACACCCACAGGTACTGAGAGAACTGGCAGATGAGGTTGCTAGACCCCTCTCTATTATATTCCAAAAGTCATGGCAGTCTGGTGAAGTCCCCACTGACTGGAAAAGGGAAAACGTAATTCCTGTTTTCAAAAAGGAGGAGCCGGGGAACTACAGGCCAGTCAGTCTCACCTCTGTACCTGGTAAGATCATGGAGCAGATCCTCCTGGAGGCACTACTGAGACAGGAGACTAGTGAAGAGGTGACTGGGTACAATCAGCTTCACCAAGGGCAAGTCCTGCCTGACAAATCTGGTGGCTTTCTATGAACAGGTCACAACATTAATGGATGAGGGGCGAGCGACTGATGTCATTTACCTGGACCTGAGCAAAGCCTTTGACACTGTCCCGCACCATGTTCTGGTCTCCAGGCTGATGGAAAATGGCTTTGATGGGTGGACCACTAGATGGGTGAGGAACTGGCTTGATGGCTGCACCCAGAGAGTGGTTGTCAATGGATCCATGTCCAAGTGGAGGCCAGGGACAAGCAGAGTCCCTCAGGGATTGGTCCTGGGACCAGTCATGTTCAACATCTTTGTCGGTGACATGGATAATACTGTGATACTGTGATACTGTGACAGAGGCATTGAGTGCACCCTCAGCGAGTTTGCTGACGACACCAAGCTGTGTGG
>VXBP01003122.1:21134-95710 GCA_013400115.1 Rhinopomastus cyanomelas | reverse complement strand
GTGGGTCATTTCCCCGAGGCATCCCTAAATTCCATCCCAAGAAAATACCAACAATGTTGATTTGATTTTATAACCTGTCATCAAAGAACTTTCAAGTCAAGTATATGTCATTAATCAGATCCAGTTATTTTAGCCTGTGGTAATATTCTTCTGTCTTCGCGAGAGCTAAGAATTATCTGAGATTCCTCTAGAATTTTGGGATCCAATTCAGCAACAGCCTCCTCGGACAGAGAGTCATTGCAAAGATTCTACTCCAAACCAAGTGATTGCAGCACACACTTGCAACACTCACGTCTACTCAGAAAGTCTTAGTAACCATGTGGCAATGTGCCACAGTCCTGGCATTAAGGTGATTTTTTAAGTACAGCAACTATGGCAGATACGAACAGGCTGGAATGGGAGCAGTGGTGGCAGTACTAAGCCACAGAATCCCCACAACAACCAGGTTGAGTAACTCATTGGGATTCAACACAGCAGTTCTGACACCTAATTCTGCACTAGGTTCTTGGGATAAAACACAACAGTATTAGTATTTCTTCTGTAAAGTAGGAAAAATTCAAATTTTTATGGGAGTTTTTTCTGTTTCCTCAAAAAATTACCTGCCCTGGCAGACAAAGGGTCAGTGTCTGAATGCTGTTTCCTGCTATCAAACACACAGAGATGACAAGGTGAAGAGTGTCTCCTTGGTTTTCAGGCATTTGTACTACAGTCTATAGTTGGAGAAAGGAGGACTGATTAATCTTTAATTCTGAACTGTGATCTGCAAAATAAATATAAAACCAGTCTCTGTGCAATTCATTACCATGAGACCCAAATATGCAGGTGAATTAGAGGGCAGAGGCAAGCAGAGAAAGCTGAACTACAAGAGCATCAGGTGATAATTTATGGTTTAAGGTATGTTTTGACATTAATATGACATCTGTGCTACTGGCACAGAAAAAGAATAAGTGAGAAATGTATCGAGGTTTTTTATTTTTCACACTATATTGAAGATGCTGAAAACTTAGACCACTTCGGAAAGGAAATACACATTTTTAGTGTGAACAGCACTGTATTCTGGGAATAACTTCATGTCTTTTAACAGGACCATTTCTGGATCTGAGTCAGACAGAATATATTCATTGATGCTGTCTATGATCCTGCAAAAGTCTACACAAAGACAGAATCTAGTTGGAGGCCTGTATCTAGTGAAGTCCCCCAAGGGGGTACTATTCAGTCTAATCATTAATGACTTAGATGAGGGATTAGGGTGCACTGTCAGCAAGTTTGCTGATGACACAAAGCTAGGAGGTGTGGCCAACACCACAGCAGATTGTGCTGCCATTCAGTGGGACCTTGACAGCTAGAAAGCTGGACAGGTTGAAATTTAATGAACTGTAACACGGGTAAGTGTAGAGTCTTGCATCTGGGTAAGAACAACTCCAGGTACCAGTATAGGTTGGGAACTGACCTATTGGAGAACAGTGTAGGAGAAAGGGCCCTGGTGGACAGAAGGATGACCATGAGCCAGCAATGTGCCCTTGTGGGCAAGAAGGCCAATGGCATCCTGGGGTGGATTCAAAAGGGAATGGTTAGCAGATCAAGAGAGGTTCTTCTCCTCTCTACTCCGCCCTGGTGAGACCACATCTGGAGTCCAGTTCTGGGCCCCTCTGTTCAAGAAGGACATAGAGCTGCTGGAGAGAGTCCAGTGCAGAGCCACGAAGATGATGAAGGAAGTAGAAAACCTCCCTGATGAGGAAAGGCTGAGGGAGCCGGGTCTCTTTAGTTTGGAGAACAGCAGACTGAGGGGTGACCTCATTAATGTCTATAAATATGTAAGGAGTGGGTGTCTGGAGGATGGAGCCAGGCTCTTCTCAGTGTCATCTAGTGATAGGATGAGGGGCAATGGGCATAACCTGGAACACAGGAAGTTCTATATGAATGTGAGAAGGAACTTCTTCACAGTGAGGGTGATGGAGCACTGGAACAGGGTGCCCAGGGGTTCTGGAGACGTTTAAAACCTGCCTGGATATGTTTCTGTGTGACTTGGTCTAGGTGATCCTGCTGTGGCAGGGGGATTGGACTAGACGATCTTTTGAGTTCCCTTCCAATCCCTAACATTCTGTGATTCTGTGAAAGGTGTAATTCAGATTTTAATTATGCTGCTGGCTAAGAGAGGCACTGAGATTTTATTCTAGTATCAGATCAAATTTTTCTGGCAATTTTTCCCCTGTAGCCACTCAGCCCACACTTCCTCCTGTCTCTGTTTTGGAAAGGTCATAGGTCAGGAACAATGAAGGATATTTCGATCATGAACAGTAGTGCTTTGTTGTCAGAGATTGAATTTTCAGCTTCTCTCCTGTATCACCTGCTGAAAGTTATTAAATTAATGCCATAATCAGACAAATAAATAGGAGAAAGAAATTAGCTATACTCGACTGCGAAAGCAAGCTCAGGTTGTGCATGTGATCATCCAGGGGACAGGGAACTCAAACAAAACAATTCCCTTCATCAGTGCTGCCCCAAGCCCTATCCAACACACACCCTACCCTTGGCATTTAGACTAAAAAGTTATTAGACTCCTCTTGTTGCAGTCTTGAGTATTTTCTTTAAGATTACTGTGAATGACTGAAATGGAATTTCTGATCTAGCAATTTTTGTAAATCTGCTCCATCTACAAATGAAATTAAATCCTGTCTTGGGGTTAAAGCAGCTGCCTCACAATGGAAAATGGTACGCCATCACATGCTGCTCTAGGTATCCAAAAGCAACATTATACAAATCAGACAGCTGCTGTGAAAAATACATTGTCCAGGCTTTAAAACTGAATCCTTAATGTAAGGGGAAAACCAGTATCCCCTTAGGAGCTCAGAGTAAGAGACCTGTGGTAAGTTTTAGAGAAATGGGTGCCCAGACTTGTCCAAACCCACGACAGTGGGGGATGTTCAGAACTGATGCAGCTCTGTGCTCTCAAGGCCTTTCACGTGAAATATAGGGAGATTTTGAGCACCAACTTTGCCTGTATTTTACAATCAAAACCTGTGTTCGGAAAGTTGAAGCAGGTAGTGATCTTTGTTGCTTTAACTGTGACTATACAGGGAAGCAGTATCACATAAACACGTATACAGATTTTATTTTAAATATATGGCTTAAACTCAAAAACCACTGAAGATTTTTATACTTAGAGTTTCTCTGTTATGACAGATGTTCACTTGAATTCTGTCTAATTGGTTCAATCGCCTCTTACTACTCTCTTTCCTTTTTACTATGTTTGTTCTACCATCTCACATAAAGCCCTCAAAAGTACTGTTTAGAATAGCAGTAACAGGCAAGGCAGGAAAAAGGTAACTCAGTATGTGTAACCATTCCAACCCAAAACAAAGAATGTCTGGAAATTCTGTGGCTTTTAAACTTCACCATCAGACATATTTCCAGTGTAATTAGCTACCACAGTGCCAGACCATTTGAAGATGCTGATATTGCAGTTTGGAGGATAAAGACCTACACTGGACTTTGGCAGGTGTCTATGAAATGATGACTACAAATATGTCACTCAATATGAAAGGTTAGGCTACTTGATGTAATTTTCCAGAAACACATTCAGCACCATAACATGAATAATTCAGATTTAAAAGTCTTTCATCATCACATGTCATCACATATCACATGTCATCACATCATATGACAAGTTATTTAATTCTAGATATTTGTCACATACTCTTCAGTTCTTTCTGACATCATTCTTGGAAACTACATAAGCTTTTCAGTTTAGGAATGTTTTCTCCAAGTCCCCTACTCGCATTCAGGACAAGTGCTGCAAATTCTTTCAAATTTTTAGCTGAACATGTCCTTTGACACAGCATGTAGTTTAAAAACATAACAAAAAAACCCCAGAAAACAAGTACTTAGCACTTCCCTTGCATCAGGGACAACAAACCAAGGACGTGTCCATGATGCAAGCAGACGGCGCCTAATCTCCAAGGAAATAAGCACTTACCTTCAAGATTTCTCCATCTGCATAGAGCACATACATGGTCACTTCTATGTTCTTCTGCACACTTTTCCCACCTCTTTCGAAGTCTCCCTTCTCTAACGTCAGGTACAAGTCATTGCGTATGTCACCTGCAGGAAAAGAAGAGAGTCACACGCGTACCCTCACGTGGTGGATTTGGTGCCTGTGTGTGACGTCTTTTCATTCTGTAAAGAGTTTTCTGTGTTCTGCAAGACTATGGCTGATGCTCAAATCATTCCAAGCAGCAAGTTAATTGTTAATAACAATGAACATTTTAATATCAATGCATAAAATCAGACCATTGTTAGTGATGCCTTTATTAAATATGGACTCTGAATCAGTACTCGCTGTTACTGTGTAAGTGGGGAGGGGATACAACCTACTACTTTGCATAGTTCACTGATTTGGAAGTATCAGGCTGAACTTGACAAACCATCATTAACATCAGGCTTCCTACAGCAAATACATTTTAAGATACAGAATTGTTTTTGTGATGTTTAACAGAAAATATTCAGTTAGCTATTTGAGTATTTTCTGTATTTTCATAGTATCTTTTAATCATAACAACAAAATAAAAGCAGCTTTTGTGGGAACCTGGTTGTAATTCAGCTCACATGGATTAAGAAGGCATTTTAATTGTTTTTGGGTGGGTAGATTTCTGGCACCCTCTGGTACCCATACACACTGATGTAAGAAAGCAGGCAGTACTTGGTATGTCTTACCACCTTATTTTTAAGAGCAAATGATCATATTCAGGTAACATAAATGCTCACAAATTGCTCAGCGTCTTGTTATCCTGGATTTGACAGATCCTAGGTAATGTTTTTAAGAGTGTGATTTGGGAAACTGCTTTCCAAACTAATGCAGAACATTCTAAGTTGTGAAGCAAAAGGACAGCAGGTAGCCCCTATTCTTCTGTAAGATTTTGTTACTGTCACCATTTCATGATGGGTCACTGGCCACCACTTCTTTTTATTTACTTGCCACTAGGCAAACATACTAAAGGGCAACATAGAAAAATACAAAAAATTAAAACAAAAAAAAATTAAACCCTTTCAAGCCAGGTATTACTTAAGCAGCCTTGAAAGACTAAATACGAATTTATGATGATTATCCAGCAAAGCAGAGGCTCCTTGAATGTCTGATTTCTTCCACGTCAGCATTTGGAGAAGCTGAGGCAGTTATATCTGTTTGTTAATCAGAAGCACAATGAAACAGGCAGCATCTGCTTTCAGGCAGTGAGGGATCTCCTTCTGTGTCTGTCAAAGAAACACTTCAAATTCTTCTCGAAGTCTGTAACCCCACAGTACTTGTTCCTTAATCTACTGTAGGGATAAACAATCACAGCTTTCAGTCCTGTCTTTTATTTTATTTCTGGACATAAATACAACTTTTTGAGCTTGGAAAATCCAGCTCTGTAGCTGACATTCAGTGCTTTCTACCAGGAGCTCTCTATGAATGGGGATCTGTATGCACAACATCCTGCTTTTTTCATCAATCTTTCTCTCACTGTGGATTCACACAATGCTGAGTGCTTGAAAAACCTCTCAGTCGGAAGTCTGAAAATGCTATGGTTCATTAACAGAAAAGAGATGATAGTGAGAAGCTGCCCAAAGATCTGCTTTTAAATACTTTTTAAAAATACTCAATCTGCTTTTCTTCATCAAAGAATCATAGAATCATTAGGGATTGGAAGGGACCTCGTAAGATCATCCAGTCCAACTCCCCTGCAACAGCAGGACCACTAGAACAGTCATCAAATGCAACACCCTGCAGCCCACAACTGAGAAAATTATCTTAAAAATCAAGCTATATGTTGACTCTAGGAACACCAAGGAAATGCAAAGCTCTTCACAGAAGATAATTTGAGGCTTTTCTTTTGAAAATTCTCCTGCTTAACGGAGTCCATCCTTTTCTTCGCAGTTTGCACAGTGAGGGCAAAAAGTTTCACTTTATACATTATAACTTAATATAAATTAATTGTAGTGACTATAATCAGCATTTTGGAGCTTTCTATTTATGACCTCTTTTCTGGAAGGGAGTCTGACTACACTAAGTCAATTTTGCAATTGCAAATAATTCTCCAGTCTAAATTAAAGGCCGTATTTGGTTATTTATAGCAACGTATCTTTCTTTTAGCCTAACAAGAGGGATATCACTGCACTAATTAAAAAAAAAGCCTGTGGGATGGGGGTAGAAGAATCTAAAAATCATGGATTTATATCAAAACCAAGAAAAAAGAAGAGATAAATTATTTCAGTGAAGCCTAATGGCACACACTCTCTTGTAAAAATACTATAATTGACTCTTAAAAAGTTAGCAGAGGTCAGTACATACAGCAAGACCAGGAAAGTAAATGTATCTAGAACACAAAACATTTAACATTCAGGTATGGAGGCCATCAACTACAAACTCAGTTGCTTTCAGTGGAAATAACCGTACAACAAAGAGGCATCTCCCTTCCATAACATATTAGTTCAATTCCTTGCTAGCTGAGCCCTCGGCCAGAGATGCTTTTCTTCAACTGCTCCTGGTTTTGAAAGGTTTGAGCTCAAACACACTAATGGGCTGCACAGAAATTAGAGCAAAAGCTGGAACAAGGAG
This sequence comes from Rhinopomastus cyanomelas, assembly GCA_013400115.1. Taxonomy (NCBI): domain Eukaryota; kingdom Metazoa; phylum Chordata; class Aves; order Bucerotiformes; family Rhinopomastidae; genus Rhinopomastus; species Rhinopomastus cyanomelas. The sequence goes on along the minus strand of VXBP01003122.1, from coordinate 89,115 downwards.
CAGTCCATTAAGAAGGTTGGCTATGCAAACGGCAAGGCTGGAGAAAACACCCTGCACAGCAGGACACAAGTGTCCAAACAGGTAGTGCAGTGCAGCTGGCACATGACTGAACAGAAATCGTGATCAGAACGATCATGAAGTGATCCTTGTCAGCTCCAACACCTAATGACAACTACAGATCAAGTTCCAAATCTTAGCACATAGAGCTTTTGCCACATTTAATTGCATTGTAAAAAGAAAAAGATGCGTAAAAACCTTGAACATATTGGACAATCCTTGCCCCCATGAAGCAATCTACTGTACAAGCAGTAGAGGCTCTAAAGTAACAGCAGCTCCTGCATTCGGAGCAAAAATCAGTGTGCTGCAGCCCCTTGGATCACTTGGGCCTCACATCTCCATGACTAGAACAGTGCAGATTATAAAACTGGGTTACCTGTGTCCTCCTATCATTAGCACAGGAATAAAAAAGTGCTAGAAGGTTAGCAGGCCAAAAATATTTATAGACTAAAGTCTGCGCACAACATTTTAAGCTGAGGTCTTGTTCTGCTGGATGACCGTCAGGGATGAACTGAAAACCTAGTAAGAGTTTTCAGAATGGCATTTTTTTTAGAGCCGAGTGCTCTACAATGACCTTCAATTTAAAAACAACTGTGAGCTGCTTTTTAGCATAAAATATGAGTAGTTCTAAAGTGCAGTTACTGCTTGATGAAAAGTCTTGAAATACAGTGTTTTCCACAATAATAAAAGCCAAATTATTTCCTGATGTGTAGTGTGACTCTTCCTTTACCCTCACTTCACCTTTAGGGGGTTTTTGTGCCATTTGTTTGCTTTAAGCTATTTACAGAGTCTTCTGCCCAGCGTACAACTGTTTACATAATGAATTTATAGCTCTGGAGAGTTCATGCTTATTGAAATTAAATCATCCTGCACATCAAATGAAACCACTGCAATGCTAAAAGGGGAAAAAAAAGGAGTTTTGGAAAGTCTATATGACCCATGTATCAATTTTACATTTACAATAACAAGAATCTACTGGAAGTCTTCCAAACACTTATAATTTTTAAGACTTAATAACATTAAGTAGTCCAGTGGCCAACAATTGTCCAGTATCTACCAGAGTAAGTAGGAAACATTGATAAGATTTGTATGAATTCCACTACTAAACTAAACAGAACTGGAATGTAGTAACAATTCACAGAAGTGGTATGCATTAAGCCTAATAATTCTTGTTAAGGGATCCTAAAAGATTTTGTACACCAACGGCCGCAGTGGTCTCTGATACAGGTGAATATTGTGACCAAATTGTTAGTTACTTCTTGTAAGTTCCTATAGGAGAAAGAGGCAAACAAATAAGAGCTCAGTGTTCAATGACTTTGTGAATCTAGATGGACATGCATCCCTCTAAGTTGGGTACAAGTGTGAGCTCACAAAATTTAGAATGTGCATGGCAAGTAACTTACAAAATAACAATGTTTATCCAGATTTTAAACTGGAAGTATAAACCTACAAAAATTAGTATTTACATCTGCATTTGCTAAACTGTTGAGATGTTCCTATTTACTTAAGGCCAAATACTACGAGACCCTGTCCTCTCAACTCTACGACCTCTTTTTAATATTTAGCATCTTTTGGGGTTTAGTGTCTTTTTGAAAATACTGCCGTGTTACAGAAGAACGTCAACAATGCCCAGAGCGTGAGCGGGTGAGAAGGACACTCAGGGGATCTTCCATGGTGGCTTATGAAGAAAAAACAAATCCATGCATTTATGTCCTACATAGATAATGGACATCCTCACAAGCAGAGCAAATCAGCATCACCGCATTGACTTCAGTAAACTGACAACAATTTAAACCACTAAAGGGTTTCCCTCTGAGAGACTCAGCCCAGCACCTCTCCTCAAACAGTGAAGACACCTCTGACTCTGCCCTACTGCCTGTTGTGTCAGTAACTCACTGTCAAAACTGAAGCCTGGTGCAGACAGTCTCTCATCACATTACATCCATTTCAGCAGTTTATTTCTCTCCCTCTTCATCAGTCACCCACTAATTTTTTTAAGGCTAACATTTTTTAGTTATAGTATAGAGCTATTAACATAGTGTGAGCAGTATTACAGCAGCAAGGGGAAACAGAATTTATCTACTGTTTGTAAGGCAAATGAGCTTATTTTTTTCTCTATAAGGAGAACACCATGCAAGTTTAACTCTGTGCATTCCTTCCATTTTTGGTGAGCTGAACACTCAAGTGTTTCAAGGAAAAGGACAGAAAAGTTATTTGAATATTTGCTATCCGCTGTTTGACTTGCATGAAAAGGATTCACACAATACTCCTTAAAACTTCAATTATTTCCCTAAAAGGTTTTCTTTCAGTAGTAGGAAGTTGATTTTTAATATTATTTCTTTTCCTCTCCTCCAACTTTCCATTTCTACAAGTGTATTTAGGACAATTTTTTTTTTACTCCATGTAAACATGGTGATAACTATTTTGGGGATAACTATTTTGGGGATAACTATTGCATGACAATGTCTTTTAGTCTCACTGATCCTCCTGCCATGAATATTCTGAGAAGAGGTGATGGATTTTGCCACATCCATTTCTCACTGTATTTTTACCATGACTTCATGCTCAGTGACAGAACAGATGCTGACACGTTTTTCACCTTTGCTACTAATTCATCATAGCTATTAAATTTGTATGAAACACTGAGCTACGAAGAGAGACAGGACAAAGTCTACACGCCTCTGTTACCAGTTTCTCTGTGATGCCTTGATTTGCTCTCTCTACCAATTCCCAGTGTTCCATGAGAGAGATGAAAATGGGCAAAAGCAAGCAATAAGCAGACATTACACAGAAAAGCAGAAACTTACACCCAACTATCTTCATCTCTGCATCAGAAAGAAAGAAAAGAGAACAAAGGGAAAAGGAGAGGGAGAGAAGCCAGAAAATTAAGACAAGGAGAGAGAAAAAAAAGAGAAAGAAACATCACTCACAAGTAGAAGATGAAGCATGCACTTTTCATCACAGGATCAAAGTAAAAGACAGAATACTTATCAGCACATAGGAAGGGAAGGGATGTCCTTTGGGGACAAACGCCATGCCTATGCAATAGATTTCTGATCAGCAAGTTGTGTACACAAATAAAGTTGCAATCCAAAAGGCAAGCAGCACATGCCTCATTGCTTCTATCTCTGGGGAAAGGTAAAATTGTCAGGATCAGATGGACGGTCTTAAATCCAGCAGCAATTTAGAAAAGAAAAAAAGCCACCACAAATGAACAAAGACTCAGCACACCTCTTCCTGAGACTGGTTTGATCAAATCCCTTCTGATTTGCACAAAAAAACATAATTAAAGTGTTTATGATGCTATTCTCAGATCACACCACAGTAGGAAACAAAGAACATTTCTTTGTTAGAAATGAAGGCAGGCATGCTTCTCTACTAGGATATTAATTTTGTTCTGCATAACCATGCAGGATATACACACTGCATGTATACATAAAGACTGGGTTCACTTTGTATCTTAGTCGTGACCTCCTATCACTTATGTTGGTTATATCTGAGCTAGGGAAAAAGAGAAATTGATATAGGAAGTAATGCTACTCTTCAGAAACCAAACCAGGAGAGGAAAGCTGTGTGGTAAGACACAGCTACAGAATTTTGGGGGTTAAGACATGTCCACCAGAAAGGATTTCCTATTAAAAAAAAGAACATGTTAAAACCTAGAGCTGTTCACTATTTTCAAAAGTAGATTTATTGGTTTAGCAGACTGACCACTGCATGTTTTAACAACACTCAGTGTTGTAGCCTTTATTAACTCATTTTAAAAAAAAACAGTTTTAAATCACATTGCCTTGAAAGATTAGCACCCACTTGCAAAACACACATTGTGAACCTTCTGCGCTCCTTTCTGAAAGAGAAAACTCTGTCTTTAATGGGAAAGAAACAGTTCTGAAGCAAGCAAGGAAAAGGGCGTTTGACAAAGACAATTAAAGCAGCAGACACGGCTGAGAACTGCTAACGGGCATGACAAGGTTGGGGTGTTTTTTGTTTGGTTAGAATTTTTGGTTTTTTTATTGGTTGGTTGGTTTTTCCCCAAAATGAAGTATTTTCTAACTTTAGACAATACTAGTAAAGCTAAGAAAGTTAGATTCTGGCTGTAGCAACTTAAGCACAAAGTAAATTGTTTGGACTTTTTGGTCTTGTGACACAACATGAAAACAGTAACTGACTTCACCCAAACACTGAGTTCTGGATATCAGGTAAACTCAAACCCCAGTTTGATACATTATTGTAAAAGCAAACACTTGAATAATGCCTAACATACTTTTATTTACAAAAATATTGATCAGTAACTAGAATGAACGCTGCTTGCTGCATCAGTTAGGCTGCATCCTACTTCCTAATTCCTCCAGAGACTTCACTATCCTGGAGAATACTCAGGATAATAACAAGTTATTTTCAGAGCACTATTCAAGGCTCTTTACAGCTCATCTCTCCTCTGGCTATGTCCTAATTTATCATTATGGTAAAAGTCTATTCACACTTCCGTGGCTGCCATTTCCTTCTTACCTGCTGTGTCGAGCCATTTTCAAACTACCTTTCCCCACAAATGTAAGATTTTTTTTTTTCAAATGCCCAAATTCAAATAGATTTTAATCTTTAAATCACTGTGTTTTCTCTGGCAAGAACTTCAGTTCTCACAAGCATGACATCAGCAAGCAACAGTGATCTTTTGACAGAAACCATTTGGAAAACCATTTGGAAAACCAGTGGAGTGCTACAGTGACTAGAATCTCATTTTACTTAACCCAATGTCTCTATGCTGAATATCACTATTACCACAATAATATATTTAAGATTGGGTGGACATCTTTTGCACTGAGGCAGTATGGTTGCTAGTGTTCTTACAGAGAGAAAGTCTGGAAATTTGAATTAGCTGCAATGAAAAGAGAATGTTTTTAAGTTCAGCGCTTTTCACATAAAAACAACTAAGCCGCTGGTTTGAGCCCTGGGGAAGACAGGGACTACATCAGTTTGCAGAAAGAGGCTAGGGCCCAGGAAATGAAAAAACAATCAAGGGGAACACTGAGGCCATAAAGCCATTCCTTAAGCTGGCTAAAATTCAGTGGTCTGAAGTATCTGAGGGATAGCCCTACACACAAACACAGAGAATAAAGCAATTCTTACAGGAGAATCAATTCTCTTACACAGGTATGTAAATGTTATTTCTGATGTTGACTTTTCTAGCTGTGATCCAGCTATTCTAGCTAACACATCCAGCTGTGATCTCAATTGCAGCAGATCACCCTGCAGCAGCTGTGTGGGGACACTGACATGAAATATTTAATCTTTTCTCTATTTGATTGCTTTGGGTGAAGTCTGGAACCTCTGCAAGGCCACTAAAAACTAAAATTTACAATTTGCTTTACAGCCCATGTTTTCTACTGCTCTATTATTGTTCTCTTCAAGTCTATTAGCACATAATACACAAAGTGTTCTAAATCCTTTTACTTTAGTTTCTAGAAATTCTTTCCACCTACCTCCTATTTCTATTGTGCTTTCTGAAGAGCCTCCAGAATGAGGCAATAACAGCTACTTTCAATACTGATGTGCCACTACAATCACTGGAGTAATAAAGTTTGATACTTCTCCCCATTATACTTCCATAAAGCTTCCAGTGTCTCTGAAGTCATCCTTGGTCTTGGTTATAATGCACAGCGATGAGGCACTACTTCAGTGCAATATAATTAGCAAGTCCATTTCTTACTACACTGTAAAAATCAAGACTGCAAAATGACAGGTTTCATATCTCCTGACAGCATGACCAGATAGGTTCTGGTTTCCTCCCTAAATGAACTCTTGGCTATGCTGATGATCCCTCAGCATGTGCCAAAACAAGCAGTATCTCAAGCTGCTGCTTCAGAAGTAAGGAGCAGGACTAGTACAGAAAAGCTTCAGCCAAGAGAGCTGCTACATGGACTACATGCTCTGTAGGGCCAGCTGGAAAAATCAGACTGGATCTGCAGCCTCATGTAGTGTCCACAAAGGATCACATTAATTCCAAAGATCAAAGTGTCAAAGCAGAATCTTCTTCCAGGCTTTAGATTAGGGGGAAGAAATTTCATGCAGTTTGTAAGAAACATCTCTAAGCTTCATGTCCATGAAGAATATCTAACTAGTGGGAGAAGTAGAGGGAATATTGAAACAATCTTTCCAGATCACCTTGTATTCATGAATTCAGCACCTTCAATTACTATCATGTGTGCTGACTGAAATGGTTTAGCACAATTCCGTGGATCTGGAATTGGCAGTTACTGACAAATAAGGCAACTCATTAATGAATCTCCTTTGATCAAAGCACCTGTCCCAGTGGTGCCTGTCTATCAGAGCATGAGAAAAACAATCACCAATAGTTTAAGATCAGAGCTGTTACGTTTACCCGGCATTATAACATCAGGAAAACCCAGCTTCCTGGTAATGGAAACTCCTCTGTTAAAGATCATGGGGTTTTCCCTTCGAATCTGCTCCATGTCACCACGAAGAAGCTGAAGAGATATTATAAGCCCTGAAAAAAAAGAAAGATATTTATTATTTCCAGACCTAAGAATTAGATATCTGTATACACAAGGCATGCAGGTCAAAGAATGCTCTGCTCCACAGTAATTTAATACAAATATATAAATATGAAGTCCTTTTCTCCCCTAGAGTAATTTACAACTGGAATGTAATAAACAAAACTGCTTTTGGGGATCAGTTGAGCATAACATTGCATTAAAATATAACTTCTAAAAATCAGAAGACTTCATTTCACAGAGATGTCACAAGTTACAGTGAATTACTTAGCATGGCTTGTATTCCTCACACACCACAGGCTAAACATGTGTGAGCAATGCCACCTCCATCAGAACTATCCCACCACACAATGCCACAGAACATCTCTAAAGTGCTTTAAATCCAGTAAGCAAAAAATTCCACAGCTTATCTGTTCCGCTTGCTTCTTCATCTCCTCCCATGGGAATGCTGGCTTTAATGACATTCCCTTCAGCACCTCAGTGTGGCTCAAGAGTATGAACCAGTCAAACTGACCAGCACTAGCTCTTTCAACATGACCCTCTGTTCAGTACATCAACTCAACTGCTTGACTGGGAATAATTACACAATTAATCTCAGTCCTACCGCTCTCTGTAGTTGCTTTTAATTTATAGCACATCATATCGCTAAAATTAGGATAATGTATTCATAAAGGCACAAAGTCAAGCGTTAGGGTACCGGAAAATGCCAGGATTAAGCTCAGCCATGCAGGCTTAGTCTCCTGGGAGCACACATTCCCAGCTTCACACAGCAAAGGGAATTTTGTTCACATCATTTTCCACAATCTTTAGCTCACTCACTCAATGACAGACAGTCAATAATTCTCTGTATACTCTCTGTTCACCCACTGGAACAACACTTAGGAAACCAAGCATTACCCTGCACACATATTCCCCCAGGAGCCACCTACAGTTCTGCTATTTCCTGAGCTTAATCCATGGCATTTTATAACAAGATTTAGTCTCCGTTTTGTTAGAGGAGTTACTTGGTCAATCTAACCAGTAACATCATGTATCTCCTTCCCACTTTGTGGTCTCTCCCCTTGAAAAATTTCTTGAGCCTGTTGGTCAAGAAATAAGCCAAATAAGGAGATATCTAGGTAGCATGAAGATTGCATAACTTTTATGAATACTGGGATGAAAAATGAGCATAAAGCCTTAAAATGAAGGAAAAGGGAGGCCAACCACCAGCTGGACAACCAACATATGTCCATCAAAAGCTGCCAAAACATGGATTTATAACTGGCCACCTAAGCAGGCAGAGGAGAGCTGCACAGCACTGCAGGGAAGACAGGCTTCATAACCATGGAAAAAATGCAAATCCTCTGAATACCATGTGTGAGTATGCATCTGTGTGCATATGTGCTGCAAAAGGTCTAACGGAACACGAGAGATGAGTTCATTAGAAATCCATCTTGACTGGTTTTGCTGCTTACAGAAAAATGTGCTCATTTTAATAACCTCTTCTGCTAGTAAAAAAAAAAGAAAATAAATGAAAAAAATTCCAATATAAAGGACTGGAGTAAATTGGGATGTTCAGACCTCCAAACAAACAGCACCAGGATGAATTTATTGTCTGTAAAACCAGTCACTAGAAGTAACAGAATCTATAATCTTTTAGCATGTTATTACACACATTACTCATGCAATACCTTCCCACATATTCCACCTCAAAAAACCTCTGTCTGTCTTCTTGCTCTCCCAAAGAGGTCTTGCAAATCTGATTTCCAGTCCTCTTTTCTGCCCAGCCTATCCCTCCACATTTCTTCCTATTCCTTGCAGATCTGAAGGACTAATTTTACACAGGATCTAGGAAGGTGGGAAAAGACCCAGAGAGATACTGTTCAGGGAAAAGTCACACTTGTGGCTTGTGTGTTTGTCTCACCGTTAGAGCAGGGTTTAAGTTCCAAGCTGCACTAGTTACACTTACACCACGCCAGGCTGCAACACTGCCCATCCCATCAGGGCAGCACCTCTACTGCGGTTCAGCCTCCTGTTCCAGAGTTGCACTAGATCTTAATGAAACGCTTTAAATAATAACTTTTAAAAGCCTCAGGCAAAGGTAAAGTAGTTATCTGTTTCCCTTTCTGACCTACAAAAAAGTTCATGCTTGAAGAAAAATAAAAGTTTGAGGCAGACACCTGGCACTGGAAGTAAGTCTAAACAGCCCAAGTTTTCAAAGTTATCAACACTTCAGGGAAATGCTTTAAGAATAAGCGGTAGATGACCTTAGCTGTAAGAGGAGAACCATCAGGGAGGGAGAGCAGCTTTGCTTACAATAAAATCCCAAACCTGAAAGCTGCTTTGTTTGCTCATTGTCGTCTGTGGAGGGCAAACTGCATACTGCACTACAGTATCTCAATATGCAGACAAGTGAAATGAAGATGGTGTCAGTATTCAGACCCCAGTGCTGGTGAATCAAGTGCTCTGTAATGAATTCACGACTAGCTGTAATGAAGCAGAACTGTATCCTATTGGCTGGTTCATTTGGAATGGAACAATAATGATCCCTCTGAATTAGCAAACTACAGAAATCATTAAATGAGGTAACAAGACAAGGTTTACTTTCCATATTTATCTGTCATTAGATAGGGCTGTGAAAGGCACAAAATCTCTGCCAAGGCAATTACACTCCTCAAATCTGTAATGAAACATTTAGCACTGGAACTATCAGAGTCTTCTTGACTCCTTATAGGTAGGAAATCATGTCAATTTTCTCAACAGTCAGAATTTTCTGACCAGACAGGTGTGTGAATCAAACTGAACCTCTGGCTTGGCCTCTGTTGACAAGGATGCATCCTCAGGACAGCAAGCTGCAGGTATGTGCCATACCTGACTGTTTTAATGAGAAGCAGGATCAACACAAAGTTTTACTCAGAGAAATTCTGATGAATAAAATGTTAATTCTTCATTTCCTGTGTAGCCAAGTCTAGTGTCAGTAACTTCAGCCAGTGTCAGCCAGCCAGCCTTTTAAAGGAACTCTGCCAGAGATGACTGCTACTTGTGCTGCATCCCCCCATGGGCTCTTTCCACAGGCAGAGATTCCCTTGGTAAATGTAACAGATGCTAAATAGACTCACGAACCAATTTAAAACAGTACCAAGCCACTAGCTCTCTGCACTGAAACCTCTTTTGAGAAACAGTAAGACTACAGATAAAATGATGATGGAAATTCAGCAAGCTGAATTAATATTGTCAGCTGTATCCAGGAAGGAGAGGTATCAGGTGGGTTTTTGAAAATTCCTGGTTAATTTGGTAGACCCAATACAAATTTTCATCTGTAAACTGAATGTGGATGAATATTAGCTGAGCTTTCAAAATGCCAGAAGTAGATAAATTCTGCTAAGTCTGCTCTAAATAATAAGCAGTTTCTTAAAGGAATCTTCAGCTATTATTATGACAAAAGCATACACATAAACATTTACCATAGTTCGAGCTGGGTGCTGTGTATTTGGTGCTGGACTTGCGAATAATATTTTCATGGATCTGGCACCATTCATTTTCGTTGTTACACCTAAAATAAAAGAACACTAAGTCAAGTGAAAAGCTTCCTGCTGAAACACCTGAGGAGAGTCAACTTCGTACAGAGGTAACATGAAAAGTTGTGTGATTTTGATGAAATCTCACATACCTTGTTTTTAAGAGTGGAAGGAAACTAAACGTTCCCTAACAGTTATATTTTTATTCTTGACCCTTTGGAGATTATTGTGACTTTTCTGTCATTTAAGCTATTGTTTCACTCTTCATAGTATGACAGAATAAAGAAAGCTCTTGACATCCCATTATAATTCTGTGCACATACAAAATTTATTTTATGTTGAAACTAACAGTTGCCATATTTTACATTTTTGTTTTTAATTTAAAAGGTTAAGAAATTAAAAGTGACATTTGAAAGCCCAAATAAATCCCAGATTTTTTTCAGTATCTCAGGCATTTACAAGACTTTTGCTTACCTACATGTTATACAGAATGACCTTGACATATGATGCAACCTCTCCCAAACTGCAGGACAAAAACATGTAATGCCACAAAATACACTTCTGTATCTGTATTATCTTCTGAAGTGGCATTTCACAACTGCTTATTTAACTATATGTCATTTTAGTAAGCATTTGTAAATACTGTGATAGCTCCTTTTCAGTTACATTATCATCTGTGTATCATCAATAAATGTCTAGGATAGAAATGACAACATAATTACTTGTCAACAGATTTTTCAAATTTCCTCTCAAAACCTTTTCTCCATGAAATATGCAGTCGTTAGTTTCAATAATGTAAAACTTGGTGTGTGGTTTATAACCATGTTCAAACAACATTCAGCAGGACAGTTGGCTGTACTGCCCTTGATCAATCAATCTGATTCAAAGCTGCTTGGAGCTTACCAAGACCACCACTGTATGGCAACACCCATAAATAAAGCTGTTCTATTTCCTACTAACTTTTTCTTTCCGGTCTGGTTACACATTAAAGGCTTGTTTGAACACACAGGACAGGAGGAGCAATGGCAGCTGAGGGAACAATGCCTGCTGTAGAAGGATGTTCAGCACATTGTCCAGGTGTTTTTACTCTCATAAACCAGAGAAGAAAACAGATGAGGTCTTTGACGTTGTAGATACCTGCATGAAGATCTGTGTGCCCAGCTGGGTATCTACGTCCACATATGGGGTACATGCTCAGCCTTGTGCTTGGCTGGACCCAGGGGCATGGAGCTGTGGCAGCCCCACCTCTGTCAGGACCCTGAATCTGGCAGCTTCTAAAATCTCCCATCACCATTCCAATACCCTTTGCAATTTCAGACATTTGAGACTAATTGCATGGTATTGCACTCAGATGACAGTTTCCTTCTGTCTGTTTTTTTACGGCTAACTTCCAACTCCCTCCTCCATTATATTATCTTGAAGATAAAATATATTTTATCTTCAAAATACAAATCGAGAATTATGAAGACAATGAAAAGGTCTGAATGCAACAAAGAACATGCTATGCTTGACTGCAGCATGATGTTATTCCATTTTAGTAAAATCAGATTGAGTAACAGTGTAGTGGAAAGTCAAACCCAGTATCTCTTGCTGCTCCCGTATTTTGAGCTTTATGGGACGTGGCCTTTATCAGCCTGGAGAAGACAAGGTAAGAGGAGGAACATTAATGTGAGCTTTCCAAGACCTACAAGCAGTTACTGAGACAAAAGAGCTGGCCACATTCTTCAGTGGTGCACACTGACTTGATGTAAAGCAACAAGAACAAACATAAACAAGCAAAGTTCAGATTGGATACAAGACAAAGCTTTTCTATTAGAGTCAAGCCTGATCAGAAGAGGATGTCCAGTGAGGCTGTGCAGTCTCCACCTTTGGACATTATTGAGACATAACCGGAGAAAGCCCTGAGCAGCCTGGTGTGATCTCAGTTGACTATGCTCTGATGACAAGGCTGAACTAGAGTGGCTCATGTTTATGTCAACATCCAAGTCACACAACATTATTTACATAAGTATCTGTAAAGCTGAATAACCAACCTGCTGAACTCACTAGGCTTGAAAAGTGCTCTCAGTGCTATAGCTTGTTACCACATAACAAAGGACACACTCAAGATGTCATAAAGTGCTTTAGTGTAAGCAGAGCTGAAACTGCAATTTTACTACTGTAATCAACTGACTGAAAAACAAGAATGGAAACTTAATGTCAAACAGGGCTATTGGTTAAAAAAAGAGGAAAATGTAAACAAAAGTAAAAGAAAAATTAAGCACGTTGATCAGGTCTAACTGCCTTTTAAATTCAATTGTACTTTATTAAAACTTGCACTTTATTAAAATCATTTTCAATAAGGCTAAATACTGGGTCCTGTAACTTGATCACACAACCCCCAGCAGCACTACAGGTTTTGGGAGGAGTGGCTGGAGAGCTGCCCAGCAGAGAGGAATCTAGGACTGTTGGCAGACAGCTGGCTGAAAATGAACCAGCAGTGTGCCCAGGCTGCCAGGAAGGCCAATGGCATCCTGCCTTGTATTAGGAATTGTGTGGTCAGTAGGATCAGAGAAGTGACTGTACCCCTGTACTCAGCACTGGTGAGGCTGAATCTCAAGTACTGTGTGCAGTTCTGGGCACCACAGAACAGGAAGGATATCAAGGTGCTGGAGAGGGCGCAGAGAAGGGCAACCAGAATGATTAGGAGGTGAGAGAGTAAGTCTTATAAGGAGAGGCTGAGGTAGCTGGGGCTGTTCAGCCTGCAGAAGAGGAGGTTGTAGTGAGATGGGTGTTGGCCTCTCCTCCTTAGTGATTAGTGATAGGGCAAGAGGAAACAGGTTGAAGTTGTTCCAGGGGAAGTTTAGGATGGACATTAGAAATAAATTCTTCATTGAAAGTGGTGAAGCACTGGAACAAGTTGCAGGAGTCACCATCCCTGCAGGTGTTCAAAAAAATTTCTTGATATGGCAATTCAAGAGATGGTGTAGTGGCTATGGTGGTGTAGGGCTGAAGAGTGGACTTGATGATCTTAAGGTCTTTCCCAGTCTTGACAATTCTGTGATTTTGTGTGATTCTGTGAAAACCACAACTTAGATTTAGTCACCAATTTTTAACTCAGCAGCAAGAGCAAATCTTATTTCTGCTGAAGCACAATTGAATTAAACAATGAAATTAAACTTCTGTCCTAGTGACTCTTAAAAGAAGAGCAGAGAAAACAAGAGGGAACATAATTTCCCCCAAAGTACATGTCAGCAAAACCAGGGTAAGATACTGGGCTAGGGAGGTTTTGTCTGCTGCATTCATTATGTAACTCAAGTGGTAAGGCAGCAGGAATTAAAGCTACAGAAAACAAGGAGTGGTTGGTCATTTTCCGACAGCTTCAGTATTACAAAATCAAATACTGTCAAGAATAATGAGATAACCCACAAAACCTGTGATGACACACATTTAAAAGCAAAAGGAACATTAACAACTTGGAATAAATTAAATATGAAGCACAGAGAGTGAAAAAAGGAAAAATGGAGAAAGCCAACTATGAGTTACTTCCTCCCAGCATAACATCCAAAAGGATTACTTTAATGAAATTGCTGTATTTTTGTTTTCCCAGGTTATCTGGAGCAGTTAGATTGTGATTACCCTATCTGAAATCCTAGTTCCACCTGCCTCAACATTCTTCCTTTTCACTGCAGTAGGTTTAGGTATCAGCCATCTCAGCTGATAATTAAGAAGAAAGAAAGATTAAAAAAAGCATCTCACACTGCCAACAGAAGATCCTTGTTGGGCATTGGCATCTGCAGTAGTACCAAGTACCTTAAGCACCTGCCCTGAGGTTGTTGGATTAGAGATGTCATGGTGTACAATGTCTGATCCTATGCCTCTCCTTACAGACCTGTTGTTTGTAAAGTTGTGTAATCACCTCTGTAGGTGCTAATACTGCCTGTCTTCATGAAATCCCATGGCACTAAAGCCCAGAAGACCACTGCTTGCTATGGGGAAGAACTATCTTTCATCTTCTTTAACGTCATCTCCTACCAATTTCCTTGAGCATCCCTAATTCTGCAAACAGTTTACCCTCCACCATGAGATTGTGAGTCTTGTTCATATACCCTCCCACCACCACTTTTTCTGCTCTTCGAAAGCTCCCCACATCCTCAAATTCCTCCTAAAGGAACGGCACCAAACTGTTAAACGTTTTAGTTGCTCTATTCCATAGCTGTTGTTACTACTTCATGCTTTTTGTGACAAGAGACCAGATGTCCACACAGTAACTCAAGACGAATCAGCTCTGAAATGACCTTCCAGAACTTACCAGTAAGGCAATCTGACTACATTTTCACTCCCCAAAACACTCAGAAACATGACAGAGGTAAGGCATTAATGGTCAGTACAAAACTTCTTGTGGTGTTCTGTGCTAGCTCCATGCTAGCCAATACTGAGCTTAATTGTCAGGAAAAAATAATAAGTCACATTGTTTACTTCTCTTACCTCACCCAGACATTAAGAGTCATTTGTTCTACTGCAAACAATATTCACCCAAAAGTAGAGATAACCTATAGGATAAATTCTACTTCATCCTCACAGCTAAGACCACAGAGAATTTCTAACCTCTGATAAGTTTTTAGTTGCTGCATCAGCCTCTGGAGTGCAAGTTAAAATAGATTTCATCCTCCAATGACTTACGCCTGCAAATTAACCTGGAACAGAGATATCCCAAAATCAATGGACTGTAAAGATAGCTTATAGCTAATTTTGAACCAACTACCAGCACAAGCTGCACTTTACATTTCTTGAGCACAAAGAAGATGACTGTTCTCCAAAGTCTGAAACCCTGGCCTGAAAACTCTTGCTTTTAATGCGTTTTACTGTGTTAACATTTCACTTGCCTAAATATCAAAGGTGTTACAAAATGTATTTCTCGTTTAAATAAGAATTTTCTCCTGAGTCATCTACTGCCTATTCACTGGTTCTACAGAATTGCCATTTGGAATATTTGCCATATACTGCACCAGATCCTGATGTTGGATGGGGACAGAAGCACAATGTACACCCCTGTCCAGCTGGGCAAACAGCTACTGCTGAGTGTCGAAAGAGAAAGGCATTTGGACAATACACCGCATTAAAAGGAAGGAAATTCCAGAGCTAGTGCATGAGAAGGGAGAAAACAAAGGACTGAAAGAAAACAGACAACAAAACAAATTTGAAAAGACAATATGAAAGAGAAATACGTGAGGTTTTTAGGGGAATGAGAAGACCGACACAAAGAGTAATGTTCAAGGAGCAAAAAAGTGCATTAAAGAGAAAAACTCCTATATAAATAAAAAAAATCAAGTGGTCTCAGAAAAAGACGGACTGAGAATTTAGTTTCTGTCTCACTTTTAAAAGATTTTATATTATTAAAAAGAATTATAAAAGCAAAGCTTCATGCTTTTTCATAATGAGCTTATAACCAGAGCTATGGTACTATATCCTCTTAGCAAGATTATAAAATGACTGTGGGATTAACAAGGAGGAAAATCTGGATTGTGAGAAAGACGTATTTTTCAGACATAAATCTTTAACAATTAATGAGGCAAGCTGAGAAAGGCTACTGAGGTAAATTGATTTTTATTTTTCCCCATAAGCATTCTCTCTTGTGGATTCAGCAAAAGTCTCCATTGAACAACCATGTATTTGTCTCGGTCTTTGTTAGGTTTTCAGTCCCTCCAATTTTTCCCAGCTTCTCCCTCTGAAAACGCTTTCTGGCTGTGAGCTGACTGCCTCATTTGTGGCAGCTGTACTCTTTAGCTTTAGCCAGACAGCTCCAAAGAGAATACGTTTTACTGCTCCTTTAAAAATACCAATATCCCTCCCTCATTATTTCATCTTTATGTTTTTGGGTTGGCCAGAGGCACTTCAACAATAACCAAGATGAGAGCAGCTTGTAAGAGATTGATTCAGCGCTGTTCAAGCATTCAGGTACAAATTTAAACTTAAAAAGGACAAAATCTTGTCATTCCAATTTTAACCTACAAAGCAGAAAAAGGTGGGTTAGCTAAAAGGATGTGCAAAGAGAAGATGCAAGCAGCTAAACCTGTGAAAACTTGCTATCATGGAAGACCAACAACTATTAGAGCTGCAAAAAGTACAAGCCAGTGCCTTTTAAATAGATTCACTCTTCCTTCTGAAGGTCTTAGTTGCAGCTCTACAGAGAACACTCCAAATAGTAGCAACATAAATGAATTGTATACCAGGCTTAGAACAACCCAAGTGAATGACACTAGTGATAAAAATATTAGAAGTATCTGATTACAGAGTTGAATTCTGTTATGAGAATTGCTCCTGCTCTGGGAAGGGCAGCAATGGCTATGACAGGATGCTGAAAACAAAGGGTGTGGGGAAACAGACATTAAGAGCAAGATCTGGTATAAACCTACTTGAACATTTAAGCAGATATTGCTGGTCCTTTGGGTGACGTGAAGGGAATTCGTATTAACAAAACAATTCAGGTTAAGAGGATTTTTGGTCATGGCGCTAGGACCCTGGATTGCTCTAACTGGCTGCATGACTTTATTTATAGTTGCTGACAATGGAGAAGACCAGTACTTTTTCTTTCCCATTTTTCAGTAAATAAGAATCTAAATATTAAGAGGTATAAAACCAGGCATCTGATACTGAGAATGTTGCTACCGTTTTCACAACTGTTGGCAGAAGAATGGGAGAGGTGGTTGAGAGACTCTTCTTTGCACTTAGAGA
Organism: Rhinopomastus cyanomelas; assembly: GCA_013400115.1. Taxonomy (NCBI): domain Eukaryota; kingdom Metazoa; phylum Chordata; class Aves; order Bucerotiformes; family Rhinopomastidae; genus Rhinopomastus; species Rhinopomastus cyanomelas. Next base: position 72,335 of record VXBP01003122.1, on the reverse strand, counting down.
TTTCTAATGTATCAAGGGATGCCCAAGAATCTTCCAGTGAATGGTGAAAGATGGTTTCTCAATTACAGCTTCCCTTGAATGTCAGATTTTGATGGTGCTGAATGTACTTCTTGAAGAGTAACAAAGTTCTATAACCCTCACAAATGATCTTACTATTCACCATAGTGGCCACAGGCCACAAAGTAATGTCAGCTGTATCTCAGCCCATCTGCAGAATGTATCTTGCCAGTATTTATCCTCACTGACAAGAGGTTTAAGTATTCCCTACAGTCTCCAGACTGTTTGTTTGTGGCCTCTTTATTACAACTGTGAGTTCAAAGCTCAAAAATCACAGATAACTGAAGATAGATTCTGGCTCAAAAAATATTGCCTTGTTTCAAATTTGCTGGTCACACTCTGTTGACTTGAGTTGTTTTCCACTTCTTTTGTTAGGCACTATGACTGGTATGGAATTCGAGACAGGGCATGAGTAACTAGTCCCTTCATCGGGTGAAACAGAGCACATTTCTTTGAACCCAGCAGATTTTAAATAAATCACATAAACAGAAGTGGGAGCTTTGCCTGTCACAGAAATCTGGGCAATATTCAATGATTTCTGAAGCATTTCCCATATCTGAAACATCTGTGATAACATTTATCGCTTTCTATGTGCTTCTGGAATAAAAAAGGCGCAAAACCCAGTGCCAGCAGTTCCCACCTTCAGCTACCACCTTCAGCAGTTACCAGTGGTTACCACTTTCTGGGAAGACTCAAGCAGGAAATGTACCTTGATATATAATGCCTTTTTAGCATCTCATTACCCAAAACATACAAATTTTTTTCCTCAATTCTCTTCTTTCTATGAATTACTCACGTGTAAACTTTGAGAACAAAATCCTTCTCCTCTTTTATTTCAGAGATTGACTGAAGTACATCCATGATGCTCAATACTGCACAGCCATAGGGGCGGCGATAGTGTAAATGCGGAGGCCCTTTTTTGGAATCATTTAGCAACATGCGACCTAAAATGAACAGAAAATTAAATAATTAGAGATTCACAGGCCTATTCTGTCTGTCCTGTTCTGTCACTCCTCTGAGTACAAATATCTACAGTAAGTTTCAACAACAGCTTGCAGATTTTCCTACACTTGTGTATTGGGACTGGCTGGAGGTAACTGTCCCAACAGCAGCCCCCACAGCACGGAGTTTTGTATTGCTTGCTAGAAAAGGTGTTGATAGCCACCAAAAGGACATCTGCTTTTGATTATATTTGCCTCCTGGAGTAACTAGAAGCATACTGAAGCCCTAGTTCCCAAGAAAGAACATCTGCTGATGGGAAGTGATGACTAAATCTGTTCTTTTCCTTTGGTTTTGTGCATAGCCTTTGTTTCTGCTTTATTAAACTGCTTTTATCTTGAACTGTGAGTTTTTTTCCATTTTGTTTTCTCCCCGACCCTGTCCTGCTGAGAAAAGGAGTGACAGAGCAGCTAGGTGGGCACCTGGCATTCAACCAAGGTCAACCCACCACAATCCCTCACTGTTTTAATTTCTTATGGGGCTTCAAATACAGAGGTGCACCTGAACCTTCCTGACCCACAGGACTACTTTGATTAAGATACACAATCTTATCTAGTTAATGGAACGCTCAAGGGTAACATGAACAGTAAAATGGTCAGCTTTGATTTGCAGCTCCAGGACATGTATGTGCACCCTGCTGGGTTGACCACATCACCTGCTGAATGAACCAAAAACATGGCTTGTACTCACTTCTTTGCATCTACACAGACATTCACTGTGCTCCTTCCATTACAGATCAGTATTTACACAAATTTCCACTTTATACGATTGCTTTAAGGGAGTATACATATTGTGTCATTTATTGTGTTTGTCTCGGAGCACACAGAGAAGAATTACAAGGTACAAAGCTGCCCAGGGATGAACCTTGCTATCGATAAAGCAGTTTTTTAATAGAGTAAAAAAATGTGCAGACCAAAACAATCACTATGATAATCTAAACAACTTGTAACATTACCAATAATAATTTGTCCAGCACTTCTTTATTCAAGCCAAAAAAGGGGAGATTTATATTAGATCTCAGGAAAAAGTTCCTCCTTGTGAGGGTGCTGAGGCACTGGAACAGGTTGTCCAGGAAGGTAGTAGCTGCTCCATCCCTGAATATGTTCAAGGCCAGCTTGGATGGGGCTCTGGACAACAAAGTCTGGTGAGAAGTGTCCCTGGTCATGGCAGAGGGTTGAGACTAGATGACTTTGATGTCCCCTTCCAATCTAAACTGTTCTGTGATCCTTGAATCAAAGTTAAAAATTTGAGTTTAAATAGAGTATCTTTCTACAAACTTAATTCATCATCTCAAGTCATACAGATAATTCTAACTTTAGAGGTTTTTATGGCAGAGTGAAGTCAGATCATTGTAGAACATACGTGACTTAGAATCACACAACATTAGGGATTGGAAGGGACCTAGAAAGATCATCTAGTCCAATCCCCCTGCCACAGCAGGATCACCTAGCAGGCATATTGTGAAGGAGAGCTCCACAAAGCTATGGTTTCACTGAGCTGTTTACACCTCCTGTACTTCAGAAAAGGTCTCTGGTTGATACTGGATCTAGTAGTGAATGGGCTGAAAAACCTGAAAGACGATGCAGTACCCAACTGTTTAGAATAACAGAACTGAAAGACTGTTACTCCATGTTGAAACCCGTCTCTGTAAAAGGTGGCTAGTCAAGGAATTAGGAAGGAGGGGCTTTCTTCCTTAGTTAGGGTCAGGTCTGGAACCTGCCCATCCAGATCTCGCCATGGCATAGCTCTACATGAACAGCCAAAAGAACATGGAAAGAAGCAAATGTGTTCAGAGAAAAGTTGGGCTGCAATTCTGAGAGCTTTCAGCAGGCAGGGACTGTTGCTAATGCTTTGTTTTGGTGTCAGCAGATAGAATGGACACCTGACCTGTGTGTGACAGCTTCCTCTATTCATTATAGGCATCTCTCTAAACTCAAATGTGGATTCTTGCGAGCACCACAGACTGCTATAGCAGAAGACAGGCCTTAATGTATTATCTGTCCAACAGCCTCTGATTTACCACACAGGGATACCCAGGTATGCTGATGACCTACCCTGTAAACCAACTACAATAATTCCTGTTAAACAGTCATCAGTAACTTTAAAACATTTAGCTACGTGTGGTTGAGTATTAATATCAGCAGACACACATGGTCTATAAATGGGTTTCTTAAGTGGTTAAATAATTGTAATACCAGTTAACTAAAACACACATGTGATAATACTGTAGAAACACTAATTACAATAGTTCAAGCATTAAATCATACGATACCTATTCGAATTACATGGGCAACTATGTACAAATCCCTCTTCATGTCCTTGCTGCTGAGATCCTAAGAGATTGTGAAAAGTATAAACATTAAAAAACAGAAACACATTGCACATTGTACTTCCCAATGTGTCTGCAAAACCCCTACAAACAAGAATGACATATTACTCTCCATTCATTCAGCTCTACCCTCAAGTAAAACAAAGTGTTATTATTTCTGATCTACAGACAAGAAAGACAATGTATAGAGGGATTATATTAGGTGGAAATGTTCTTTAAAAGGAAAATAAATTAAAGATTCTGACTCCAGCAACTAGTGATGCTGTAACAAAATTCTGGCAAACATGTAAAATATTAGTTTAAGTCTTACTTTAAACACATTAACAGAGTGTATTAAACTTACACTGTAAATTTAACTCTCTGATTAACCATAACTGGAGCCCATTCTGGCTTCCTTAACCTCATCCCCTGACTGCAGGTCTCAGACCTGTTTCTAACCCTTTCTTGTTTTGGCTTTTGACTCATCATTGTGTAGTCTTAAGTCTCTCAAGACAGCTCTAGAAAAAACCTGCACTGCAACTGTCAGCATTCAGATAAACCTTCAAGTGTGTTTTGAACTAATCACCATTTTCTGAGTGGAACAAGCAAAGTCTGAAGACGAAAAAACATAGACCTAGGGACTGAAAACAGCCAGTTTAACCAAATGTTTCTTGTTTTTAAGTCACATCACCATACTCTTCCCATGTGACTTGAGAAACCAAACCTCAAGATGAGATTATGTTAGTAGCGCACAAAAGCACTGAACTTTGGATTACACTGACACATAGCACATTAAAATCTAGGCATGGTGACTGAGAACTAGACATAAAGAGAATCTATCCTAAGGAGGAGTTTTGGTCCTTTTCAAACAGTGCTATGTTGCCAAATTACAGGAGACAATTAATAAATTCATGGCTCTGTCTTCTCACTCTGTTGAAAGGGAGCACTGGCTGCCTGGGCAACATACGCAGAAAGGCTGTTGGTACACTTACCAGCCAGCACATCTTGTCTCTCTGAAGCCCAAGAAATAAGCTACATAAATCTTCCCCAACCTTTTCTCTTCAAGGCTTAGTTTGCTGCTGTACAAATAAAGGAACATACTTCCTAAGCTTTCTTCATCACCTAACATACCAGTGTGCATATGGTTGGCTTTATCTTGCATGTTGTGAAGAAATCGGAAGGGATTTGACATACTTTTCATCTCAGTGGCGCCTGACAATACTTTGCAGAAAGGAAAAAAAACTCTTTGAGGTAGTACTTAATACTCCAGAGAGTAACAGATTTTGGAATATCTATTTGATTTGACGGGGGAATTTTATTGTACTCTCAGATTACCAGTTCTAGTTAACAGTCATTAGAGAACTAGTTTTCCAAAGGGCAGCTGTCAAAAAATCTGAAAATGGCAGGGCATGCACATATTGATGGGTTCACACTTCATTCGCTTTTCAGTTTCACAAAACATATATTCTGTCACAGTCAAAAGACAAAAAATGTGGGCCCAGATGGCCTTGTATTTAATTTTGTGCAGCAAAGGTTTTTTACAAGACATGAAACTCTTACTATGACAGGGGCCAATCAGAACCCCAGCCCCTATGAGGAAGTCTTAGACAATTCCTTGCACAGAATCCAGGCCAATGACTTTGTACCCAGAAGAGAACGAACCACATTTGCTTGCAGGTAACACAAATAAAGCAGCTTTGAAAAGGTGGTGTTAGCTCTGCACCCACATAGGGGTTGTTTCACATATTCTTCTGAGGTTTATAAATGATGCTGGTTAATGATTCCATGATAATTCTAATTGCAGGGTTTTTTAGAAAATCACTAATGGCTGATTATTCACACATATTTGGTATGGAAAAGAGTTATTCTGCAATGATGGTTAGTTCCATACAGCACTAGTTTCTACAGACGTCTAATTGCACATAAAACACCCCCAAACAACAGCATCAACACCCTCGAAACGGTGGAATCAAGGATAGCTGACTGCCACTATTCAGTTATCTAAACTGCCTTATGAAACTCAGCTGCCAACCACACAGGCCAGAGCCAGTCACATATTTAATAAAACCAGCAAGCTTCTAACACTCAGTGATGTTCTAATCGGATACAGGAATGTTTCTAAAGCGTGCATAGGCTGAGCTTCGCTTGAGTGAGCTTTAATCTTCAGAGGAAGCAGTTTTTCACCTTTGGTAGAATATGACAGCAAATCTAAAACCAAAACCTAACTAATCTTGATATCTCACACAAGGAGACAGCTGAACTCCTACAAGCAAAAGACAGCAGGAAAAGACAGGGTTACCTTGAATTACGTGAGAGATGGGGCTTTTTGCCTCAGGGAAGATTAGAATTTTAGAAAGATATTGCAGAGTGGTGGGGGAAGATGAGGAAATAAATAAAGTCAAGACTAACAGAACCTTGGGAACAAAGCTGACAATCACAGAACGCTCTCATTTTGGAAGCATGTCATAATTAGGAAATTGTGAACCATTGCAGATAAAATGGCTTTCCAAAAAACTATCATCTGTCATTCGTTTGCTACATATTTTGGAAAGTTCTTTGAACACATAGATCAAAAAGACTGTATCAGAATGTGCAACCTTTTGCACAAATCATCTTCCCAATGATCATAATTCCTATTACCTACAAGTGCGTATTTGTAATATGCAGCAGGTCTCCTCTGGAACTGTATTATGCCCCCAGCCGTAGCATCTCATTATTCTTTTTGTATTTTTGAAAGTATATGAAGACTGGTTAGGAGGTCACTGCAACAAAACTGTTTCACAGTGTTCATAACAATTGCTACGCAACCCTAAGTATTGTGGCACCAGTGTAGATGGGAAGGTTTGATGGAGAAAGCATATTTAAGCATGGTGAACCTCAGAGGTCAGAAAGCGCCAAACTTTTTATGAATCAGTATTGGAATAACTCTTCAAGCAATTCTTAATCCTACACTCAACCTTTCTAAGCATGATGCTTCATGCTGAAGCTTTCTCCCTGTCCACCTTTCTCTAAGACAAAGATACTTGAATTTGTGTTATCAGCAGTGGAGTCACCATGGAGGTGCCAAGGGCATTACTATGACACTTGCACCTCTCCTGACATCTAATCAGCTGGTAGTACTTCAGTATCAGGACCAAAACCAGAACTACTACTAAAGTCAGCATCAATGTTAGTGCTATTTTTTTGATTGATCTGCATCTATGATATCTAGATGGAGGCAGAATAGAGCACACTTGCAACTGGTTGCATATGTTCTGTTCCTTACCAGGAAAAATATCATCCTAAAGGAGAAAAGGGAAAGGTTTTAGGAATGATGCTGATTTCAGTGTCACTTGACCTCTCTAAGTTTCACTTGACCTTAGAGAGTTTCAACGCCAGAATTAAAGTTTATACCAGAGCTGCAATCTTTTTTCTTCACTGGAGGTAACATCACTTCTGTCAAAGAGCTTTCTAGCATGTGCATTAGCTAAAGGTGAGTCACGATGGATGGTGTTTATCACACTTGGGATCTGAAGCTCCTTACACTTATTCTGTGATGAGCTGTTAAATTTCAGTGTCTCTAGATTTCCATACTATTTCTGAGAAGTGACAGATACAGTCATGGTTTAACATATGATTCTGAGGCAATTTTCAGCAGACCTTAAGCCTAGTGCAGACTGAATATTACAAGCCTTAGTGTTTTGAAACTACTAATTTGGCATAACCAAAACCATAAAATAAGAAAGTGAACAGGTGAGTCTGGGGAACTGAAAGGAAGTAAATCTTAGCTGATTGTTTCACTCCCAAAGAAATAGGAGCCACAGATGGGTTTTACTTATCTTGTTTTTCTGGTTCAGTTGGCTGTATATGCTTTGTGTCAGGACAGGTTATCTGTGTACAGCTGCTCTAGAAACTTAGAAAGTCACAGTGTTTCCTTTGTAACAACCAACCCTTTGTAGCTCAACTTGGCTGCTGCTTCTGCAGCACATCCTGGTCTTTCTGTACTGCTGACTCTTGAGGCCACTGCTTCACTATCTACCTGGGACTGCTACACAGACTCTTGTATGGGCCATGACAAAAAGCTGTTTGGAGAATTTTCTGGCTTTCTGTGCATGTAGCTGTGTTGTTGTAGTTACTTTTCTAAGTCAAAAGAGTATCTTTCCTTTATGTCTAGGCTGACACAGCTTTTTCTGTGCCCTGTCATCTAAGAGCATAGTACATTCAATGAAAATGTTTGAAATTTCAAAATACATGCAGGCACAATTACACTAAAGAAGGATGTACTTCAGAATATTTACATAGTTATAACAATAATTTAGAAGGGTATTCATTTCCTTACATTAATATTTAGTTGTAGCCACATAAAAACTTCAAAACAGCCTCTGTTCTGCTCCATATACTGGAAAGTAAGAATTGTGTTTTTCCCCTGAGGGCAACTGCATCTACAACGGAAGGAAGGAAGAAAGAGAACAGATACGTACTGTGAAAAGCGCACACATCCGATCTATCTTCTCCGGATTCCGGGGACCTCCGTTCTTGTTTAACCTCACCATAAACCTCTCACTAAAAAGCAAACAACAAAAAATATTAAACAAGGGTTTCACATTCATGTGTCAACAAATGCAATAAGGGATTTTTTTTTAAAACACAGCAAAGTTGTATTTTTTTTAAACTCCCAAACCATATGAAACAGTACTAGCTGACATGGATAAAATGACATGGAATAGGCGACTTTTAATAGCAAGTACTCTGCACGTGAAAATATCATGTTGGTGCATATTCATGACACTGTAACATTAAAATAACGTGAATACATGAAGCACAGGGTTGGAACACATCACAGTTACTCCAGGCAAAGGCTGAGGTACACTTGCTGAGCCATACACTGCCTGTGGTAAAACTGAGTTGATTAAAACCCACTCCGAATGGAAGTACCGAGAATACCAATTAAGCAATCTTCTTCTTTATGTGCTATTTACAGAAGCAATATACTAATTCAAGCACATTAAGATCCATTTGGTAGAACTCTTTATTGATCATACGAAACAGTGCTTTTACCAGCAGAGCCAGCATGTACATCCAGACTGTAAAATAAGTAACCCTTACGATGGATGCTAAGCCCTGGGCATTGACATTATTTCTTAAGACAGGCAGAATTTGTGTATACAAATAAATTAGTTGAGTAGGAGTGATTTATTCACTAGATGTGCAGCAACACACCAAGTATTGAGCAGAATTTTCTTCTTACAGGGTCAAAGAAATAAAGCAAGACCACACAATTACATCTTCTGGTTACATTTCTGTTACAGCATGGATTCTTTCAACTTTATCAAGCGTTACTGTATCAATGCCAGTAACCTTTATGTGATGAAAACATCTATTCCAGTATGTGATCCACTACTGGCCTGAAGAAAATGAAAACAGAGTAGGCACAACCTCCTTGGTTATTTGCTCCAAAAAGCTGTTCAGCCCTACTGATCAGTCACATGGGTTGTCTTCAGCTTGGAAACGACTCGTTCTGGTGCTTGGACACTGCTTTTTGTGACAGTGTCTTTTGCATGTTAAAAAGCCCTTTAGAATAAGTAATTTCTTAGAGGGTACTGATGCCAGTAACTCAATGCATTGTGCACTCAAACATCTCTCCAAACAAGTCAGCAATTTAACACTGTTAAGAAATTAAAGAATAAATTAAGTTTGGAACAGCCTAGTACTGGTACCACCTACATCATAAAAACAAAACCACACATTCATTTTTTATCACACATACAAAACCAAATACCTGCTAACCCTAATGATTAAATTATCAAACATCATGTATTCTGTGTTAGATAGTTTTGCCCTGTTGCGGCAGGGGGGTTGGACTCGATGATCTCTTGGGTCCCTTCCAACCCCTAAGATCCTATGATCCTAGGATTAGCCTTTCGACCAGAACAACACCATGAGTTTATCTGAAGCAACCTGTCTCTGTGAACACTGATAGGTTCTCAGAATTGCCACTTCTGTCAGAATGTTCCCTCATTCTGTCAGCATGTCTCAGACAGCTCGTTATACACCTTGGCATATTTACTTGCTCAAGTTTATCTTGCAATTCAGATCATGTTCTCTGCTGTTTCACTCCCCATTACTAACTGTTACTCTCATCTCTGTGCTTCATCCCACAACCTCATTCAGTGAGAGATTTCATTAATTTGCAGCAGATGCTTGTGCAGCCTTGGAGATTGCTAACAGGCCCCAATGAAACGCACAAGAAATGTATCTGATCACTCTTTACACACAACTATTTTCCAAGATGTCAATTAGTATGTTACAAATGTTTTACAAAATGCTATGATCTAATCTTTAAGTTAGGATTTATGATGCATTAACTGGAATTCAGTATAATATTCAAAACATCACAGTAACAGTTACAGGGCAATGACAATATAATGTCTTCACAGTTACCTCTACCCAATACACAAATCACCAAGACACTAAGTCAGAATTTTCAAAGTAAGCCCTATTTTTAATACAACCACGTCAACAGCATTCCTAGCCTTTAGCATTAATTAACTCAGACTTGTGCCCATTATTTCCTTGTAACTGACTGAGGCAGTGAAAACACCCAGCAGGATGGCCATGGTGGTTCTTTCTCCAGCTGTTTGCCTCTGGTTCTTTGTTATCCCTGTAGAAGGGCCACACAAACAGGACTCCAGCGCTACACCAGCCATGACACTGTGCAACTCTAGTGTTAACATCTACTGAAAGAGGTATGAGTTAGGAGCAGTTACAACAGCGTAATGAATTTCAGAAGCACAGCAGGCAGGACAGTGACACAGATACCCACAGTACAGTTTAAGCTCTAGTTTAATACAGAGAATAAACCACAAGAGAATGAACTTGTATACCGTTGATTTTGAGAGAGGAATTATGCTTTGTGTCATTAAAAATATGTAGTAATTTAAAGAGATATCAACTCATAGCCGGGTTTGTTCCAAACTTCTGAAATAAGTATCAATATTCCCAATGCCTTCAAAAGCACTGCTTAGGGAGACTTTAATTTAAATAAATAAATGTAATTTTAATCCTTGAATCAGTTTAGATGTACAATATTTCACTGAGAAAGACTAGGCAGTAACAGACATTTCATTTCTGTTACAAGTATCATTTGTAAAACACATCTCCTTCCATAAAGCAAAATTCCCTAGCGAAAACAAACATTATCACGACCTCCAGAGCTACAACAGCTACCTTTATAAAATAAACATCAGCCCTCTTTAAAACCGAACATGAAACAATAATTATCAAATGATTGTAGTTTATTCATTAAATGTAAATTTGCCAACACCCACTGAAAAATAGTTGCTGTGCCTTATTCATATTAACCATGCCCCAGTTTTAAGGATAACAGCATAAAGTACATCCATATTACACAAACAATGGCTCTGGCAAACTATTATATCACTTTTACTGCTGGGAATATAATCTGGCCACCACACAGGACACAACAGATGAACTCAAGGCTACTGAGGATCAGGGGGAAATGAGACAAGCAGCTTGTCAGTTGAAGATTATGAGCAATATAAATCACATCTGCATTTCAGGGGAAAATGTGTTCACTGGTGAAAATGTTAATCTAAAATCCAAGACTAACTCAAAGCTGGCTCACTCAAATCCCTAGAAATTATTATACCCTATGCAATAAGCACCTGGAGTACCTTTGCTTTCATTGCAGTGGCCACATCATGCTGGCTCTTAATTCAAATGATGACTGACAGTCTGAAGGGAAACCAAACCACTATCAGAGTGTCAAACTCTTCTGTGAGATGAAAAATTATTTACAGAAAGGAAAAAGAAAAATCTGAAAATGTGCTGACTAAGAGGGTTTTCAAATTCTGTGATCAAACTCCAGGAAATACTCACTACTTACATACACATGGTATTATAAAAGCAAAAGATGCTGGTCCACAGGTAAATGGAGTCCAACAACATCCAGTAGCGGACAATTAAGGAAACAAAAGAGGAATGAAGCAAGCAGAAGGTCGTACTATTCACCAAAATGAAGCTCACAAGCTAGCAACAGTATCTTTTTTAGTCTGAAGAAAAGGAGCCTGAGGGGAGACCTTATGGTGGTTGGTCTCCTCTTACAAGTGACAAGGGATGGGACGTGAGGAAACACTTCAGGAGAAGTTAGGTCCTGCATCTGGGCCGAGGCAATCCTAAGCACAAATACAGGCTGGACAGTGACTGGCTGCAGAGTAGCCCTGAGGACAGGGACTTGGGGGTGCTTGTGGACGAGACCCACAAGCTCTCAACATGAGCCAGCAGAGTGCACTTGTGGCCTGGATGGCAAACTGGATCCTGGGCTGCATCAGGAGAAGTGTGGCCAGCAGATTGAGGGAGGTGATTCTCCCCCTCTACTCTGCTCTGGTGAGACCCCACCTGGAGCACTGTGTCCATTTCTGGAGCCCTTATTACAAGAAGGATGTGGACGTGCTGGAGCGAGTGCAGAGGAGGGCCATGNGTCACTTCCAATCCCTAATGATTCTATGATTCTATAAGAAACAGAAGCTAAGAAGATCCAGTGCAACATGTGCAATACAAATGCCAAGGTAAAACCACCTCGTATCACGACACGTGTGGGTCATTTCCCCGAGGCATCCCTAAATTCCATCCCAAGAAAATACCAACAATGTTGATTTGATTTTATAACCTGTCATCAAAGAACTTTCAAGTCAAGTATATGTCATTAATCAGATCCAGTTATTTTAGCCTGTGATAATATTCTTCTGTCTTCACGAGAGCTAAGAATTATCGGAGATTCCTCTAGAATTTTGGGATCCAATTCAGCAACAGCCTCCTCGGACAGAGAGTCATTGCAAAGATTCTACTCCAAACCAAGTGATTGCAGCACACACTTGCAAAACTCACGTCTCCCTGCCCATGGTAGGGGAGTTGGAACTGGATGATCCTGTGGTCCCTTCCAACCCTGACAGATTCTATGATTCTGTAACTTCTTCCCAGTGAGGGTGACAAAGCAATGGAAGGGGCTGCCCAGGGAGTTTGTAGAGTCGCCTTCTCTGGAGAGGTTTGGAGCCCGCCTGGACATGTTCCTGGGCAGCTTTATCTGGGGCATCCAGCTGTAGCAGGGGCATTGGACTGGATGATCTTTCGAGGTCCCTTCCAATCCCTAATGATTCCATGATTCTGTGATGTTTATGCTGGATGTTAGGGAAAAACTTCTTCATGGAAAGAGTCATCAGGCCTTGGGACAGGCTGCGTAGGAAGGGTGTTGAACGACCATCCCTGGGCACGTTACAAAGTTGTATAGATCTGGAGCACAGGGACAGGGTTTAGGGGTGGTTTGGGGTGTTTGGGTTAATGGTTGGACTTGATGAGCTTAAATGTTTTTTACAACCTAAATGATTTGGTGATTCTATATATTGAACCCAATAAAATGTTCAAGATGTTATGCTTAAAAAATTCTAACTAGCCCTTTACAGAGTTATTACTAGAGAGTGAACTTAGAGTAATTTACAGTATATGGATGCATTGCACAAAAATATATATATATGCATAGCATAATTCAAGAATTTAATAATTAAAACTCATTAATTGAACTTCTTCAAGACATGATACTATAACTGCTCTTTTACCTCCACTTACCTCAATAATAATGTTACATTTTGTATTGTAAATCTCCAGTCAGTTTGGTATTTTTGAACTTCCAACAGTACTGATGAGCATTCTCACAGCTGCAGCTGAAGACAATAATGTTGCCACAGAACCCTGTGCAGGGCATTCCTCTGACAATGGCAGAAAAAGGACTGTCATGTCTTTGAGCCTAAACAGTCTATTTATACTTGATTCATTAATCAAAGTTGTATTGTCAGTCTGCTTTCAAAACATCCAAAGAGAGTTTCAGAGGTTCGTTTAATAGCTTCTTGCAAAGTTTTGCTCCGTTATCAAGTGAACATCTTTTAAAACTTGCAATTCACCCTTTTTCTTGTTACAGCCACAGAAAGAATCTGGTTCTTATCCCCATATTCCAGTGCTCTTAAAGAAATGAAACAGATCATCATCTTTTCCACCTGTATACTCATCAATTGTGTCCTTATTCCAGACCTACCTCAGTAACAACCACTACAATCCTTCCTTTAATTTCTAATCTTCCCATGAGTCCTCTTGAGCAAGTATTGCTAAATAATTAAGGGTAATTTGAGGCAATCATAGCATTTGAGAACTATGGAAACATGAAGAGACATTCTGTCAGAGTACAGATGCAGTGACAGGATAAGAAGTACGAAAAGACAGCAACGCTAACAGTTAATCTTAAAAAAACTAAGCCACCTCAAGGTCTTCCACCTTTCCTAGCATATCACTTCTTCTAGACTTACACTTTTGTTTCTTATTTCCAGAATTTCTCTAACCCAATAGTCATAATTCCCTAGTGAGTGGTAGAAATTGAGTGCGGAGAGATACTGAATATTTGATGAAAAGCACCAAAACAATGAAAAGAATTAACAATTTTACCTTGTTGAATTCAGACTTAAGACCTGCCAAGCCAGCAGCAGTATCTTCAACAAAAGCTTATTAATTCATCTTGCTCCCACATTCCATAAGCAATCTTAAATTACTCATTAACTGTATGATCCCCTCCTGTGCTAACTCACATCAGAGTGAAACCACTTCTTGTGCAGCATTGTGTGGTTTAAAAATCACTGTCATGATTAGTAATTACTAGAGGAACACCAATATATGAAACATTGCCCTGATAAGGAAAGTCAAACAGTTGTTTGTTCTTCTACTTGAAAGGAAGGAAAACAAAAGCACTGTAGTGCTCACCTCTTGGCTCCCCTTAACTGTCTGAAAAGCAGGACTGTACTGAACTGACAGCTGCTTCTGCAGAGAAGAAGGAAGCAATCAGTGGGTTGGGACATTTTCAGCATGAAGGAAGGGGCAAACAGGGACAAAATGTACTGTTGGGTGAGCAGGAGTGGCATTATGCCTGCAGGGAGTTCCTGCTATTAAGATTGGCTGTTAGTAGGGCTTATTTTTGCATAACTTGAAGATGACAATAAAAGACCTGCCAAAGAGCTTCAAAAGGATTAGTGACCTCCCATGTATTAACTCATGGTGGGTTTAATTACTGCAGTGTTGTGAGGTAAAAATCACAACTGTGTCTCAGTTTATGATGGTAGGTGCAGCATGAACAGATATACAGTGACAAAGGAATGGCAGTCTGGAGAGAGACTGCAGATCAATCTTCCATTTGAATTGGAAACTGAAAATAAAGAACAAGGTGGTTCTTTAAAAAATCTTCAACAATGCATAGGAGATTTGTTTTCTGATGCAGAGACAGCAACACATTAGGGCATCAATCCCCTTTAGCAAAAACCTTAGAGCCAGTACCTTTCCCTTGCCTTAAATAACAGTTCGGTAGCTATTTCTCCCAGAAACAAATGCCTCCCTCACCCTCTTCATTCCAATATGTCACTGAAAGAGAAAAGGGACACATCTGTTCCTTCACTTTTCTTATTTTCCTCATTACTTATTTCCAGAAAAAAACTGAAAACAATCCCAGAATTTTTACAAAAACCTCAGTCCTTTTCCAGAGACTGTATCTACCTGAGTTTTCAGCATCTAGCATTTGATGAATTCCTTCTAAGAATAAAGGTTATTTTAAAACTATGTGTCTCATGATATATGTACCAAGGTCATATGGTAGCAGAGAAAGTCATATGATAACTTGTATTTTAGTCCCTGATCTTCTGACAGTGCAGTCACAGTAGCTAGCAAGAATAAGCTACATACAAAGACCTACCCCCTCGAGCCTGCACATTCCACCGGCCTTCATCACACTTGGTCTACTTACCATTTAAGAAATTATAGTAAGCAGAATGTTATTTAAATTCTGACACATTAAAAAAAAATTCCAGTATCTTCTTTTAATGAACGCTCATACACCTAACAGTCATTCTAGAATAAAACGTGACCTGGCATATGAATATCGTACGTATTTAAAGGCAACACTGTAAAGCACCAGCTTTTGGTCCCAGAACAATATCAAGAAGAAAATCTTTGTACTGTAAGCCTTGGTCATCCAGAGTACACCTCAGGATGAGCTAGTCCTCTATGACAACAGAAATCTTGCCTACATGCTACAATCTGCTGTGCACATCCCATTTTCAGGCAGTTTACTTCACCAGTGCAATGAAATGCAGCGTTCCTTCTACCACTTGCCTCTACAAGCTCTGCAAGACCAGTGTGTTGAGCAAGCAAATGGAATTTCATGAAGAATTACAGGAACATGACCAACCCATTATCTTAAAGCTGCAAAAGAAGGCGATTGTTCATAAGTTAGCAGAGAAACACCATGAAAGTGATCCCTGAGGTTTGGTTGGAGTGGGAAGGGAAGGTAACTCAGCTACAGTCTCTAAATCTTACCATTGGGACAAGCTTTAGACAAGTTTGTGTGAATTCACTTGGGAAATTGTTCTCTGTACCAGAGAGAACTTTCACTGAACCAGCACAACACAAGTTTTAAAGCCCCAATGTAGCAGAAGTAGCTGGCTTTTCCAGAAAGCAACTACTGCCTGTGTTGTGGCAGACAGAGAAGCATGACTGTACTGCTCTTGCTTTCCATCTGTGCCACATCCTAACAAAAACAATACAAGGCTTCTGGTTCTTGCTTGTTCAACTTTACATAAGTTTAGGGAAAACAAAGAACTTTATTTGCTTTCAATTTGCCAAACATGTCAAAAATCCTGTTCATGTTTATCAACTGCAGAAACATGACTGTGCTCAGTGATCCAAATGGTCAGTACAAGATACCATCAGATCCTGATGGCATTTTGAGAACACCCTGTAGAAACTTTCTAAAAAGGAAATAAGTTTCATACTGGTGCTTCTGAATTTACATTTCAATCAGATGGTCTCATATTCATGAAGAAGCATGTGTATAGCAACATTTCAGTCCTTTCCCATTGTCATAAATACTTTTTCTCTGAAAAGATGATTTGAGCAGAAAGAGAATGGGTTTCTAATCAAGTACAAATTGTATCACAAGCACAACAGTTCACAATATCTAAAAAAGTATGTGAAGAAATAAAGAAGTAAAGCAGTAACTTGGGCTCCTCCCTAAGAGCTGAAGGCTCTTGTGAATACTGCTTTGTGGAAAGATCACAAATACTTTTAATACTTCTTCCATTGTTATGAAAGTATGTCTGAATGCATCTGCATGTTGCCGTCATACTTCAAAAATGCAGACCTTTTGAGAGATGGTTAAGCAATTTGTTTGCAGTCCATTTCAGACTATCTTCTGTGAAAAGCTTTTAATTTTTTGTTAGTAGTACCTTCTAGATTTGCTCATTTTCGCTCATTCTGTTGCAAAAAACTCCAGCATCCTTACAGCTGCTGCAAGAATTACCTAATAATAAAATCTCTCAATATTGTGCAGAATGAGTCTTCAGTTCATAGTTTAAGTGTGAGAGTAAGTCAAAGTCTATGTACAGAAGAACAGCGTGTCTGAAGAACTCAACTTCCATGCATAATGTAAACCAACAGCACATACTAGACACTGCACTGCAGTGTTTGAGCAATCCATCATGGACAGCAGTCACTCTGGAACCCCTCATGCTCATGGTGGATGTTTGATTTTGTCCTGTTTCATTTTCTTTTGCAGAGGAGGGATGAGAGTTCTTTCATCAGCTGCCTTATCCAGCAGATTTGCAATCACTCTGGTTTCAAACCCAAGTGACGAAAAGTACAGTGCTTGGGTGTGCAGAGTGGATTTTATGCAGACATCTTGAAGAAAAGAACACCAAATCTGTGAGGGAAATTAATCTGGCTCTGACCAATTTGCTCCAAGCAACACAGTTTGCTCCCCCGCAAATTCAGGCTCATGAATTATTAAGTTTCCACATTGGCTGGAAGCCCTGGCAGAGAATTAAAGAGCTTACAGTAAGACTGGTACTGCAAACACTGGGTTTCCATAGAAACAGAAAATAGTGAAAATAACTACCTGTCATTTCTTTCTACCACATTAAAGGAAAAACAACCACAAGGTTAAAAAAATTATTAAAGCCTGAAGGAGAAATGCAGCTAAGCACCAATTACATTCTCCTTGGCTCCTCGTGAGTCTGCTATACTAGAAGATCTGACACTGTCATTAGAACTTTTTTGCTATTTACATCATGAAAAGTACATATTTGTGCTCCTGAAAGGAATCCTCTCCATTAGGAGAAAAAGCTTCTATTTCACAAAAAATATTTTTTTACTAGTACAGTTCATTAGTGACTGCCTATCATCGCGGTGTTAATGAACAAAAAGAGAGCCAGGCTGACCCTGACGGGCGGTACACATGAAACGCTTTGACCACAACGGCAGAAATGATTTCTGGTTTGGAATGCATGTATTACACAGACTAGGTGCTTTATCACCATCTCTAACCTGAGAGAAAGTAATAGTTGTGAGGTCTAACACAGCGTTGTCTCATTTAATTCCTGCTGTACAAACCACAGGTCCCTATCACTTGGCTTTGCACATGATGCTGATCTCTGCCTCAGAAATAGCTCACATACGAAGAGTAGCATTCAGCACATTGGCCCTTCCTACCGACAGACCTGTAATTGCTGCCTCTGAGCTATGTCATTCATCTAAACATTTTAACAATGTATATTTGCGGCCTGTCAGTTGAGACAGCAAATTCCTTTTTAGCTGTATGTGTCCATGACACAGTTTTGTTCCTTATGAGCAAGAAAAGGGAAAAACTTCAGATACTAATTGATTTCTTCTGGTTCACAATTAAAAAATTTTTGCCCTCTGCCACACGTGCAGTGGACTTCAGACACCCACGTATTTTGCACGTTAACTAGACCATGCTCTTCATTGTGTGCTTACTGGATGCTGCTTTGAAGGAAGTTCATCCTGAGCAGGATCTAGAATTGATTTTATATCCTTCTTATTACTATTATTACAGATTAACTATTGTACCAAAATCAGAAAAATACTTTCCTTGCAATATTAAAAACATGATAAAGTAATGCATAGGAGGAAGTGATAGAGGATTAACTATCCCAAAAGATCAGATTTCTAGAAAAGAGATAAAAATTAGAAAAACTATTTTTTTCCATTACTAAGCAGAGAAAGACCCTCATCAATTGGTAAGCCTAATCCCTAACAAAATTCTCTGAATATTAAATAAATAATTCTGAAAGATACAAATCTATTTTTTCTCAGTAGACAAACCATTATACTGACAGTGAATGAAATAACTTTTCTATTTTAAAATACCTATGAGAAGGCTGCTATTCAAAACATACAAATAGAAAGTTTAGTATGCAATTGCACAATAAAAGTACAATATAATTTTCTGCTTCCTAACACAGCAACTGGCAATAATAGAACACGATAACATTTAAAAACAATTAACAGGGGATCAATGCACACCCATTCTCACAGCACTCCCAGAGCTACTTCCTAAGAAAGTGACAGAGGAAAAGGGATGTCAAGGTCTATTCCATACTCCAGCAGAGAATGCAGTCATGCTCTTTTGTACAGATTTTAATGTGGATCTTTCCACATTGACTAACTTAATTTCATCTTCAGCTGTTCAAATTCATCCTGTCTTCTCTTGTTCCACCTTACTAATGCCCATGTTCTTGCTTATTCTCCACTTGTCTGACTCCGTCCAACTCCATTGCTATTCTCAGCTGCTCAGCCTCCCCCTACGCAAGCAGCATCTGATTTCTGGAACGCAGTTTGTACAGCTTTGGTTTGCAGCTTGTGAGGTTGCTGCACCAAGCATGCTGATTCTGTACATCAGTGTTTGACATGACTAAAATTCCTACTCAGCTAGAATTTGTGGAAAATTTGTGGCTGCTGTTTCAGAAGTTTGCTTAGTGTTCAAAATGAATGTTCCAGATGATGACAACAGTCTACATCAGGAAGTGTTACAAGAAGAATGTTCAAGAAGACATGTAAACGTGATACAATTTTAGCTGCACTGCTATTGCTAACATTTTTGAGCAGCTGGTACATGTCTCTATTAACAGTTTAAAAGTCAAGAAAATATAACTAAATGATGATGAGAAACATGGAGCTTACTGTAATCAACAAACACACAAAGAGATTAAGAATTCCTGCCAAATTTGTCAAGGTTACCTTCAGCAACTACGTACATAGACTTGCACTCTGACACCTGAATTATGAATACTGTGTCAGAGAAAACTCCTACTGCAGAAAAAGTGAAAATCAATTCTGAAAAATTCTGTATGTCTAAATCTGGTGTTTCAAAGTGACAAATCTTATTCTACTCTAGCTGAAGAGTCAGAAACATTTTAACAGCCTTCGCCTCCCAAGACAGCATGGTGATCTCTATAAATGCAGTTAATACGTGTGAAAAGTAATGGAAGTGAGTAGCAGGTTCAGAAAACTAACACACACACACAGGTCAAACCAAACCCATTTGACAATGCAGTGGAAGTTTATCTGTTTATGAGGTCAAGGGGATGATACATTTAAAATAACAATCATGTTGGTCTCTGGTGTCTATAACACCTCTAATATTTTAAACTTCTATACACCTTTCTGCTAGTTTTTAACAGGTAAAATAATCTGGTTGCAAAATATGTCAAGGTCATGAGTCACAAATGGAACATTATTATCCATGCTAGCTCTGCAGTTACCCCCACCACACAGAACTGCAGAGCAGCACTAACAGCAAATCATTGCCACTTTTTGATTCAGCCTTAGCAGAGAAAGGTGGATGATTTTAAGCTAGAAGAACTAAATCTAACCCAACAGTTAAGTGCATTTTTAGTCTATAATTATTTTTCTCCTGAGAGCTGCTTTGTCAGTGTTGCTAAATTATTAAGACAGAATATGTGAGACAACACTGTCCCACTCACCATCTCCCCAACATCCACGCACAAATTCAGAACATTTCTAGAAAATACATCTTTCCAAAAGACCTATTAACAATAAAGACTAAGCTTGTGCTTTCTCTAATTTTGCCTACTGTTTTTTTAATACAGAAATAGATGTTTCAAGATTACCAAATCCCAAGCACAGTACTGAAAAGTGGCAGCTGGGTAGAAAATATGCTTCTGTAGTTTCTAGTATTTTAAAGTCACTGTGGGTCTCCATTTTGTCACACTTCTGTACGTGTTTCATCTAGACCTCTGCTGAAAAAGAATGCATAACAATTTTATCCTTCACTGAGAAGGAAAAGAATGAATAGACATCTCACCCAAACACAATGAGATGCTTCATAAAAGGTGAGATGTAATCTTGTTAATGCTGACATATTCTCTGAGATAAGAACCAAAGAAGTAGGAGAAAGGAATCATAGAATCATAGCATCAGTAGGGATTCGAAGGAACCTCAAAAGATCATCTAGTCCAATCATACAATCATAGAATCATTAGGGATTGCAAGGGACCTCGAAAGATCATCTAGTCCAATACCCCTGCAACAGCAGGATCACCTAGACCAGGGGTCCTCAAACATGCCCTATGAGGAGAGCTGAGGGAGCTGGGGTTGTTTAGTCTGGAGAAGAGAAGACTGAGAGGAGACCTTATTGCCTTCTACAACTACCTTAAAGGAGGTTGTAGCAAGGCTGGTGTTGGTCTCTTCTCTCCAATTAGTGATGATAGGACGAGGGGAAATGCCCTCAAGTTGCATTAGAGGAGGTTTAGATTGGACGTTAGAAAGAAATTCTTTACTGAGAGGGTGGTTAGGTACTAGAATAGATTGCCCAGGGAGGTGGTGGTGTCACCATCCCTTAAGGTGTTTAAGGAACGAGTGGACACGGCGCTTAGGAATATGGTCTAGCGGTTAGACACTAGGAGAAAAGGTTGGACTCATTGACCCTGGAGGTCCTTTCAAGCCACGATGATTCTGAGATTCTGTGATATGTGGTCTCACCAGGGCAGAGTAGAGGGGGAGAAGAACCTCTCTCCATCTGCTAACCAGCCCCATTCTGATCCACCCCAGAATGCTGTGGCCCTCTTGACCACAAGAGCACACTGCTGGCTCACAGTCATCCTGCTGGCCACTAGGACCAACCACCAGGTCCCTTTCTCCTCAACTACTCTCCAACAGGTCAGTCCCCAGCCTACACTGGTAACTGGGGTTGTTCTTACCCAGATGCAAGACTCTACACTTACCCTTGTATTATTTCATTNACCTTTCCTGGGATGGAGGTGAGGCTGACCGGTCTATAGTTACCTGGGTCCTCCTTCTTTCCCTTTTTAAAAACTGGAATGACATTTGCTATCCTTCAGTCCCTAGGCACCTCTCCTGATCCTCATGACAGAAAAGATGATGGAGAGTGGCTTAGCAATGACTTCTGCTATCTCCCTCACCACGCGTGGGTGCATCCCATCTGGGCCCATGGATTTGTGTACATCCAGTTTGCTCAACTTATTCCTAACCCAGTCCTCATCAACCAAGGCAGGCTCCTCTCTTGTCTCAACTTCCTCTAGAGTCTCAGCAGTCTGGGGCTTGATATCAGGACAGCCCCCAGCAGCACAGACAGAGACAAAGAAGGTGTTAAGTATCTCTGCTTTCTCTGTATCCTCTGTCTTCAGGGCACCCACCTCATTCAGGAGGGGGGCCTACATTGCCTCTAGGTTTAGTTTTACCTGCAATGTGTTTGAAGAAGCCCTTTTTGTTGCCCTTGACCTCTCTTGCAAGGTTTAATTCCAAGGAGGCCTTGGCTTTTCTAGTTGCATACCTACGTTCTCTCACCATAGCCTCAAATGGTCATCCCCTCCTTCCATGACTATGGACTTTCTTCTTCCTTCTGAGTTTGCCCAGCAGCTCCCTGTTTAACCACACAGGTCTTCCAGCTCCCTTCCTTGACTTCTTTCCTGTTGGAATGTTCCTGTGTTTTGCCTTTAAGAAGTGGTTTTTGAATATTAACCAACGATCATGGGCCCCTTTAACTGCCAGTACCCTGCCCCATGGGGTCCAGGGTTGTGATTCTGCTAGGTATCCGTAATTGCCACCAAATCATCAACACCTGACTGGACACAGATTTCTAACTCCTCCTGCTTGTTCCCCATGCTTGCGTGCATTGGTGTACAGGCATTTTAGGGAGCAAGCTGAGCGCTCCAATTTCACCCTAGGACAGTGAGACGCCACCTGGTTTTCATTAAGGCCAGAGCTATGTTCCACTGGTGCGGACCCATCAACTATCCCACCCACCTTTGAATCCAGTTTAAAGCCCTCTGAACGAGCTCTGCCAATTTCTGCCCCAGAACCCTTCTTCCCCTCTGAGATAAGCCTCTCCCATGTGGACCTGCAAGATCTGATGTCTTATAGAACCAGTTATTATCAAATAACCCAATGTCCCTGCTTGTTGGCAGGGGGGTTGGACTAGATGACCTCTGCAGGTCCCTTCCAACTCTATGATTCTATAATACAGATTCCTCAGTGACCTTCAGAGTACAGACTTGCCATTACCATACTGCATATGCCACAAAACTTTCCTCTGCTGGTGGAAGACGTTTTGTCCCAATTCCTCTGCAGGCATGGCTTCCCTGAATGAACGCACTATTTCCCCTACACACCTAGTAACATAGCACTGAGGAACTACAGCCACTAAAAACATCTGCCAGATTTTTCTGTGAGACAAGCTTGGATTCTCATCACTATTGAACCTCTTTACCCAGACAGTATTTACAGATAAAATACAATTTTTACTTAGAACTCTGCAGTACCTAGTAAAGGTATGATATGAATTCACAGAATGCATCGTTATGATCATACTAAGTATTCCCCATGGCTTTGACAGTATCCTCGTTGGCTTCTGCCTTTTTTTGGTAAACTGGAATATTCATTTCCAACAGGAATACCTTTGATTAGGATAATTGCTACCTTCTCTTTCCTCATCTCTGCTATCTCCCCAAGGGAAAACCACTGAATAAAAACAACCTATTTTTTCCTATTTAATTTCTAATTCTATCCTTGCATGTCCAAGCAACTTCTTATTTCTCCCAGGTAGCTAATCTGACATATCTGCCCCACTGACTGCATGTCAGAACAGAACATCCTTGTACTCCATGAACCACAGAACGGTAGCTGTTAGAAGGGACCTCTGAAGTTCCCCTAGTCCTACCCCCGCAATGCAATACCAAGGTTTCAGAACAGCAAGAAAAGACACTATGCAGAAAGAAGTAAATAAATTCCAGGTCATGGCGTATCCTGAAAAGATACCAGCTGAAAGATGGTCAAGGCCTTCTCAGAACACTATGTATCGAAAAGATGAGATACCAGCAAACATATGCCTTCTACAAACACTGCAGAGAAAATCTGGTCTCACTACAAAACATATCTTGAGTCTATTCTGTTCGATTCACTCTCCATAACTAAGTTTATTTCTAGATTGCAAGAAACTTTTACATCCCAGTGGGTTAAGACAGAATGACTGGTAAAGCAGTGCTAGAAACATCTACTCTGGTCTAAGATGCAAGCAAAATACAAAACTACATGTTTAAGCATGAAGTTTATAAAGAAAAATTAACACTGAAATTCATCCTTTTTCTTAGTGGGTTCTTCCTCCTTTTTTCAGAAAAAAATCATATAATGCTTTTGAATGTGTAATTTCTGAAGATACGCATGACTTTATGCATGTATGAATAAAAAGCTATTGTCAAGGCAGCTAAGCCTCACTACTTTACTGAATTTAGTGTATTCGCAATCATGAAAACGTTGCTGCAAAGATGTTGGGTTTTTTTGAAAGCAATAAAATAGTCTCATTGATTCCTTCCTTCAGAACTGGTAACTCCCTGAGATCAGTTTTTCCAACAGTTTTCCAACTCCTTTATAGTAGTTTTACCTGATCTGTATCTTCACACTTTACCCTATCAGGTTTAGTCTTTTGCTTCTGTTGAGGCATGAGGCACATCTCCATACAACAGAACAAAATCAGTTGGCTTTGATGTGGACTTGTGCCTTACAAACCTATATTGACTTTTACTTATAATTTTGTTAGCATCTAAACACTAGTAATAAACCATTTGTTCTAGAACCTTTTGCATTTGTAATCTGATTGCAGAAAACTGAGGCAAACTAGCTACTAAATACTCTAGCTACCTTGCTAACATCTGCTGACGGCTTAGTGTCCCCTTTAATATGTGATTTCTTGATTTTGGACAAATATTGTTGCTGCTAAAGCATTATACAATTACTTTTTCTTGCTCTTGATATCATAGAATCATAGCATCATAGAATCATAGAATCATTACGGATTGGAAGGGACCTCGAAAGATCATCTAGTCCAATCCCCCTGACACAGCAGGATCACCTAGACCAAGTCACACAGGAACCTATTCAGTCGGGTCTTGAATATCTCCAGTGAGGGAGACTCCACAACCCCCCTGGGCAGCCTGTTCCAGTGCTCCATCACCCTCACTGGGAAGAAGTTCTTTCTCAGGTTGATGTGGAACCTCCTATGTTCCAGCTTACAACCATTGCCCCTCGTCCTATCACTACACGACACCGAGAACAGCCCAGTTCCATCCTCCTGACACCCACCCGTCAAATATTTATAGACATTAATGAGGTCACCCCTCAGTCTCCTCTTCTCCAAGCTAAAGAGATCCAGCTCCCTCAGCCTCTCCTCATAAGGGAGGTGCTCCACCTCCTTCATCATCTTTGTTGCCCCACGCTGAACTCTCTCCAGAAGCCCCACATCCCTCTTGAACTGAGGAGCCCAGAACTGGACACAATACTCTAGGTGTGGTCTCACCAGTGCAGAGTAGAGGGGGAGAAGAAGCTCTCTCCATCTGCTAACCACCCCCCTTCTGATCCACCACAGGATGCTGTTGGCACTCTTGGCCACAAGAGCACACTGGTGGCTCACAGTCATCCTGCTGTCCACCAGGACCCCCAAGTCCCTTTCCCCTACACTACACTCCAACGGGTCAGTCCCCAGCTTATACTGGTACCTAGGGTTGTTCTTGCCCAGATGTAAGACTCTGCACTTACTCTTGTTATACCTCAATAAATTTTTCTCAGCCCAGCTCTCCAGCCTGTCCAGATCTCGCTGAATGGCAGCAGTCTGCAGGGGTGTCGGTGACACCACCCAGCTTTGTGTCATCAGCAAACTTGCTGACAGTGCATGCCAATCCCTCATCCAAGTCATCAATGAATAGCTTGAACTGTCCTTCCCTTATCACAATTTTTTTCTAGAAGTTTCTGTCTCTTCCCATTGCTGTGCAATTTCATTAATTTCTCTTTATTTTTGGTATTTCCTTCCAGATTCTGTTTCACCAAACAATACTAGCCACAGCTGTCGTTGCCATAGATTTAATCTTTCTTTCATATGGCAAACAAGTTTTTCCTCATCTTGTCCTGTCACTGGGTACAATTGAAAAGAGTCTGGCACCACCCTCCTTACACCTACACTTCAGGCATTTATGGACATGTATGAAAGGTTGCCAACACAAACCTGCATCAGTGAACTCAACCCTGTGAGCTTAACCAGCTCTTGAACCACCTCACTGTGCACTCATCCAGCTTGCACTGCATCTTCTTTCCTAATGAAGATGTTAGGATAGGCAGTGTCAAAACTCTTCCTGAAGTCAAGGTAGACTACACCCACCGCACCGCCTCCCCAACTGTCCAGCCAGATGGCATCATAAAAAGCTATACACCCACTGGCCCTTGTCCTATCACTACATGCCATTGCAAAGAGCCTGGCTCCATCCTCCTGACACCCACCCTTCACACAGTTATAAACAATAATTAGGTGACCTCTCAATCTCCTCCAAGCTAAAGAGGCTCAGCTCCAAAAGCCTCACCTCATAAGGGAGGCGTTCCACTTCTTTCATCATCCTTGCTGCTCTACGCTGGACTCCCTCCAGCAGGTCCACATCCCTCTTGAACTGTGGGGCCCAGAACTGGACAGAATACTTCAGATGTGGTCTCACCAAGGCAGAGTAGAGAGGGAAAAGAACGTCTCTCAATCTGCTAACCACCTCACTTCTGATGCTGTTGGCCCTCTTGGCCAAAAGGACACATTGCTTGCTTATCATGAGACCAATCAGCCTATAGCCTCTTGTGTCATCCTTTCTGCCCTTTTCAAATACTGGAATGACACTGGCCTGCCTCCAGTCCTCAGGTACGTCTCCTGTTCTACATGACCTTTCAAAGATGAAGGAGAGTGTCCTGGCAATAACATATGCCAGCTCTCTCAGCACTGGCAGGTGCATCCCATTGGGGCCCATGGATTTATGCATGGTCTTTCCTCTGTACCAGTTAATCTACGTTTCTTGACACCTGCCTTAAAGTTCACTACCTTTTCATTAACATTTTCTTTCTCTTCTTCTCTGGTTACTATGAAGCCTATAATTTCATGATAACTCAACCCAAGACACTTCTCACAATGGGGCTGTACTTCCCCATTGGCTATAATCAAAATGAGATCAATTTTCTCATTGTATTCTGCCAACTTTTACATGTCAAACAAATGGAAGAATTCAAGTTTACTAACAAAACTGACTGACTCTATGACTTGGTCTAGGTGATTCTGCTGTGGCAGGGGGATTGGACTAGATGATCTTTTGAGGTCACTTCCAATCCCTAATTAATCTATGATTCTATGAAAAACTAGTGCTGTTTTTATTTTAAAATATGGGAAAATTTTTACAACAACAAATCTCAAATAGTTTAAAACATCCAAGTAGATGTTAATCTCTTTTGGTGTGAGCCATTATCGAATATTCAGAGTGTTGTAGGCTGAAGCAAGTCATGGAGGGAGACATTTATCAAACCACTCCTATTTGCCTACAGGCATTTCTTTTTCTAATTCTGTGAAAGTGCAAATCAAGTACCTTTTCCCTTTTTTTACCTCTAGCTCTTACCCGTCTGATAACAGCACTGTTCTTGCTATCTTTTTCTCCCTACTGTCGTCATCTCCCAACCTCTCACTTTTAAACAACACAAACCATTACACATGGCCAAGTATTGTATCCAGAACTTGCAAATACACCTCAAACTGCATTTCAGATGCTGTCCCAGCCTTCAGTTTGCTAATGTGTAATTGGTACATGCTATTATTTTGGCTCTTGAAAAACAGTGGAACTTGAACTGATTCTTCTCTTCAACTGACTAGGAAATAACTATTACAACCAGCAGGTTCAATGAGGTTTGTTCCTTACTGTATGTCCAAAGCACTAATACTGAAAGCCAGCCAATCTCCAGCAGGAACTGCTTGGGAAAAAATGTATTAATCTCAAAACAGTTTCAGAAAAGTGAATTTGTCCTTTTCATTTAGAATGTAGTGTGAAGAAACTTTGCTGTGTTTTTTATCTTAATGTATACTTTCCTGAGACATACAGAAGAGGAAAAGAAACGTAATCTTTTGAAGTACATATCATCATTCTAAATTTGTAGCAGTGTGTTTATCTGCTTTTGAGTTTCTTTCCCAAAACAGAGCTCAGGCTCATTTTATATTGCTTCCCTACCCCTCCTTGGGATGTAAGAAAATGTAAAAGTTGCACTGTTTTCACCACAGCACATCCCTGATGCAAAATATGAAGAGTTAAATAATAACAACTGTCTGTACATGTAAGCATTATTATGTGTATATACATCTGCCTAAACCACCCTTTTGATTTTTAATCTTTATACCATTATTTTTTTGTCACTGTCAAAACCCCTGCTTATGGCTTTTCCCATCCATGTTTACATACTAAACAATCTCCAACCCAAGACAACTAATCTCCTTTTGAAGCAACTTCTGAGGCCTTCAACAGTCATGCCAGCAGCTTGTTCCTTCTTCTTCCCTGCAGCATCTGTCGTCTAAATAATTTCTTGTTTTACTGCTTTGTAGTATGAATTAATTAATCTGGTAATTTTCTTCTGGTTTGAGTTTACATTTGCACCTTTACCTCTTAAGAGCTATTTTTCTGCGAATTCTCCCAACAGAAGAATTATAAAGTGTGTCCTCTTAACAGTGCCAAAAGAAGCATTTTTCTCTTAGTGGGTGTGAATTAACGATGATGTGTCTATCAGTTTAAGCATTCTTTGCCCTGTTCTGCAAAACGATCTTTAAATTGCCTAAGTAAATCAGGTCATGAGAAGTTTCTAATACAGACCTCTTATTCAGTGGGGAGCATCATGAAGAGCTACAAAACTGTTATCAATCTACTCTGAATTTTCTTGTTCTTCCAAACAAGAAAGAACAGTTTTAGGCTCTTTCCTCAAATTGGAACAAATTTGAATCTAATTTGCTGAAAACTAGGACAGCCAGCTTTGACCATGGTGGCAAACATGGTCTGTGCCAACCACTACAACATGCCTTAATCAAAACTCAAAAAAAACCCACAAATGTGCTGTGCCAAGCTATGTTTACTGTTGTAGTCGCTAACATAGCTGCTCTTAAGATGGTGGCGATGGCGTCAGGGTCCGTGCGGGCCCTGCAGCTCCACATATCCAGCAGGAGCTGTTTTGTGGTCCCTTCGGCTCCACAGGTTCAGAAGGTGCGGTTACAGGGGCCCCTCAGCTCCTAGGGGCCTGCGGGAGTCGTCCTTGAAGATAAGGAGAAGAGCTAAACAATGCCAAGTAAGGTGAAGAAGAGTGCATTCTGTGACTCCACTGGACAGAGACAAGAGCAGAGAGTGATAACTGTAGTGAAGAAGATTGGTGGTGGTACGATAAGGGAGACTATATTAAGTGTGTGTTACTTGTAATAAACGCCATTTGCTGCTGACCATATTGGTGTTCGAGTAGTATGCGAATGGTTCGGGTAATGCGGGACCGTAGGAGTCGGGCGTAGAGAAACCTGCAGGTCGTCACGCCAATTCGCTGTTTACGAGCTGCAACTTAGACTATCCGGGACACTGCAACAGTTTACTTAATTTCAAAGACACAATGCATATGCTGCAATACTCTTTCTGTGTAATCTGATGTTTTCAAAACATGTTTGCAATGGAAAAATACAGCACATTTCCTATTTCTAACATTAGTACCAATTACCTCACCATACTGAGCAGCACAGTTGTCCAGCCTAGACATTGGGATGAATATTAATACTTTCGTTTATATTGATAGCAATAGTTTGCATTGATAGCTTGTTCAGGAAAACAAGTTATGCTGTAACACACCTGTAAGGGAAGAGGTGGGGGAGAGTTCCAGAGCTGAACCAAGTACCCAAACACACAGTGGCCCTCTTTCAAAAGCCACGTGGTGTGGCACTAATTTACCAGCTTTCTCCTTTCAGTTGTGTCATGTTTTTCTCTAATGGATTTGCTTTGTTAACCCTTTTTTTCTCTAGGAAGCCTTTTAGTTGTTTAATACAGTCTTACCTGATCTGCTTGCCTTCTCGAACATCATACAAAGAAAAAAAGACATCTGTGTCTTCTCCAATTGTGTTGTAGGTGAAGCTTTTCAAACTGAGGAAGAAGTGATGAGGCACTGGCATACGACAAGCTTCCCCATGACGCTGACGGATTGTATCCACCTGATGAAAAACAATGAAAATTACTTTTAGTTCTTCACAAATAAAAGATGTGACCCACTTGATGGTTTTAACTGAGACACTGCTCTCATTTCTCCATCAAGTAAAAGTTTAATCTTTAGAGATAAGTTAGGTTGCTTTAGAGATACTTGCTAGATTAAATATTATATTTTTTCAGCTTTTGATTTCATTAATTTAAGAAACCTCAGTAACCAAGTAAATATGAGATAGATGGTATTTGCATTTGTTTAGTTGATGCTTGATTAAAAATACCTTGTTTACTCGATTAAAAATAAATTTCAAAGATAATCCCACTTCTGAAACATTGTCTTGATTCTGGGACTAAAAATGAACTGAAAGATGGAGCTATAGTGGTTCTTCGTGATATCCATGCAAAGCAGATGGACTTCAAAGCTTTTTTAAGAATAACAGCTGCTATGTCATTTCTTTCTAGCACCTGCAGTTCATTTATGGAGGTCAGTTAGAACAAGGCTTTATGCACTAATATGCCCAGTACATGTGACAAAAAGAAATCTTGACAAAGGCTGATAACATGAGCAACCAATAAAGGCAAGTAGCAAGACGACTGGCATTTTGACTTGCTATATCAAGGCCTATTTAGAACAGCAAAAGTTGAGATGAAGAAAAAGAAGTATAATCAGAAATAATATTATTCTTTAATTTTTGTAGCCCTTTATATGGACTGTACGCTGACCTTAATGAGGAACATTTTCTGTTCATTTCCTAAGCTCACTGGGCTGGTCTTTTCTGAATGCACAGACAGGTCCATGTTAACAAAAGAAAACCTTAACACTTTCAGACTTTCAACTTAGATTTGCTAGTGCTTAGAAAATAGAGTTTAAAATAACTTTGTTCTGGATTTTAAATTAAGTCCAAGTAGATCCTGATCCTTTAATGATAGGTACCTGAGGAAGCACAGTCCTCCTGGAAAGATTAGGTCTGTATTCTGTGAGCACGAAAGGATTACATTACTACAGAAAGGCTATGTGAAACACAAACCTACTAAACCATTTGTTAGCAGGTGGAAAGAAGACTCACATGAGCAGACTGAGGCTTTTGATATAACCTCAGCAATTAATTTTTTAAGAACAACAGGTAGAGCTACGGAACAGAGGCCACACTGGAAACTGAAGTAAGACTGCAGTCAGTTACATTATTAGGGGTCTTCTGAGGAAGTGTCTTACAGGAAAGGACTACCCAAAAATCTGCAGCACACCTTTACATATATTATACTAAAAGATGACGAAAGTTGAGATGTAGATGGTGTTTACCTGTGATGTGCTCTGCTGGACGCTGTGTCTACTTGACAAATGCTGTGGAGATACAGAATAGTAAAATTAAACTTTTTTGAAAGTAAGAAATATTTACGTTATTTCTGTGCAACTGTAGATTAGCAACTGTAAAATATGACTGAGATTGCTACCAACTTTTCATAACCTTTTTTCACAGTATATCATGAGTCACAAGACAATCAACTTTCCCAAAGCCTTTTCTCAGGTAAACCATTTCTTTGCTTAACTAGTTCAAGTTATGTGGTATTTACCCTGGGTTTTAATATAAATTGCTGTCACAAACTGGACAGAACTTCCCAAACGATGTATCTTTCTGAAAAGTCCATCACTCTGTATAATCTATGTATTGTGTTGCTAAAAGGCATGCTATAGTGGTACAGAGTGGTTCCCTTGCTAAAGTGGTGCTACACCTCATCACTAATTCTCATCTACCAGTATGACGTCTACAGAAAGGCACACTCATTAATACCTAGAAATAATGGAGTTTACACTCTGATCAAAAAATGAAATGCTGATAAACAGTTGAAGACTCTTCTGCAATTTCAGCCGATCAACACCTGTAAAAAGGCACCAGTACAGAGACATCTCAGAGGCTGATCCTCCTGTATTTAAAGTCCTTTATGCTAGTAGGAGATGTTATAATCATAAAATGGACTGCAAGTCTCACTGTACCAACAAAATCTCCAAAGGGAGATTTAAATACTAATCTAAATTGAAAAGGTTTCAGAGAGCTTTAAAAACCATATAATTAATGATTCTGCCTTGCTTGTTCTACACACATTGTAATATTAGCATTTTAGTATGGAATATTGATATTAACACTATCATGTGTTAAGCCTCTTCATTCACTCCCATCTCTTTCTGTTACAGACCCAACACCTTATTCTGGCCAAACATACACATTCTGCAGCAGGACCACTACGATCTGCTGTGCAGCCTCAGAAGACAGGAAAGTAAGAAAGTCCACAAAATACATTCAGCAGTACTTCCTCCAAACTATGATGCTGTCTTTTACTCAGAGATAAAAGTAAGACTTTTTAGCACAAAAGTAGAGATGATCTTCATGAGACTAAACTAAACGATGTGTTTTTGTATGTTTATATCTGTTTACTTTCACAGTTATAGAAACATCCTCTTCCATGCTGTCAGCACAAGAAATAATGATCTCCAGCTTCCTGTTTTGTCTAACTACTGCACTGACCTTTCAATGTTCAAACTCTCCAAGTTTAGGTGCCTGAAAGGGACTATTTCATCTTTTTGTCACCTGCACTAGAATCAGCCGGCACAGAAAAGACCAGTTATTTAATCTGCTCAAGGCAGCCTGGCTTCTTCTCACTATAATTCATCTCTAGTCTAAGTAAGAAAGTGGGAGAGAAACTCAAGCAACACAAATGTGAGAGGAGGTCCTAAGAGCTGCTGTTTCCTCAGCAAACATAGCTGCTTGCAGAGAGCACCTTTAAGTAAACCTGGAAGAGTACATGGTCAAAAAGACAGGTTTTAATTTTTTCACAATCAAAACACTACATTTCATAAAGTCTCTGCTTTTATGGTTCAGGATGATGCTACTACAGTACAGCTAGACTCTGCCTGAGTGATTTTACATACCCTTGCCTCAGGCGAGGGAAAGCACTCAGCACATGTATGCTCTCTTGGAAACCATATCTGGGTAAAAGAAAGGGTGACTGAAATTATCCAGGTGAATTACTAAGGGCAAATCATTCTTCATCAGCCTAATTGCACTCCAGGGTAAAATGAACAGATCTCTAAATGAGGGAAGACTAGTAGCTGTTGTCTATCTTGAGGTCAGAAAGGCTTTCACCAGTCTTCTGCAGCATCCTTGTGTACAAGTTGTGAAGTTACCCCTGAATGGATAAACTAACTGTATTGGTAAAAACCTCAGCAAACAGTTGGACTGATAGCATGTACTCATTAGTGGCCTATCCTGAGACTGATGCAGTCAAATAAATTCATAGGTGATCCTAAAATGGGGGCATGAGTCGATGCCCCCAAAGAGGAGGCGTCCATTCAGCAGGATCTCAGTACAGCATAAGAACTGATTATAAAGAACTTGATGAATTACACTAATGACAAATACAAGTCCTACACCTGGGACAGACTAATCCTTCCATGGTATAGACTGGGAATTGACTGGCAAGGTCCTGATGGACAGCAAGACAAACCTAAGTCAGAAGAGCACTCTAAAAGCAAGAAGGTTCAACAATTTACTGCTTCTCTTAACAGGTATGTAGCCAGGAGATTAACCTTTACTCCTTTTTTACTCAGCATGCAGTAAGCTACGAGTTGAAACACTGCACGCCATTCAGAATGCTTGGGACCAGCAAAGCATCTGGGAGCTGGAACACATGCTGTGTGATAGGAGATTGAGGGAATGCAGCTCTGGAGAAGGTCTAGAGGCAATCCGATGGTCTTCCAGTAACTATTAAGCTGTCATCAAGACGACATCACCAGGCTCTTTACAGAGCTACACAGCAGGAGAACAAAATACTGTGGTTATAAACTGCAACAGAGGAGACACCAATTTTCCAACAATTTAAAAAACAACCCCACCAAGGCAGTCAAACATTACAGAAGGGATCTAATATTTTTCCTTGTGGAATTTCAGCTTTTGACTGGACAAAATCTAAGCAGCTTGTTCTGGATTCAGTCTTGACCTTGCATTGAACAGGAGGTTTGACTAGAGCTCCCCTGAGGCCCGTTCTAACCAGAAAAGCCATGTAAAGTGATGTAAGAATAGGACTGTAAAGAAATTATCCATCTTCCCTCAAAAAAAAGACAGAATGGTTTTTACCTTTTCCCCCAAAAGACAGTTGCCTGTTAATATTCTGCAAACGTTTACAGAACGGATGATCCATTTCAGTACATCTTTCTTCAACAAAATACTTTCTGATGCATAAACTGAATCCTTGTCATTGTAAGCTAGGACTGATTCTTGTCTTATACATCATTAACATGAAAAGATTAATTAATTCAACCAGTAATTCCATTATAATACTAAAATCTTGTACAAAACCACTTAGTTTGTAGAAGCTCAACCTGTCCTTCAGAAGCAACAACTGGCAGTAGAAATTAAAATTTTGCATTTATGATTCTCACTTGTATCCTACACTGCAGAATTTCTTCAGTTTCTTTACAGTACTTGGAATTCTGATCCTCTCCATACACTTCCTGCTTTGTGTTACTTGCATGTTTAGTAAGCACACTCCCTATTTCATCAGCCAGTCATAAATATACACCACTATAAAATGGAGAACAACCACAGAAGTTAAGCTGATTCATCCCTATTTAACCTCTTCTGATTTAACCTAATTATCAACAACTACTCTTCAACTCTCTTTTTTAGTATTTTTTCTAATTAGCTTTGTGTTTACTTTAGAGCAATTTTATCTAGAACCAACAACCTTAGGAGAATTTCAATTAAAAAACCAATTAAAGTCCTTATGAAAATCTAGCTGTGGCATCAGTTGCTTTTTGTCTGTCTACTAGACTTACTTATGTTCTGGAAGCAAACTGTGACTTCTAAAAATTGCTTAATCTGAACAAGTTCACAATCACTATTACTCATCTTTTTGTTGCTGAAAATAACTAGGTTTTGTTTTCCACTCCAGCATTTTTTAGAGGGAGAAAATGATTACTCCATCCTCCTGCTCCATCAGCTCTTTTGAAGCTGTTCTGGAACCTTACTCACTAAATACCACGTATTTTGTATTTAGAAAGTATTCTTGCATCATGCGACAATTGCTTTGCCCCCTCACCCCAAATCTTTTTTCTAGTTTCTCAGTCACTACCAGTTTGCAGTATTTGCCTATGTTATTTTGTTTATAGCCTTTATAATTTTCCAATTTACCCATTTGTGTTATTGTATAATACTTCTCTACACTTTTATTATTCTGCACTTTCTATTGGCAGTCTTAATTTCCATTCCTTTCACTATGGTGACCAAAGGCAAATTAATTTTTTTATTTGTCCAACTTGGTCTCTTACGGAGTATCTTACTGTTTTGTGTTTAATTTACTGAAAGAGATATCAATTCTTTCCTCTTTTTCCCCCATCAAACTTACTTCATGTATCTCATTTACCAATATCAGCTTTTATTATTGCTCTTAGAATCATTGAATCATAGAATCATAGAATCACTACGGATTGGAAGGGACCTCGAAAGATCATCTAGTCCAATCCGCCTGNCCTCTCTCCATCTGCTAACCACCCCTCTTCCTCTTTCCTTTCCTAATGATGTGCAATAAGTTAATCCCATCATTACCAAGCCAGTCTCAAACAAACTGTTTCCACCCTCCTGCTAATTTGTTCTCTGCTGATTTCTTACTAGAGATTAAAACCAAATGGACACAAATCTGTCTTCTGACAGTCTGTTCTGTTCAAGTAAAAAAAAAAATCACAGCAGTTCGCCTTGCTGGTTTCCTTTCCTAGCAGAGTTCTGGGCAACTGAAGCTTCAATTTTCAAGTTATACAACTACTCATTCCTACCCATCTCATTTTCTGTCTTAATAAAGAATAAGAAACTGTGATATGATGGCAGCATTGATTTGAAATTGTTCTATTTATTAGGAACTCTGGCAAACTCATACTTTTTTTTCAGTGTTGAAAGAAATGGCTAAGATCTAGCAGTAATAAAACCAACTAGTTGTGCCTTTCCTGCACCTCTTAAATTCTGAAGACACAAATCACTCCATTTATAGAAAAGCTAAACATATTTAATCACCAAGTTTGAGTATTTCTGATTTTTGCAAATGCACCCAGACATTTATGCATCGTAAACTCTTTAACAAAAAAGAGAGTAATAATTCAAGTGTCTTCACATTTTGCTGAACCTGGGTTGCTAAATTACAGCATCAATGTAGCGGCAACTCCAGCTCTGAGCCCTGTGGCAGAATTTTGACAATGTAATGTCTCACAATTTCAAAAGCAATGTAAATTTTTAAAGTATGTTCCATCATATTAGTTAAAAATCACTGTCATAAGGACAAAGACATGAATATAGCAGTCATACAGTAGTCAAATTAGCAAGGAAAAAGCAACAGCTAAGAAGATGCTGTAATTTTCAAATTAGAAAAGCAATGCCAAGTCTAATGACTCTGTATAAAGTGCCTGAAGTTGTCACACATAGGGAAGTCTAATGCATCACTTTGCCATTATTCCGCTAATACAAGACTGTTTTCTGTGGTACATTGAACCTTCTACAATCCTGCAAATATGAGAAAGTAATTGGACTCTCACAACTACTCCCACAAGATTATTTTACAACATAAAACTTCACTGCTTATTTGAGAGCCCATTAAGTATTTTGCCAGGAGTAAGGAGGTCCTTGCTCTCTCCCTAGGTTTTTCTGTAAAATAAAACCTAAAAAAACTTCATTTAAAAAACCCCTAACACAACACAAAAACAACCAATACTTTCCTCATTTGATTTCTGTCAAATTCAAATTAAAAGTAATTATGGATTTTCATCTGGTTTGATTCCTGAAATTGCCTTCCAACTATGACCTAGATGCGACTAGACAGCACTGTCTTCTTGAATCTACAAGCTAAAGCAACAGTGTAGCATGAACTGACTAATGGTCACATCGTGATAGTAGCACAGGTCTGAGCAGCAAACTGTGCTGTGGCCATTTTCTCCAGGACTAAGATGGGTGACATAATCAGACAATTCAGACAATGAAATATTAGCTATTTGCTGCACTACAAGTATTCAGAGCAAAATAATCTTCCAAATGACATCCAGAATCATAAAGCAATCCTGTTAGCAGCTTCTCATGTATTCTCCAAGTTGCTACTGATTGAATTTTGTACTATTTCTATGCTGTATTTGAAGGATCCTTGTTGCAATAGCACCAAACCCTCCTCAAACTATTGCAAGTCAGGAACATTAAAAATCAGTACTATAAAGTTATGTACGTCAATATTTCTTCTCTAACATTTTTATGTCTTTCAGTGAAACCCATCATTATATAATGCAAATGATACAAAACAGGAACAGTTTACAAAACACTCTTATTTTATGGAAAAGTACATCTTGCATACCAAAATCCCCCATCTAGACACAGATCGAGCATTCTCTAACTGTAGAAAACTGGAAGCCAACACCATTTTAAAATAGGAAATCAAAAGTTTACTAGAAAGTGAGTGAAACTGTAACAACATTTATCTAGACAAACCACTTTGTAATACAGGAAGTTAAAAAGTTGAAGTAATGATTGTGTTGGGTTTTTTGCTTTAAGTAAAGTATCATCTTGGGAGGGTCTTCATCTACTTTCCATTGAACAATACACTCAGTTTCTCCCTGTGTTTTGCATCAAGATGTAAACATTAACCACATCACATAGCCCTAGTAACAGAGAAAGATCCAAATGCAGTTCAACTGGGAAATGCCCC
The DNA here is from genome assembly GCA_013400115.1 of Rhinopomastus cyanomelas. Lineage (NCBI taxonomy): Eukaryota > Metazoa > Chordata > Aves > Bucerotiformes > Rhinopomastidae > Rhinopomastus > Rhinopomastus cyanomelas. Next base: position 34,826 of record VXBP01003122.1, on the reverse strand, counting down.
AGTGGCTTTACACTTCATTAAAGGTGCAATCCACATTTCTAGAACTTTACTTTTGCTATGTAGTAACATGGCTGTACTACTGACTAATACTGACAGAAGTTGGAGCTCACTGCAAAGTAAGAATTGTGTAATTTCCTGAAAATCCTAACAGTCTTAATGCAAATGTACCACATTTTTTTTCCAAGGGACTTAGCCACACAACAGAAGTGGTCTTAATGTTCAAGGATTACTTTTGCTTAAAGTAACTTATTCATTGGTCTCCCTCTTTTCTTCCCTTTTATTTGAGCTCAAAAATTTTTGAAATGGGGCAAAGATGTTTATTATCTATGCAACTCCTAGAAGTAGACTTATAAGTATTCTTCATCTGCATCTGCAGACATCCCTGGAAGAGCCAAACCTTGGCTCTCGGAATTTGTGGACTCGCACAAACTGTTGATGGACTCCAGGGTTGAGAAATTTTAATTAAAGGAAGAAGTAGGCTGACCAAAATTAGATCCCACAATCGGAAGTAGTTCTAGTTCTCCAAGCAAGTTAATAGTTGCTGTTTGAAGTAACAGTCAAGTAACCCGAAAGCACAGCAGTCTGTTAGCTGTCTTCATTATATGTCAATAAAATTTGCCAGGAGATCTGCATAGCTCATGGTGCTTTCAAATGAATAGACCTCTGCAAGATACCACCACAAATACCCTCTGGAGCTTTCCAGATGTTGTGTTTTTCCCATCTGACAGAATTCAACAGGATACTTGCAAAAGGCAGTGACAAACTGCCAATTACATAACATCCTCAGAATACATGCAGCAACCGAAGGTCCAGAAAAATTGACAAGAAACCAGATTCTTTAGACGAAGGAAGACTGAACATAGGACTTCATAAGTATTCAAGTACATAAAGGTAATGCAGACAGGCAGGAGTAAGCTGTTTCTCTGTAGGCAGACATGACAGGAAGATGTGCAGCTTAACCTGCAGCAAGAAATCCTAATGTCTAAAGACCACCATTAATAAAACTTGTGAACTGTGAGAACAGCAAACTGAGATAAAAGATAATCTGGATGAGTTGCAGAGTCTGAAACACTGGAGATTTTTAGAAACAGGAGAAAATTTCATAAACGACCGTACAGCAGACTGACTTCTAAACATTTTCCATCCCTATTTTTCTCTAATTCTACAAATAATTGATAAAAAGTTTATTGCTACATCATTTAAAGCTAGTATATTTATCTTAGCAACAAAGACCAAAGCTCGAACGGATTCCCATGAGCTTTATGATGGATCTGGTTTTTCAGGACTTCTTTGTAGTTTCTGAAATAATATTTAAAAACAATAAAATTGCAGGAATAAGCAACATTCAAAGTTAATTTCACCAGCTTTCTTACCGTATTACTTTGTAAACAGAAATGAAAACGTATATACACACAGAATTACTGAAGGGAAATTCACTCATTCTTACTAAACTCTGGGTACCAGAGTTACTACTCTGGTAGTAAATGTGGAAATGAAAAGTGAAAACCCAAAGGAATTTCCCACAGATTTCTTACCATTTTATAGAGATCTGAAACACTGATCTGATCTGAATCCACAACCTCAAAGTCCTTCCGAGGAACTAGATCTAGACCCAAATGTCTGCAAAAAAGAAAGAAGAAACAACATTAGGTGCAATTCACTGGACTACTTACTATTATCTACTACATGTGCTTACTCAAGGACAAGGACAGAAGAAACACAACCATTTAAGGTACTTTCTGTTCACTGATTTCAATGGAGATACAGCAATTAATAGTTCTCGGAGCTTTTGGCTACTATGTTGGTGCAGTATCCAGCACAAATACATGTCATGTAGGGAAACGTATGTAAATGAAGTTAGTACTCTGGTTTCTGCTGCATTTTTTTGTTTCTTTACTGCATAATAAAAAAGCTTGATTAGTAACCCTGGTCAAAAGTGCAAACACTTACTGTGCCTTGGGAATTTGCTTTGAAATTCTTGGTGTTCACACAATTACACCCATAACTATACGACTGTATAAACTTTGTATTTTTTTGCAATAAACAATAACTACAATATCAACAAGAATTTTCAATTATATTTGCAACACACATGTTAAACCATTTTTAATTACTCTAAACTAATACTTTGGCTCAAAGCAAATATAGAAAGAAAATTAAAAGCAAATAAAGTATTCTAGTGCAAAGGGACGGCTAGTGAAGAAATTCCGTAGCAAAGAAGGTAGGTCACAGCTGGCATGTGTGTGGAACACAGAATAAGGCAGGCCACACCTCCAGTATTGGTTTCAGTTTTGGGCACCTCAATAGAAGAAAGACATTGAAGGGCTGGAGTCCGTCAAAGAAGGGCAACAATGTTGGTGAAGGTTGTGGAGAACAAACCTTCTGAGGGGCAGCTGAGGGAGCTGAGGCTGGTTACGTGGCTGAAGGGAGACCTTATGCTGTCTACAACTACCTGGAAGGAGGTTGCAGATAGGTGGTGGTTGATCTCATCTCACAAGTAACAGAAGAAATTTAGGTTGGACATTAGGAAAATCTTTGCCATCCCTGGATGCATTTCAAAGCTGCATAGGAGCTTAGGGACAGCTCAGTTAATGGTTGGACTCTATGAGCTTAAAGGTCTTTTTCAACCTAAATGATTCTATGATTCTGTGATTTTGCACCTAGACAAATAATATAATAACTATTAAAAATTAATTAATAATTGCAGACTTCTGACCAAGGCAACTTAAAAGTATCAAAACCCAACTTTTGCCCTGTAGATCTTCAGGCTCTGAGGCATAAAGAATTCTGAGCATTACAATAAAAAGCCATTGCAAACACATACAAGTGAAATTAAAGAAAACACATTAATTACTTTTCCTGCTTTCATTTTACAGATATATTGAAATTTCTTAATAGTCTTAAAGAAAAAAATTAGGAAGAGATGCTCTCATGCACTCATGCACTTTTGCACTGTTCCTGTCACCAAAAACACAAGAAAAACACAAGTCAATTAAATGCATGAAGAATTCTGCACAGGCTTGCTCCTGATTGCAAATGAAAAATTTTATTTGGAAAAAACCTCTCAAGTACTGCAAAATAATTGTATGGTACAATAAACAGAAGCCTCCAGGCAATACAGTGCTTCTTCCTGAGTAATTAATTTAAAAACAACAGCAAGGAAGAACCTGTGGTTAGTATGAAGTCAAATTACCTTTGCTGATCATTGTACTTTTAATCGTTCCCTTTAAGTTTTGAAACTCCATGATTCTATTAGAAACTTAGCTTATTCTGTTTTTCTTCTATAATTACATCCCTAAACCATCACATCCCAAAACCATTGCTCAGCTCTGGTCCGCTTGCTGACAAACAACCATTAGGCAGTGCTACAACTGTCATTACAACCTGATGAAGGTTTCCACATTTTTAGACCTTTGCCAAGATCAATTATATTTTCAAAGAAAAAAGGAACAGTTTTCCTTCTTCAATGCAGGTTTCATGCCAAATACCAGTTTATAAACTCTCTGCTGAAATTGTGAGAGTGCTGGTGTGAAAGTGATACCTTTCACACACTTGACTTTCATTAAACCCATCCAAACACAAGTTATTGGCCTAAGACCAGCATCTGAAACCTGCAGCTGCAAAGATGAAAACTTCAGTACCCACTTACCAAATGAAAAAAGTGAACATGAGAATATCCTGGGTAATCCTTACCTGCCATTGTCACTTCAGTCTACTTATAATACAAAGTTCAGAATGTAACAGAAAAAATAACAATAGGCAAAAATAATAATATGCAAAGATTTTACGTCAAGGGTGTTTAAAAGTTAATGCTCATCATACTCATTGACAGAAGTTTTCCGAATTGGAATATCTGAACCACCTCCAAAAAGCTCTTTCACTCACATGTGTACACACACCCACCTCTAATGTGTATCTGCAGCGGGACCTCGACCGCCTGGACAGTTGGGCAGAGTCCAACGGGATGGCATTCAATAAGTCCAAGTGCCGGGTGCTGCACTTTGGCCACAACAATCCCATGCAGAGCTACAGGCTGGGGTCGGAGTGGCTGGAGAGCAGCCAAACAGAAAGGGACCTGGGGGTGCTGATCGATACCCGCCTGAACATGAGCCAGCAGTGTGCCCAGGTGGCCAAGAGGGCCAATGGCATCCTGGCCTGCATCAGGAATGGTGTGGCCAGTAGGAGCAGGGAGGTCATTCTGCCCCTGTACTCTGCACTGGTTAGGCCGCACCTTGAGTACTGTGTCCAGTGCTGGGCCCTTCAACTTAAGAAGGACGTTGAGGTGCTTGAACGTGTCCAGAGAAGGGCAACGAGGCTGGTGAGGGGCCTTGAGCACAAGCCCTATGAGGAGAGGCTGAGGAAGCTGGGATTGTTTAGCCTTGAGAAGAGGAGGCTCAGGGGAGACCTTATTGCTGTCTACAACTGCCTGAGGGGTGGTTGTGGCCAGGAGGAGGTTGCTCTCTTCTCTCAGGCAGCCAGCACCAGAACAAGAGGACACAGCCTCAAGCTGCGCCAGGGGAAATTTAGGCTTGAGGTGAGGAGAAAGTTCTTCACTGAGAGAGTCATTGGCCACTGGAATGGCCTGCCCGGGGAGGTGGTGGAATTGCCATCCCTGGAGCTGTTCAAGGCAGGATTGGACGTGGCACTTGGTGCCATGGTCTACCCTTGAGCTCTGTTGGTAACGGGTTGGACTTAATGATCTATGAGGCCTCTTCCGACCTTGGTAATACTGTGATACTGTGATTTATAAAGGAATTTGTCCTCAACAGATAGTTATTAACAAATTATTTCCTAAAAGCCAGTATCAAACCCACTTGTCAAAGCATTGCGGTTCCAATACAGTTCCAAAGCGCAATTAAAAGTTTTACAGACAAAACTGTCAAGGCTAATAATGTCCTGATATTGTTCTATTCTTGTAATTTCTAGAGAACTGAGGTCAAACCATGATTGCACTCATTACTCAATACATGACAAAGGTATTATCTTCTACTTAATATTATGTTCAACACCACTGCAGTATCATCCCTGTGAAACTTATCTCATATCCTATTTTTAGTTAAATCCCTTAACACCCTAGATTTCCAGCCCATAAGATTCTCATCCTCTAATACTGCACAATACTTGCTCCCAGCAAATAGTGTTCTTCACATTAGCACTGACATGTTGTCATTTACTGCACAGGTGGAAGTTCAGGTTTATGCATGTAATTTGTATCAATTATTTTTTGTCTGCCAAGGACTGACGATGCAATACTCAAAGTAGTAATGAGAGTCTATGGCCCACATTCACTATTATCAAATCCTGTGGGAATGGAAGATCAGCTGCTAAGCAGCATTTCTCCAAAACACAGCATGCATAAAAAAAAAGATAATGTGGTGGTTTGTTTCTTTGACAGTCCTTCTCTCCACAATACTTGCTTCTCATTCAGACTTCACATTGAACTGCCTTTCAAAATATATCTCAAGTATACCTACAAAATACCCCAAGTCTATCAGTTATCTTCTGACAGCACATGCCTGGGATAACTCCAGCTGACATTTAATAGCCTTCCTCTTCTACACAGAAATCTTTAGAACGTTCTTTTTCTTGGAAAAATTAAAAAAACCCAAAAATTCACCAACTGAAAATCTCGAGATACATTTCTCTAAAGCAATGCGAAGACAAGCTGACAGACAAAAATACCAACATTTTTAATACTGAAAGGGTTGAACACACTTCAGATTAACTGGGCTTCTAAAGAAAAATCAGCTTGGTTTTAATGGTAATTTCAAAGAATGATCCTAATTTCTAATATTTTAGGACAAGATGAAATGGCTTCAAGTTGCACCAGGGGAAGTTTATGTTGAACATTAATAAAAACTTGTTCATGGAAAGAGTCATCAGGCCTTGGAACAGACTGCCCAGGGAGGGGGTTGCATCGTCATCCCTTGACACATTTCAGAGTCATGGAGATCTGGAGTTTAGGGACAAGGTTTGGCAGTGGCCTTGGGACAGTTGGGTTAACAAATGGACTCAATGACCTTGAAGGTCTTTTCCAACCTAAATGATTCTAATGGTATTCATTTTAAAAGAATTCATTATATCACAAATTACAACAACTCTGCTCTGCACTAGTAAGGCCACATCTGGAATACTGTGTCCAGTTCTGGGCTCTTTGGTTTAAGAGCAGCAGAGATCTGATTGAGAGTTCAGTGGAGGGGCATGAAGGTGATTAGGGGACCAGAGGACTTGTGTTATTAGAGACCTGTGACTTTTCAGCTTGGAGAAGAGGTGGTTATGAGGGGACTTAATCATGTGTATAAACACATGAAGACTGTGTCTTCCTTCTTGACACCCAATCTCTTTTCACTTGCACCCTATGATAGGACAAGGAGTAATGGGTGTAAGGTGGAGCACAGGAAGTTCCATCTCAATATGAGAAAAAATTTCTTTATTGTAAAAATTACAAAGCACTAGAAAGGGCTCCCCAGGGAGGTTAGTCAGAAGACTTTTAAGACCTGTCTGGATGCATTTCTATGCAACCTGTTTTGGGTTTTATCATCCTGGTTGAGCAGAGGGCTTGGACTCTATGCCCCCTGGAGGTGCTTTCCAACTTCTAATGATCTGTGTATCTGTGTAACTCTTCTTCAAGTACTGTGTAAAGTTGAGGGCACCACAGTATAGGAAGGACATCAAGGTGCTGGAGAGGGTGCAGAATAGGGCAACTAGGCTGAGAAGGGGTCTGGAGAATAGGTCTGATAAGGATAGGCTGAGGGAGCTGGGGCTGTTCAACCAGGAGGAGGTTGAGGGGAGACCTCGTTGGTCTCTGCAACTACTTGAAGGGATGTTGTAGTGAGGTTCTTCCTACTGACTTGCAATAGGACAAGAGGAAATGGGGCCAAATTGTGCCAGGAGAGGTTCAGACTGGATCTTAGGAAAAACTTCTCAGAAAGAGTGGTGAGGCTGCCCAGGGAGGAGATGGAGGCAGTGTCCCTCAGAGGGGTTCAAAGAATGGGTAGACAGGGTGTTTCAGGAGTGGGTTTAGTTGTTTAGGGTTGTAGGGTGGACATATGGACTTGGTGATCTTGAAGGTCTTTTCCAGTCCTGATGATTCTATGATTAGTAGATGATGCTTGTTGTTTGACTAATAAAAGCTTTTAAGGTGCAGATCGCATGTCGAGGAACAGGTTAGGAAAAGTCTTCACATCTCTAAAGCATGCAAGTTCTCATCCCCATTGCTTCAAAAACGTGCACTTTACCTTTACTCTTTTTAGCTTTAATGTTGCAGAAGCCAATTTTCCTTGTATTCCTTCTCTAATGAAATCAAAGCCTCAATTAGTATCACTCGTCTTTATCTTACACAAATACAATTATACAGGTGGTGAAGGGAACGAAAACAATCCTGACAGTGATTCACGTAAACCATTTGTAGACTTCACAGGAAAATACAGAAATCGATGCAAAATGAAATATATGTGGAAAACATGCTTGTGAAAATCAGACTGTGCTAATGAAGCTGCACACTTTGACAGAATTAAGTTATCCTGCACCAAAAAAAAAAACCTGCAGGAGCAATTATCTATAAAGAAATTAGTAATTTCTGATATAATGGTACATACGAAATTATTTCTTAAAATGAAGATGATGACAGGAAGGTAAGAAAACTTATTAAGGAACTGATTAAACAGAATGGCAGGAAAAGCCTTTGTGTGTGGTACTTATGAGCATGGAATTATCAGACTACAGAAATGTTACTAAGGCTTTCCTCCTAAGAGTTTAAATTCCTATTTGATCACTACCACAAGTATATTCAGGAGATGGAAAAAATTATATATATTTAGACAGAAATGGCAACTATTCCTTCTGCAGCCTTCTGAAGGGTACCTCAGTACAGCTGCTGTAACTGTTCACTCCTACTCTGTCTGATCTTTAATTCTCAAACTGACTTACAGATGTTACGGTCTCATATGTACATTTAACACATATCTCCAAACGTATTTTTGTTGGGATGCTCCCAGGAAGTCATTATTATTCCTGTTGTGTCAAGAAAAAATATGAGAAAAGAGTAAGTTAAAGTCCAAAAAAACTTTTCTAAGGATATGAGGTCTGAAGTTCAGAACTTTTTTTTTAGTTTGAAGACTATGCTTACTTCACTAGATCTACAATCCCTCTACAGCGTTACTCAGTTAGCAGGCACTAACGTTACATCTGCCACTTTCTTTCCAACTGCAATTCTGAGGTAAGAGAAGACCATGACTTCAAAACAGTGCTTCTTTTTATTTGCATGACAGCGTGAAAGCTGTATTTGTAACACTTTCCCACTCTGTTTTTCTTTCTAAACACTCATTTGCCACTTTTGGCTATGTGTAGATCTTTCTGTAGAAAATTTATGGCACCTATTTGAAAGATTGATTTAAATGCAATTATTTTAATAACATTTTATGTGAAGAAGCTTTTGACTAAAAAGTAACATAAGCCTAGAAACTCATCTTGCTTATGGCTTTTATCTATTCAAAATCTCAAAGTACTGGTGCCTTTCCCTCCCCTACTCTATTTCTCTGCCTAAGCATAGATTACCTAGCCCACCTTCACAGGGAAGGAAGTGTCTTCCTACAGTATAAAAGTGACAATGATTGCGTTCAGAAACTTAGATGCTTTCTGCTGATGTCCTGAGAGGTATTATAATTACATGAAAAATGATCTTCAGGATTGATTCTAAGATAACCTCTGACTTTTCAGTTTAACTACTTTGAAAAAATCTCCATGTGTGCATGTACTACTGGAACTAATCTTTTGCACTGAAGCAGAGGATTCACATTTCAAATAGAAACCCTCTAAGGCAGATTCCTTCATTTGTTTTTGATACAAAAGACTCTAGAACGAAAGTTTTGTTAGTAAAGCAGTTTACTTCTAGATCCCCATTCTAAGCACTAGTAAAAGTTGGAAAATGTACCCATTCATTTAACAAAAGTCGAAACAAATATTTCAAAATCAAGTTTCTATTTTACTTGCCACACAATTTAAAATGAGATGAAGAATCACAGATTTCACTGTTTCTGTTCTACAATGTTTTTGTTTGTTAAACACCACTGGATACTTACAGTCACATTTCAGACTTCAACAGATTAATAGTCTAATAAATTCTGTTAGAGCAAAACATTAATAAACCCCTAGTTTTTGCAATACTTTGTTAAAAGCTAACAAGATATGTTGGGAAAGAGACACAATATAAATTTTGAGCCATGCAAAAATACACAGAACTATGTTTGAAACTTATAAACTCACTGAGATGCTTATCTGAAAGTGGCTCATTGTGCTCTTTTGAGCAACTGGGAAATACAAAACCCTATTCTGTAGTAATATCAGCCCCTGTATGTGTACAAAACCCAAGCTAACTGTTGGTAGCAGGAAAAATTAACCCAGTATCATGAAAGAGATGCATGTGTATTTTGTATTGGGGAGAAAGAATGTGTAAGCAACAGAAAATGAAACTGCTACCATAACTGGAAATCAGCACTGCATTCTCAGAATGACTAGCAGCAATGCAAAAGTTTAGTAGCAATAACTGTAGAATTAATTATATTCCTCATTTTTAATGGAGCAAATCACAGAGGAAAACATGAGCTTTATGATGGAATCTTGAAGCAGTTGACTAAGGAACAGGGTTGTAACAAAGACATGCTAGTAAAAACATGTGACTTTCATCTTTAGTTGTCAACTGACAGAATTTTCCACCACTCCCCATGTGTTAATTAGCACCATTTCTACTCCTAGTTGAAAAGCAGTTGCTCTATCCCTGAGGAGAGTGATGCTTCCTTTAAAAAAAATGCCATATGTCATGCAAAACTTACCTGCCTGACATGCTACATCAGAACAACCCAATTCTGGTGAAAACCTAGTTTTTATCTAATGGCAATTTTTACCATTTCAGCTTCTCTCCGAATTACAGTCATCTTTGGCTCTAAACTAAACTTTTCACAAATTCACCATGGAACTGACTAAAGAGAGTCTAAGCCTCTGAGGAATGTCATTGTATAAAAACATTAAACATTGCAGTTTCAGCTCTAGTGTCACTGCTGACACTGAGATTCTTTACTTACTGCACCAATCATTAAAATACTTCAATAAAAAAATGTGGGTTTGGTATCCATGAAAACATCCTCCCAAGCCAAATATTCATTACATTGATACAAAGTAGTAGAGTGACCCAATCCTTTTAAAAGTGCAGCTAACCTTAGCAAAGGCTTACTAAAAAGCAAACAGTTCATTTTATAACCACAGTACAAAACCTGTAACAAGTTCTATTTGCTTTCCAAATAATAAAACGTTCTACCTGTGTACAAGTACTATCAGAAGGAAAAAGTTGGGTTGGTTTCGGCTATTTTAAAAAAAGAAAAGCTATTTACAAATAATTATAACAAACAGTACCCATCTGGTACCTGTACTTACTCATTGCCCCAGTCCAGCCTCACTGTGAGGTGTCTCTTGACCTCTCGCACCTGATCCTGTGTCAAATGACCTGACAGCAGCTGTCTACGTAGGTCAATGAGCTCATTCATCACATGCCGCAGTTTGTAGAAAAGATCTACCTTATGTTTCTGTAAAGGCATATTTTTGGGAGAAGAGGGGAAGACAGTGAGACAGGAAGAAAGGAAGAAAGGGAGGTGGGGAGAAAAGGGGGGAAAGATTAATAAGTTTGGAAAGAGAGTGTGAGAAAGAGAGAGAGAGAGAGAGAGAGATTAATGTCACCAAAATTTCATTTGTTTTCCCTAGAGGAACATTAATCCACTTTGTACAAGCTTTAAAATATTTGTATCAAGAACTGGTGTGAACTGATGCTTTCTGAAGTTTAGGCTCAATCTCCTAAGGGGTCCCTTTTCTGACAGAACCTAACACTACAGGTAAGGGCAGCAGGGACCTAAAGAAGTGGAGACGTTAAAAGGATTCTGTCAGCAGCTGACTTCGTGGTTGTGAACAGTCACTACAACAGAAAATAACTTTTAATACTTTCAATCATCTAATTACAAAAATTTACCCAGGCATCTAGGTTAGATGGAGGAAGGAGTGGGGGGAAAGAACATTCATTATCTGCACTCTAAAAGGGACTAAAGCAATAAATAATAAAATCCACCCACAAAGCTTATTTAAAAGAGGGAAATTACTATAGACAGTAAACAAACTCCACAACATCACCAGCATAAAACAGATTAAAACAACCTACACCACAATCCTTTCCAAAAGAAGTAGTGTTCTTCAGCTGTGGAAAAATAACACGCCCCAAAAACTTCAAAGTCAACACAATCAAACACAGACAGATGCGGAAATACTTCTGACCTCTTCAGGAAATAACTGTCAGGGAAGTCCACAAAAAGGGAACTCTATGGGTAACAAGGTTCACGCCTAGGATAAAGAAGGCTATCTGAACTACTCCAATACCTGCTACATTGGAATTCTGCATGAAAGTAGCTCTTCTCTACACAGCCATGTCTCAGACTGCATAAAATGGCCAATGCACAATGAATGAAGATCCCAAGGAAAACAACTCTCCTACTGCGCTTAAATGCTGTTTTAAAAAAATGTTTCATTACTACTTGTTTACAAAGCTTGAAATGTTTGGATCTCACTTGGGAAAAACACTGACTATATGACTGAAATAGAGACTTCACAATACAACTTCGTTTTGATCACATTCCTGCTCTTAATTGAGCATTTCATATAACCTCTCTAAATAAAGGTATCTGCATTTATCAAGACTAGATCTGACAGAGGAATACTGGCTTATAAAAATTAATTTTCATCTATTTCAGTTTGTTTTGCTAAAAGATCATGAGATTTGTATGTTTTCAATGCAATCCGTTTATTAATTTCTCTCAAACTGATTACACATCTGTTTTGCTGAAGCAGGCTAAGCACAGATGGAATAATTTACTGTTCTTATCAAACAATTTTGAGATCAGAAGATGCACAAGCTTTCAAACGGCCATCAACATTGCTCTTAGTCCCATCTGAAAAAATAAATGGAGACATCAGATACAACATAAAGACTTCCAGGGCTGAAAATACTTATTCTAGGAACACAATAATGCACAACCGGTTTAGGTTTTTTCACTAAATGTGGTCGAGAGTAAATCCTATAGAAGCTGAAGAATACAATAGCTACAGAAATGTCCATTTTTCTATGTTATTTATATGAATAAAAGGTGGTAACAACTTCTAACACAAGATGAAGTCAATAGTGTTTCAGACTACCACATAAACAAATCAGGAATCATATCAATAAGGCAACTGCAAGGAAGTTGTCATTAGAATCAGCCCCCAAATCATCACACGCAGACTTCCCAAAGAAACTGGCTGAAACAGCCACTCTCTCACACTTACAATGATGGTTCAAGGCTATCAATGAATTCCAGTCCAGAATGCTATGCTGGTTAAATTACTGTATTTCTGGAGTTATGTTTGTGCATTTATTTTTACAAAAGTATCAGAAGTATATACTCTAAATACTCAATGAGAAATGAGATTGTAGATTATTATTTTGTAAAACCTAGTCACACTAGGTTCTACCCAATGATCTGAAAAATGGGAAGACCCTGAAATTCAAACCTCTCTTGAACCTCAAGTGCATCTTTTGTATTTCAGAATTATGACAATAGGCCTTTTTCAGCTTTGGTTTTCTCAGACTTATTCTTAAAGAAATACTTCATCTGCTTTAAACAGAATATTCAAGTATTGATTGACACACTGTTAAACACATTGTTCATTTTTAGAAAAGAACACCTGAAAAGGAAGGAAGGGTGGGTTATCAGAAAGTGAAAGCTGGAGAATCTCTCACTCTGACCTGAGGCAAACAGTTATAAAGTGGAACATGGATACAAGACTCCTGGAAAGTGAAAGAAAATACTTGCCAGAGAGCTGAAGCTATTTTAATGCCAGACTTGTAAGCAGTAAAGTGCTTGAAGCAGTCAAAAAAGAAAAGCATTTACAGTCTACCTCACAGCACAAAAGTCTGGTGACAAATAAGCTGCACTAAAGAGGGAAATATACATGTTTAAATTACTTCTCTCTGCCTTCTCTCTTTCAAGGAAAAAAACCCTTCAAAATAAGTTGATCAGGATTCTCGCCCCCATGTAAAGAAAACCGCTTAAAAGCATAGAATCATAAGGGATTAGAAGGGAACTAGAAAACTCATCTAGTCCAATCCCCCTGCCACAGCAGGATTACCCAGACCAAGTCGCACAGGAACACGTCCAGGTGGGTCTTGAACATCTCTAGTGAAGGAGACTCCACAACCTCCCTGGGCAGCCTGTTCAGTGCTCTGTCACACTTACTGTGAAGAAGTTCCTTCTCACTACTATGTTCCAGCTAACACACATTGCTTCTCATCCTACCACTAGATGACATTGAAAAGAGCCTGGCTCCATCCTCCTGACACCCACCCTTCAAATATTTATAGACATTAATGAGGTCACCCCTCAGTCTCCTCTTCTCCAAACTAAAGAGACCCAGCTCCCTCAGCCTCTCCTCATAAGGGAGGTGCTCCACCTCCTTCATCATCCTTGTTGCTCTACGCTGGACTCCCTCCAGCAGCTCCACATTCCTCCTGAACTGAGGGCCCAGAACTGGACACAATACTCCAGATGTGGTCTCACCAGGGCAGAGTAGAAGGGGAGAAGAACCTCTCTTGATCTGCTAACCAGCCACCCCTTCTGATCC
>VXBP01003122.1:0-20878 GCA_013400115.1 Rhinopomastus cyanomelas | reverse complement strand
AGGACTGGTTCCAGCACTGACCCCTGGGGGACTCCACTAGATACAGGCCTCCAAGTAGACTCTGTCCCATTGACCACCACTCTCTAGCCTCTATCTTGCAGCCAGTTCATGATCCACCTCACTAACCGATCATCCAGTCCACACTGCCTCAGTTTGGCTGCGAGGATGCTACGTGAGACTGTGTCAAATGCCTTACTCAAGTCTAGACAGACCACATGAACTGCTCTGTCATCATCTATCCACCTGTTTATGCCCTCATAAAAGGCTATCAGGTTGGTCAAGCATGACTTTCCCTTTCTAAAGCCATGCTGACTGTCCCTAATGACCCTCCTGTCCTTGATGTGCCTGGAGACAGCCTCTAGAACAAATTGTTCCATCACCTTTCCTGGGATGGAGGTGAGGCTGACCGGTCTATAGTTACCTGGGTCCTCCTTCTTTCCCTTTTTGAAGACTGGAATGACATTTGCTATCCTTCAGTCCCTAGGCACCTCTCCTGATCCTCATGACTTAGAAAAGATGATGGAGAGTGGCTTAGCAATGACTTCTGCCATCTCCCTCACCACGCGTGGGTGCATCCCATCTGGGCCCACGGATTTATGTACATCCAGCTTGCTCAACTTATCCCTAACCCAGTCCTCATCAACCAAGGCAGGCTCCTCTCTTGTCTCAACTTCCTCTAGAGTCTCAGCAGTCTGGGGCTTGATATCAGGACAGCCCCCAGCAGTATAGGCAGAGACAAAGAAGGTGTTAAGTATCTCTGCTTTCTCTGTATCCTCTGTCTTCAGGGCACCCACCTCATTCAGGAGGGGGGCCTACATTGCCTCTAGGTTTAGTTTTACCTGCAATGTATTTGAAGAAGCCCTTTTTGTTGCCCTTAACCTCTCTTGTGAGGTTTAATTCCGAGGAAGCCTTGGCTTTTCTAGTTGTGTCCCTACGTTCTCTCACTAAAGCCTTATAATCACTCCATGTGGCCATCCCCTCCTTCCATGACCTATGAACTTCATCTTCAGTTTACCCAGCAGCTCCCTGTTTATCCATGCTGGTCCTCTGGTTCCCTTCCTTGACTTCTTTCCTGTTGGAATGCTCGTTTCTTGTGCTGCAAGAAAGTGATCTTTGAATGTTAACCAGCTTTCCTGAGCCACTTTACCTGCCAGTACCCTGTCCCATGGGATTTCCCCTAGTAATTGCTTGGAAAGGCAAAACTTGGCCCTCCTGAAGTCCAGGGCTGTGATTCTCCTGGGTATTCTGTTCCTACCACATGAGACCCTAAACTCCACCATCTCATGGTCACTGCAACCAAGGCTGCCCTCAACCTTCCTTCCTTCAACTGGACCCTCCTTGTTGGTGAGTACAAGATGCAGCAGCGCTCTTCTCCTAGTGGACTCCCCCACAATTTACATCAGGAAATTGTCACCAATGCACTGAAGGAATCTCCTGGACTGTGGGTGGCTGGCAAAATAGGACTGTCAGCAAATATTAGGGTAGTTAAAATCCCCCATGAGAACCAGGACCTGTAGCTGTGAGGCTGTTGCCAGTTGCCTGTAGAAGACCTCGTCAACTTCCTCATTCTGTTCTGGTGGCCTGTAATAGACACTCATGACAGTGTCACCCATGCCAGCCTGCCCCTTAATCCGCACCCACAAACTCTCAACTCTCTCTTCATCTGCCCCTGGATAGAACTCAATGCATTCCACTAGCTCTCTCATGTAAAGAGCAACTCCACCACCTCGCCGTGCTGATCTTCTGAAAAGGACAAAGCAGTCCATAACCACACTCCAGTCATGTGAGCTGTCACACCAGGTCTCTGTAATTGCCACCAAATCATCAACACCTGACTGGACACAGATTTCTAACTCCTCCTGCTTATTCCCCATGCTGTGTGCATTGGTATACAGGAATTTCAGGGAGTGAGCTGAGCGCTCCAATTTCACCCTAGGACAGCACGAGGCCTCCCAGTTTTCATTAAGACTAGAGATGTGTCCCACTGGTGCTCGCCCATCAATTATCCTACCTTGCCTTGAATCAAGTTTAAAGTCCTCTGAATGAGCCCTGCCAGCTCTTGCCCCAGAATCCTTTTTCCCCTCTGAGATAAACCCCTCCCAAATCTAGCTGCTATGTCTGGTGCTTTATAAAACCAGTTACTATCAAAGAACCCAAAGCCTTGCCTGTAACACCAGTCTCATAGCCAGGTGTTAATGGACTGAGTCCTTCTATTCCAGCCTATGTTCTCACACTAAAATGGAAGAAATGATGAGAATACAATTTGTGCCCCAGAGTGTTTCCCCAAACGTCCCAATGCCTTAAGGTCTTTCTTCATTCCCCTCAGCTATGGAATACAGCTTCCTCCCCACCTGTCTGGAAGATCAACAGTGGGTTACAGTCAGCTGATCTCACCACATTAGGGAGCAACCTAGTGATATCCCTGATTCGGGCTCCAGGTAAACTGCAGACTTCCCTATGATGAGGCTCAGCTCCGCATATTGGGCCCTCAGTCCCTTTCCGGAGTGAGTCTCCAGTAACTAGGACCCTTCTCTTCTTTGTGGAGGTCGTCACACTACTGGAAGACTTCCTGGATTTATGCAACCTTGCTAGGACCTCTGATAGGGGTTTGCTATCCTCTATATCCTTGTTAGACTGGCTGTCTTCCAATAAGGGTTTATATCTATTACTCAGTGGGAACTGGGGAGGTGAGGCAGGCAAGGGTGGTACTCGCCTTCTGCCGTGACCCTGCACTTGGCTCCACTCACCCCTTCTACCAGGGCTTCTGTCCTCCGAGAACTATAGGATACAGGCCCCTCCGAATCATAGAATCACTACAGATTGGAAGGAATCTCGAAAGATCATCTAGTCCAATCCCCCTGCCACAGCAGGAACACCTAAACCAAGTGAATCATACAGTCCCTCTGCCCTCTTGTTTGGTGTGGATCATGAACGAAAAATCACCTCCCCATCTCCCCTTCCTTCACACACACACACACACGATCAAAAAACCAACAATCCTGGCTTTATATAAAAGATGTCAAATAATGGTAGCGGAGATGACATAGAATTACTATTCACATCCGCTTTTGTAGTGAAATGTCGACTTCCTGTTGACCATGCAAGCAAGGTTTGCAGGTTTCGAGACTGGCTCTTATTTCACTGTTGCCCAGACTGGTGAGCCTGGCTCCACGAGTCTACCTCTATTTCAGCTTCTCTAATTCTCCTAAGCCTTTCTAGTTCTGCTTGAAGCTTTTCAACCTCATCTTGCAACTGTACCGCCTGGTTAAGCAGATGATCTACCTGCTCGCACTGTATGCATCCAGAAAAACATAAATGAGTGCTACATTTCTGGCAGCCTGTCACCTGCACATCCTCATCTTGTTGGGGGACCTCTGTTTGGGTTCCCACATCCACGTGCACTGGTGACCGTAGCCTGGTCTTCCTCTGCTGCTGCATTGTTACCATGTTTTTTTTTGTTTGTTTGGTTTTTTCCCCCCCCTGTAGTGGCTGAAGCAGCTAAAGCAGCTAGCCCTGTTGGCAAGGGCTGGGTGCGACTTGTTCCACCGCCTTGTAAGGCTGCCAGATGAGTGCCGATCTGACAGCCTCCCAGCTAATCCCACAAGAGATTTAGACCAGCAGTGGGTGCCCCTTCATGAAACAGAAGATCCTCGACACCGTATTACCAGATAAACAAAGTTTAAGTATTACAGCCATTTCAGTCATAGCAGCACCATAAACAAACCTAAAATGCTGTAGCAAGTCAATCCTATCTCTGTTCTGTTCTGCAGTCAACTTCAATACAACTTTTCCAACCTAAGAAATTCTATGTTTCCATGAACCTATAACCTCTCATTTTTCATCTAGATTTGACACAGCCTTTCATCAGCCCATCAGAATGAGCTGCTGTGCACATTTATGAACATATTTGAAAAATATTTCACATCCAGAATATAAAGGTAAATAACTATGCTAAAGACTTTATGGGAATAATTAAAGACAGATGCTATATCAAGGACAAAGCACCTGAGTAGCCTTAATGAACTGAGGACTTTTATCTTACAAGCAGCACCACTCTGTACTTTGGCACAGCTTGTTGTCCTATTCCATTATCTGCAGATTCAAACATATTTGCTGTGTTTCCATTATATGTTACTATCAGCAAGTCACACTTGTTAATGTTTGAATAATCTTCATATGGACAGCTACACATCCAAAAGTGGAATTCTGTCAAATTTTTTTCTTTTAATGTCACAGTATAAACTCTATGGTTCTAGTGTTGTGGCGAGTTGACATTTACCAGCTGCCAGACCCCTTTTCCCATTGTCCCTCACTTCTTATCTTCCTCAGGGTGGGGTAGAGGGAACAAAATGAAAATATATGTGGCCCACATAAAGACAGTGAGATCACTTAACCATTACCATCCCAGTGAAACAGACTGTCACTGGGGGAAATTTCCTTTATTTATTGCCAGTCAAAGCAGAGTGGGTCATGAGAAACAGCCCTAAAACCCCAGCTCCACTTCTCCACCCCCACCTCCCTCCAGCAGTGGATAGCAGGGGTTGGCAGTCCACAGCAGCTTCTCTCTGGGGCAGCCTCCGCCTCACAATTGGGGTCCCCCAGGCCAGACCCACTATGGGTACCTGCTCCTCCTGCCCGAGTGTTCCTGTGCTCTTTCCTGCTCTTTCTTTACTCCTCAGGGCCCTGTGGCCTCCCAGAGACACCCTGGCCTTGCCAAGAGTTTTCTGCAAAACCAGCTAAAACTGGTTTGTGCCCTCAGCTGGATCTCACTGCCCACATCTGTCACAAATGCTGGGGATTAATCAGGTCACCACAGACAAACCCCCCAACTCACAGGGACACTGAGCTTCAGAACTTCAGGTTGGTGGTGGCTGTGGAATGCGACAAAGGCCTTTGTAATCCCGCTCTAAATAAATACAACATAGATCTCACAGGAAAGACTGGAGTGCTGTCGCACATGACCTATTTCTAGTAATTTTGTCAGCAGGGCTCCATTTAACGCTACTGAGAAGAATCAGGATTTTGCCTCTCAAGAATATCTCCTATAGAATTGCCTCAAGCTATAATGGGGAAAAGGGTAACAAAAAAAAAAGATTTTCTTTATAAAAGTTAGCGAGTTGCTTTTCCCAGGTTCCTTGTTAAGGATTTTGGGATCTAAAGGAGATATTGAAGTCTGCAAGCAACACCAGCACATTAAAAGAAACAGTAAAGCTGGAAACAACACAGAACTGCCTTTCTCTTCAGTTTTGTCTGGATGTTTAAATTATGTAAATTATTTAATAGGAAAGCTCTGCTGGAATTTATAGATCTGTGCAATATTTATAGTTTAATCTTAAACTATAATTACTGCCATACAAACCTTAAGCACTTCTTTGACGGCACATCACTGAACACTGAGGAACAACATCTGGCTTTCAAACAAGAAAGTAGGCTGAGAAAGGAGGACATGTCAGTGTGGGTTTATTTCTTCTTCTATCCCAATGTCTTCTATTTGTTATTTCTCTGTTCATTAGTATGGATGTATTAACACGAATAGTATTTATTCTCTCTTATGAATATTCATAGCTTTTAGCTTCAAACTGAAATTACTCTAATATAAATGCCTTTTAAATTTAGTGTCTATTGTATTCACAGTGAGTGTTTGAATTTACAGTGTGTATTAAAGCAGAGGAAATGAGAGTGACAAAATCTTCAGACTTTTGCCATATGCAGAGTAGCTTAAAATGTGGACACATGACTAATGGAAAATGTAAGCACTAGAAAGTGTGCTGGAACATCAATAAAGAAAACAAAAACATTAGGAAAAGATTTTTCACTGAAAGAGTGATCCGGTTTTGGAATGGGCTACCCACAGAGGTGGTTGAGTCGCTGTCCCTGGAGGTGTTCAAGGTTAGGCTGGATGAGGTGCTGAATGGCATGATCTAGATGTTAGATGTTAGGTTTACTTGGTTTATTTGGATTTAGGTTGGACTGGATGATCTTTAAGGTCTTTTCCAACCTTATCATTACTGTGATACTGTGAAAAGTACAGCAGAATAAAACAAAGCCTTTACAAGATAAGCAACAAGATGTTGCTACAAGCTTTTTCTTAACACTTGATGAAATGATGCATCTGAACCACGAAATGCCACAGTTAAGTAGTAGAATAACTTCTTTTTTATATACTATTGTCCATATGCTTCTTCCAAACAGTGAAATCCTAGAGCTAAAAACACATTGAGTTTACAAGTCACTTCATGAAAAGGTTCCTTGCACTCTTAGCAATAATCCAAGTAGAAACTAAAAGAACTCTGGCTTTCCCTAAGTTGCAAGAAAAAACTATCTCAAAATAATGAAATCTGTGGTATGAAGTCTTAAATTATACAGAAACCAATCCTTACACTAGCAGTAAACATGCAAACTCTCATCCACACTCAATATTCTCGCTATTTCTCTGAAAGGTACTAAAAGGTCCATTTGTGCAGAACTTGTGTGGACCTCCTCCTCTAAGAACATTTAATGTGCTTTACCAGAAGGTTTGTACAGCAAAACAAGAACTGGATTGCCTCCAAAATAATTTCAGAGTTTCCTTGGATTGCACTTTTCTACCAAAAAAACGTATTTGTTGGATGCTATTACACTAAAATCCTTACTGCTAACCAGAACGCAATTACTTCATCTGCTCCAAACCCTAAATGATGTACTGAAATCAAAGCTACTACCAAAAGATCAAAAACCTGGTGGAATGTGGTACCTGTTGCAAACCCAACAAATCCCCACAGCTTTTCACAGCTATAAACACCACATCCAGAGGAACCCAGGTAATGTTACAGCAACAGCCACATATGCAGTAATAACACAGGAAAAGACCTCATAACCTTAGCAATGCTCTTTGCTCTTGAGAAGGGCTGTTTCCTCTCCTGAGATCTCCATTGCCGTCTGTGAAGGACAGTGGATAATATTTAAACTTGTTATCACAATGCTTTGCACTTAACGAACCAGCCCATCTCAAATGTAGAGACAGTATATCACAGTATGTTGTGTAGAAAAAGATTTATGAAGGGTTAGTCCCACACTACTGCCCATCAAGAAGACCCCATTTCTTACCCCCCCCCCAATTTGTTTGAATCACCTCAGGGACTAATTTCTAACTTTAAAGATGCAATACAGAGCCTGCATTTATTTATACTAATACAAGACAGTATAATACAAAACACTATAGTTTTCAATTTCATTAATAAACAACTCTTCCACTTTAAAATCAGTTTTACCCTACATGTAAATAACTCCAACTCCTAGTTATTACAGTCACTAGCAGTCAAGATGGGCATCTTGACTCCAACAACCTTTCCTCATTTACAGTGTCAGATACTCAACTTATCTAATGCAGAGACAAGCAACAGATGAGAACATTTAACAGTTACAAAAAACATTTTAAACAAAACTGGAACAGCTATGGTGTCTGACTCCACACTAATAGCATTCATATGCTTTTGTTAATTCTGGACTCTGTATCATCATCATCAGGAAATGCAACTTGACCTGACTGAGATGAGAATTCTGGGTGTAAATGAGTGTTTTCAGCTTTTTTGATTAACAGAATGCAAAGAAGGAGTCTTCTCCAGGAAAAATAAAGAGGAGCTCTGTGGTATAATTACCCTGGGAAGAGGAAAAATGTGGTTGAACAAATGACCTCTGTCTCCAGCCCACTCCTATCCTGGCTGTCACTGATGGCAGCAAGGGCTGAAAAACCTCCGTAATGAAACTGTGTAAGAGGCTGCAGCTTCCCATGATTTTGTTGAAACTCAGATGAAGTTCCTGACTCTTCAGAAGTCAGAGCAATATCGGCCTCATTTCATAACATAATAAACTTCTAACAAAGCTTAAGGAAATGGAATTGAAGGGGTAGCTATCCTGATAAGCTTAAAGGTTTAATTCTTCTTTCTTCATTGCTATCATAGTAAAACAAGTGACATTAACACTCCCATCTCCTTTTAATAATTTATTATTTCATACATTTATTGAATCCAGTTCCAAATCCTTCATATATTAAATGTACTGAATTTTGCATTTTGAAATATAAGAACATGCAACCTAAGACAAGTTTGTTTTCCCTACTGAGAAAATAAATGCCTCAGAGGTTTCTGCTGTTTATTCAAGGATGATTTCTTGGGTTTTAGTTTCCTGATATATCCTAATTTTTTAATGGCTTCATTATGCTAAAAGGACACAAGACAATACATTCTGATTCTTCTTCAGCAAGATGACTATGAGCCAGCAATGTGCTCTTGTGGCCAAGAGGGCCAACAGTATCCTGGGGAGGATTAGAAAAGGGGTGGTTAGCAAATCAAAAGAGGTTCTTCTCCCCCTCTACTCTGCCCTGGTGAGACCACACCTGGAGTATTGTGTCCAGTTCTGGGCTCCTCAGTTCAAGAGGGATGTGGAACTTCTGCAGAGAGTTCAGTGTAGGGCAACGAAGACGATAAAAGAGGTGGAGCACCTCCCTTATGAGGAGAGGCTTTTGGAGCTGGGTCTCTTTAGCTTGGAGAAGAGGAGACTGAGGGGTGACCTCATTAATGTCTATAAATATTTGAGGGGTGGGTGTCGGGAGGATGGAACTGGGCTGTTCTCGGTGTCATGTAGTGATAGGACGAGGGGCAATGGTTCTAAGCTGGAACATAGGAGTTTCCACATCAACCTCAGAAGGAATGTCTTCACGGTGAGGGTGACAGAGCACTGAACAGGCTGCCCAGGGGGGTTGTGGAGTCTCCCTCACTGGAGATATTCAAGACCCGACTGGATAGGTTCTTGTGTGACTTGGTCTAGGTGATCCTGGGTGTGTCAAGGGTATTGGAATAGATGATCTTTTGAGGTCCCTTCCAATCCGTAATGATTCTATGATTCTATGATTTGTCATATTTGCTCAGGACTGGACCCAGCACTGATCCCTGGGGTGCTCCACTGGTTGCTGGCCTCCAACTAGACTTTGCTCTACTGACCACCACCCTCTGGGCGTAGCCATCCAGCCAGTTTTTAATCTACTTCACAATCCACCTATTTAATCCAAATATAATCAGTTTCTCTATGGGCATCTCACGGGAGACAGTGTTGAAAAGCTTTCTGGAAGTCAAGGCAGACAATATCCACTACTCCTCCTCATCTGCCAAGCCTGCTGTTTCATCAGAGAAGGTTATCAAGTTGGTGTGACCCTCACTTTGTGAATCCATGCTGCCTACTTTCCATCACCATCTTGTCCTTCATGTCCCTGGAAATGTTTTCCAGGATTTGTTATTCCAATACTTTTCAGAGAGAGAGGTGAGGCTGACCGGCAGTATCTATCTGTCAGACAGGTAATAAATGAAAACATTTTACTCTGAAGGAAAGTGAAGCAGCATTGACTAAGTGTGAAAGTCTCTATATTTTATACTTTCAGTAGGCTTCTTATTTAAATGCAAAGGAACTTAGAACATTCAGAAGAAGCTTCCTATCCGTGACTAAATGGCTTTATTCTTTGGTATACACAAGACATCCCTCACATAAATCAGTATTTCAAGGTCATTTTCTGCATGACAGAGAAATTACATCAGTTTTCAAGTAGAGTTAAATGTGCTTTTGCTCACATTCTGAATAGATATGATATTTTCATTAAAGTTTGTATTAATAATTAGCATTCACACTAATTACTAATAGCCAAGTGCTCTAAATTACAACTGACATAATAAACATCAAGAAATTCAGACTAATTACAGTATATAAAAAGTGCTGTCGGATAAATATTTTCCCCTTCGCAGTGACTTATGCCAGTGGTGCTACACTCAGACCAGAAAGTACTGTCTCCCTAAAGCATTTACATTGAACATCTGGTCTTTCAATGCTATTTACATAGTTAACAGGAAACTTGACATCCAGTGGAGTTCAAGTGTACAACCTGATACTTTCATTCTTTTTACAGCATCTCTCACACAGTGTCATGAGCACACAAAATTAATAGTCTCATTAACAATGCATGGAGTGGTCTAGAAACAGCACTACTACTCTGGACCTGGCAAGCGCAGTAAGAGAAAAAGAAATCAAAAGAAGTCAGAGTCTGTAGGATTGGGACAATATACATTATCTTAAATGCCTCCCACAATTTTGTCTCTGTTACGACGCTCATGCAGTACAAGTTCATTATGTTAAAGAAGATTTTGCCAAAAGCCAGGTTTTAAAGTTATAAAACTTGGGACACCTAAAATGTTAAGGAAAACACCCTACCAGCAAACACTATTATTGCAATAAAGCCCAGAATGTAGGTTATTATTTGCATACCAGTTTGATTAGTGCATTTTGTAATTAATGATGCTGGGCATGATGACACCATTTGTCCTGCCACATTTTGATGAATCCCAAAAGAAAATGGCTGAATGTATTCCAACAGTTTTTCAAATACACAGTTGTAATTAAATTAAAAGAAGTAAAGACATTTCAATATTGTTCAACTGCAAAGTGCTTCAGTTCATAAACAGGTTCCAGGAAATTACACTGCTCTAAGAGAGAAGATCTGAACTTCAAGGAATGTTTCTAAGTTCAAAAGCATATTGATTTTTTATGCCTTAACCTGTGAGACCATATAATTTTGTTTATTAATTTGGTCACAAAAATCTGTTTCAGAGTCAGCAAATAACATTAAAATTCTGGTTTTATTGTACAATACTTATTTTACAAGCAACTACATAGCAATGCCATTAATTACATTTACTGTAATTTCCACTGTAATCAGTGTAGCTTCCTGAAATTACAGTAAGAAATGAAAAACTACGTATTATTTGATTCCAAAATCCCATTTGCTGTTCTTAGAGATCTTGACTTTAGAAATACCATGCCATTTAGATAAACAAGATGTAAAAATTTACATTCCCTTTTAACCTGTAGCACTTATCCTTGTGCAGTTACACACAGTGTAGGCAATACAATGCATCTTTTTATGGGCTGGACAGCCTGAATCTGCCAGACTTACCCAATACATTGAAGAAACAAAGTGAGTCAAAGTTCAACATCTATGTTTCTGTCAGGGGAGGTCAGCTTATTTCAATCTATGCAAACTCATACTGATGTTTCAGCATTTTTAACAGCTATGCTCACTTCAGTCTCAGAAATGTTACATGCCTCCCCCCTGTATTACAAAAAAGGAAAATGAACGCAGCAGCCACAGCTCTTATTTACAGAAACCATCTACAATACTCCTACTTTGCAGTGTGACAGAAGAGGAAACAAAGGGTAGGTCGTGGGATCCACACACTTAAAACAACTGTTACTACTGACTAAATATCTGTCCTTTCTGATGTATTCAAGTTTAGATTTTAACGTTTATACATGATGAACAAATTATTTCCTAATGAGAAAGATCCAAACAATATCAGTTGAGTCTACGTACCATTTGAATGGAGCCTCTGTCTCAGCTGCCAGGTCAAGGACATAAAGCTAGTAAAAGCAGAAGCTGTTTTATTTGGCAGTCCTGCTGATAACCAACATGTCTGAAACATGCAGGCGGTGTCAGCTATGCTTGGCTGCAGAGCATCTCTGTGTTTTAGGGAAGCTGCTTCCAGACAGCTAATAGCAAATGGAAATGCACTGTATGATCAACTCAGATATACTGTGACAAGTGGGTCTGGGTTTCAGAAGAGTCAGAAACATTGTTAAACAAAAGTCTGATCCATTCAAGAAGACTTATATAAGCAAATAATTTGGTCTGCCTTGACAAGAAACACAGCACCACAGATGGCCTCGGGAGGAATACTGGTATAGTAATAACTGGTTCCAATGCCAGCTAAAGACAAGCTCCTGCACCCTATGAAAGAATGCGTGAAGCAGACTAGCTGTAAACTGTGGCACTGAGAATAGCCACCTCATAATACAGCAGAACTGAAAACATAAACTACACTTTAATAGTTAAACTAAAAGCACTGAAAAAATAAAATGTAGCACAAGGGATATAAGCTATAAATAAAGCCTGTTCTCAAATACCTGCTTTCACTTGCTCTGCAAAATAATCAAGCATGGTAAATAAAGAACCAGAACAGTTAAAAGCTAAAAGGCAGAACACACAGGATAGAAAAATTAATTCAAGCCTCGTAAATTTTGAAGTGCTTGTTCCACTCATAGGACAATAACACTGCAAATACTTGTATGGGACCAGTGGCTGACAGCTGTTAAAACTCTACATTTTAAACAAAGCTCTGAATAACATCAGAACAAAAATGTGTTTTTCCACTTTGGGCATCTCACTATTATAAAAAGCAGCTATCAAGGCATTCCTGTTAGTGTGGAATACTGAGATTTTTTTCCCATCTATTTTAAATAGGGTCACCTTCTGAGAGAGAAGTTAGATAACAGTATGCTGCAGAGACAAAACGCAAAAGGAATGCTGATGCTCAGCTTAAATGGTTAAAAACTCCAGCTGATAAATAAGAGTCAAGCTATGATTCTATGATTTATGTCAGCGTTATTTCTTGAATGAGAAACAGCACATCCGGCAATGCAGTACCCTCAAGTGCACTACTAATTCTCAACTTCCAAATCAGAAGAGTCACAATAGCAGAACTTGCTATTGACTCACCGTTACACAGCATCTGAGTGATTTCTAGTGATCTCCCACTCAAAGATATCCAAAATACCTGCTGTTCTCTACAGTTTCAAACATGTTCTCTATGTTTAAATAAAAGGACTGGGTGTCAATCTTTTTCCACAGTTTATATATAAATGGCTGAAAAGTATGTCCTTGCAAGTGGATAAGTCACCAAAAATCATAAAGAACATTTTTAAAGGGGTACAAGAATTAGCATGTCATCTCTGAAACACATTACTAGAGAAAGATTCCTAAAATCATTAGACTTTTGCAGACAATGCTCTTGTTTGAAAGAATGTAAAACACATCAGTGCAGAATATCAATTTCTTAGAATTTAATGCTATTTTTCAACACAGCTGGTCCTGACTAAACAGATTTAAAGATTCATCAATTCAGAGACTATAAAGGATTATTGTGATTATCTTGTCTGACTTCCTGCAGGGCACATGCCATAGAAACTACTCCCAAATTGCTGCAACACAGTTCCTCCAAGATAATATGGCAACGCATCATTTGAAATGCAATCTAGTCTCATTTAAAAGGTATCAGTAATACAGAAGCAACTGCTTTCCATGATGAATTGTTTGTTAAGTACTCTAGTAATTAAAAAGTGGCTTTATTTCATTCTGAATGGCTTTGATTTGTAGATACTGGACTTTGCTCTATCACTTGAAGAGAACTGCCAGATTCAGAAAGATTTTTGACAGATTAACATCTATCTAAAAACTTTTTTCATGTACCAGTTTCTGAGTCCTAAATAGGCTGAATCCTCAGTGAACTTCTGTGGTTTGGCTGGGTACTCAGTAGTCATCAAGCTTCAGCTGGAATATTTTTCTCACTTTTATATAAATTACTTCTCTAGATTATTTTTACCCACTATACATTTAAAAAGTGTAGACAAACAGGTAATTATTTAAAGCAATAATAAAATATCCAGAAGTTGTGATATATTTTAAAGAGTAGGTTTAAGTCTTTGGCTATTTAGTCTAGAAATTACAACAATTAGGACAACAATGTAAATTTAAAACTTGCAGGAAAAAGGAATGGAATTATCTCTTCTCCTAGTCCATGGCAAGTACAGCAAGAAATAACAAGCAGTAAGGAAGACTTGGTATAGGCTTCAGAAACAAAATCTTTAACAGTACAGGGCAAAAACCACTGAATTTTATTGCTAAATACCCGTAATTGCAGACATTTTTTCTTAAATAGGCAAGACAGGCACTTGCTGAAAATGTTACAGTTAGAAATTACTTTGTGTTACATGAATGAGATGGACTAGGTAACCTGAAGATCAGTTCTAGGCTCTCCCTTCCCATTCTGCATTCCCCCTCCTAGCCCTCCATGGTTTACAGTGCAGGTCACCTCTGAATCTTTCTCACTTTTCCACATCTGTTCTGAAAATTACACTTCAGAAATCGAATCAATTAATCCACACAGAGAAATTTTCAATTACTCTCCTCCCCTGTACTCCAAGGTATACCCCTCCGTGATCTGTAAAGGCAAGACTTCTTATCCTCTCAGCTATCAAAAATCAAGAAAAAGGTTGATGTTCAGCTCTTAGCCACAATGCCTCATGTTAAGTGTCATTGCACCTCAGGATGCAAACACCATCTGCACGTCCATTCTATATTTGGATGCATTACAATAGATGCTGTTTAAATGAGCCAAGTATCAGATGGACACTGTACAATTTCTGAACTAATAGTTATTTCACTTTCTACTGCAGCATCGCCAGCACATTTTTATGAGACTGAACCTTTTTTTTCTGATTTCTATGATGACAGTAGTGAGTAACAGAGAGACAAGAGCAGATCCTTGCAGGTCCTAATACAAGCAGCAGAACAAACTAACAATTCTCCAACTGCTTTATCAATTAAATTGCTTTTAAACCATTCAGTAAATGCTGTATTTAATTCTGCACTGTTAATTTCTTTAATCATAATGTCAAGGAAGTGTTAACGAATTAGAATCATACTCAAGCATCTCCAGTTTTCCTCAGCAGTAGAAATGACAACCAGCCTCCCTGGGCAACCCATTCCAGGCTCTCACCACTCTCATGGTGAAGAACTTCCTCTCACATCCAGTCTAAATCTACTTGTCTCCAACTTTGCTCCATTCCCCCTAGTCCTGCATTTACTCTTAACATTCTCAATTATCAACTTGTAATTGGATTTAAGGATGTGCATAGTTTCTCTCTCAGACATTGTTGACAATTTCTCAAGTGAAGCCTAGCACTAGAAAACACAACTATGAAGTTTTGAGGTCAGAAAATATAACTGCCTGGGGCAGCCAGGGAACATCTCCAGAAAAATATATGCTAAAAGATGAGATATGGGTTGGACAAATGGGACTGGAAGTTGGTCTGCCAGGCTCAAGGATGATCATCAACAGTAAGGAGACCAACCTGTCTCTGGTTCCCAGTGGCATCCCTCAACATACCAAGATCTTTATTAAATATTTGGATAGTAGAATAGAGTGGAGTCTCTGGCACTTTACAGATGGTATCAAATTTGGGACCACACAGTGACTACACAGGAGGCTGCTATTCAGAGGAATTTCCTCAACACCCTGGTAAAACATACTAAAAGAACCTCTCAGAATTATTACAAGGCAAACACCAGTTCCAATTCGATAAAAGGAAAACATTTTTCCGTGTAGGTGGTCAAACTTTAGAACAAATTTTCTCCCAGAGAAATTACAAGATATTCACAAAACTCAACTAGAGAAGATCCCCAGTAAACTGCTGAAACAGGTTCTGCTTTGAGGAGTAGGTTGTATTAGAGACACCCAAAGGTTCCTTCCAGACTACGAGACACTCTGATTCTGTGCTTGTAAAACTTCAGACACAGCAGTAAAATATCTCATGAGCCAGGAGAATATCCTAAGCCTGGATCTGTTTTTTAAACCAATGCTATGACAGAGATAACAAGCTCTGCAGTACTGAAGTTCCACAGTGGAAGAGTCTGCAACAATCTATACAACAACTGCCATTAGATTATTATATTATAAAAATAATATTTTTATTTATAGCCATATATTTATCAAAGTGCAGCACCATGGCAGCAGAGCAAGTTTAATCCACTAGAAATACACATTGCTAAAAACCCGAGCAAATAGTCTAAAAAACTAGTGTATGTGCAATAGGCGTGTACATTATGAAGTCTGGCTTCACGAAGCTCAGTTCTCTCTGAGTTACCTTCTGCTTCGCAGTATGGATGAAATGGCACTGCAGTCCTTCCTATGGAGGGACTATAAAACTCTTTCTTTTACACTGCCACTTGTTTCCAAGATAAATAATGTTTTGGCTACACTGAGCTAGAACTGGTAAAGAGATGCAGCGTAATAGGGCTGGTAGTAGAAGATAGGAGAAAAAGGAAAGGGGTTTGTCTAGAACATTGAAAGGGACACCCATCAGAAAGCCCTGAGCAGGCCAACTGGAAGACCTCTAATGAAATACTATTTAGAATGTATAGCCTTCTGTCTAATGTCTCTTCTCTTTCTGCAACTATTTAATACTACCCTTCTGTGTTTTACCTAACATGGCAATGCCACAGGTTTCAGGAGACAAATTAGAATTAGGTCATTTCTAGAATACTGGTGCTGGTCACAGAACAACTGTTAAACAAAACACTTGTATTTAGATGTGTGTAAATCTAATGCACATTTACACTATGACAGCCAACAGTAGTACAGAGAGAGCTGACATGTCTGCTATATTGTCAGATCGAAGATACCAAACTCAGCAGCTACTTCACAGTATGACACCAAAATTCAGCAAATAAGCCTAAAGTGGATCATTAAAATCATCCTCCCCCTTCTAAACTTGTCAATGATGCTGTTACTTCCTTTAAATTGCCACTTTGTTTACTCTCTGTGAGACAAGGGCCTGACAAAAGTTGATGGAAAACTTGTCTGGTTTGTATCTTCCTAGCACTAGATTGGTTGCAGTATTTGCCTCTTCTGAAAGGCAGCTGAATATCTTCATTTCACTACCTTTAGTACCTCTTCAAGGAATAACCAAGGTATCTCTGTATCACTTTTTGCCAGCTAAACAAATAGCCCAGGAAAAACAAAGTCAATACTTAACTCTACTTCTGGTTCCCTTTTTTAACAGAGTAGCAATTAAATAAACACAATGTAGGAAAGCAGTAAGTGCCTGACACCATTCAGGAAACACAAGAAGCAGACTAAAGTTTTCTGAAATAAAGACTAGTACACGCCTCACTGGGACTGACCAATAACATGAGATGGAAGAAAAAGGGTAGCTAAACTCCCTGTATAGAAGTACAAACCAAAGTTGCCCGATGTTTAAGGTTTGTTGGTTTGCTTGAACGTCCAAGGTCCGTGAGTTCTCAGAATCTTAGGGACGGTCTCTGTCATATTGTACAGTCTCTGTGACTGAAAGATGACAGGGCTTGATGCCTTCTCAAAAAGTACCCTATGTTTAAGTAACATGCACCTCCCTACTCAATGTGACCATATAATTTCTGGTTTTTTAATTAAATTTTTTAATATTAAAAATACACCATATCTTTGTAAGGATCCAGCACATGCACCAATACCTTCCAAGATCAGAAGTTCCTACATACATATAAACAAAACTAAGATCCTACTACTATCAATATACAATAGCCTTAAAAGCTATTTGGTTGTTAGAAAGAAACACAGCACAGCAGTTAAAATCTTACTTTCTTCTTCCCTCTCTCTTTTCCACTGTACCAAATATTTGACAACTCAGAAAGAAAGGTCAAAAGGAAATCTCTGCTGCTGTTCTTTCGCAGTTTTCCCTGAAACTAAGTTCACTTCACTTTCGTATTATGTGCCACTGTCCTATACTAACTTTTAATATTAATTACATCCTACCTCAACAGGTTTCCAGGTATGTCGCTCTAATAAGAAAATTCGTTCGTTTGATAGTACCAGTAAAACAACTTATAATCACTAGGTCCTTGCTAGGTATAAATTTCATCTGCAGAGAAACTGCACAAGTCTCCCACTTGGGAAGGTAACTGGCCCTGGGCTCTTCAAATTAAACTTGAGCTATTCAGGTCAAAACAAATATTTCAAGTCCAAAAATGTTACTACCTTACTCCTTAAAAATGACAACTCAATGCTTCTTCAGTATGCACCCTGCAAGGTGCTCTGACTGTCAGGGCCTACACAAAACAAAAATAACTGTTTCCTCAGGTTCTGAGCTATCAGGAAAAATGATGGATGAGGATTCAGATGGATTCCCAAAATAAAATTACTGCCTTCAATCCTTTGCTGGCCCATCTCAACTCCAAAGAAAGTACTAAATGCTGTCAGTAATAAAAGATGTGAAAAAGGAACAGCACTAGATCACTACTAGTACGTACTAGCATGTATGATTAGTATACACTTCCAATATGTGCACCTGTATGCAATAAACGGAGCTTAAGCTAACTCACAAAAGAAACTTTTAAGTATTATTCTTAATTCAAAGACTTCCAGTAATTATACACCTGCATCTTTGATAAACACTAATGTAACACCTCTATCAAAAGGTATTAACTAACAGATTAAACCAAAGAGATGCTCAGGCTGCCTCTGATAAGCTGTCAGGCAACAGCACAGGACAGCACACACAGCTCCTCATTCCCTTGCTTCCAGAAAGGACAGGGTGAGAGCAGGGCACAGGGTGAGAGGGAGCATACAGGACACAAACTGCCTCTTTCAGCAGCCATGCCAGCTTACATCAGTGTGAAATGTCCAGAGAGATATTAAATAACAGTCTCCCTTCTGAAAGGATGCAATCTCAGCTTCATTTCTGAATGCCTGCTCTTGCACAGACCACAGAGGAAGCATTCACCAATTCCCCATCACCTCTAAGGACAGATCTGAAAGAATAAAGTGAAAACTGCTGCAGCAACTGCAATTTAATTTAGATCAAACAGCTAATGGTAGAATGGCAAAGAACTTAAAAGATACCACTATTTCCCCTGCTATGTAAAGTCATTGAATTTAGACTACTGACAATTCACTGGGGAAAAAAAACCCCAACACTTCAGATAAAGAACCTGGGAATCTTGCAAATTGATGAAAAGTCCTTTCAGTAGAGGGATGTTTCAAAATTCACACACAGCTTAGCAGAACACAATGAAAAGAAAGAATCAATACAGTTGTATTAGCCCTAGAAAGCCCTCTGACAAGTCACATGCACATGCAATCTTTCCTGCTGAGGGTACAACTTCAAGCAAAAGACAATTTTAAAATAAAGCTATTTAAGTTCTTGGGATCTAGAGCAATTACTCTCCCGCTCACTCTTACAACTGGGTGCTTCTAAGTGTGCTACATCTCTGCACTTGCTTACGCAACAGCCAAAGACAACATTCTTGGTCATCCATTCATGAGAGACACAGTATTTAGCCAAGTTTATGTTCCTTTAGCATTTGCTGTGCCCTTCACTACTATAAGCAGCAGCAGGCACTGGTGTTGAAGGAAAACAAACCAGAGACCACACCAGAAGGCAGTTGCTGATACCAAGAGGTTTAAGTGTATCAGTGGCTATTATCAGAGACTAATATAGTTCAACAGATTATTTTTGTTTTTTCATTATTTTAGTGGGTTTTTTTTAGTATCTACTCAGCACTCTGAATGTTGAGCTATCAGTGCACCAGCACTACAAAGAAGTGGGTATTTGTTTTGTAAGCTGTCGAGGTGCCCTAAATTCATTCATCTGTTAGAGTTAACTTTTTGCATCACCTGATCATTTCCCCCAAACCTCTTCAAGGGCAGTATAAGATTTTTAGAGGTAAATGCACAATCTTGGTCAAGGTGATCCTGCTGAGGCAGGCTTGAGGCAGCACTGCATTATGAGAGTGTCTTTCCTCTCTCCTGGAAGCCCAACACTCACTGCTCAAAGCAGATCAGCTGAAACATCTGAGCAAGAAAGGGAATTTACAACCTCATTGCCATACAACACACAGTATGTGACCACAAAAAAATAAGGTCTTACCATAACTCTTATAGAAGTAGTAGACAAGTGAGAACACCCACCTTTTCATGTGTCTTGAACGCTTGCCTTTACAACCCTACTTATAATTTTACAATCATTTTTATTTACCAATTACTCTACAGTATATGTACAATCATGCAGCTGGAAGCTGAAGTAAGAGAGAAGAAGCTGATCTTGTTAATCAAGTTCAAAGTTCTAATTTCAACTTAATGCTTTATGTAAAATTAAGTATTTATCCATCCATTTCCCAAACTTACAACTCAGTTTTAAAATCAAGATGCATTTTTATTTCTGTTTGTTTAGAAGGATACAGTAATTAGCCATTACCTCTTCTGTAGCCAAATACGACAATGCAGAGAGTAATCAAATTTGGCAGGCCAAGTGCGGGCTGTCCAGTGCTGCTGCTACACAGTACTCTGTTGGTTTTAGTACACCTGTGCATACTCTAACTCTCATAACCCTGAATTCCTACCCCTCTCATCCATAAGACTTCTTGTTACCCAGTTCCTTCAGGAAGCGTACATAAGTGTAATAGACAGACAGAAAGCTTAAGTTCTGGACACTGTGCAGACAACAACGTCATCCATACAGGCTGCCAAAAGGACAGATGATCTTTGTTTTTCTATTAAAAAAAAAAGCCACAACTGTCTTCAAAACAAAATGTAAACTGTCTTTTTATTTCAAATAAATAACCTCTAAAGATGATTAGTCTTTGTCTTCCTAAGCTCATCTTAGTCACTGAATCATAGAATCATTATGGACTGGAAGGGACCTCGAAAGATCATCTAGTCCAATCCCCCTGACACACCCAGGATCACCTAGACCAAGTCACACAGGAACACATCCAGGTGGGTCTTGAAC
Source organism: Rhinopomastus cyanomelas (assembly GCA_013400115.1). Lineage (NCBI taxonomy): Eukaryota > Metazoa > Chordata > Aves > Bucerotiformes > Rhinopomastidae > Rhinopomastus > Rhinopomastus cyanomelas. Next base: position 457 of record VXBP01003122.1, on the reverse strand, counting down.
ATCTCTGGTGAAGGAGACTCCACAAGCACCCTGGGCAGCCTGTTCCAGTGCTCCGTCACCCTCACTGTGAAGAAGTCCCCTATCCCCTTTTTTTCTTCCCCTTCCTTCTCTATTTTTCTGTTCTTTGAAAACAAAAATCAAACTAAACTCCATGCTTCTTCAAAATACCTTAGACTTCCAAAAATGTCAAAACATTACCAGTTGTAACTATTTAAACTGCAATTCTGTAATAACATTATGTTTGGAATCCCCTCAGTGAAATTATTCAGATACATATGGAGAAACTTTCAAACCCCTGTCAAGAGTTTTGAATTAAAACCTTTCATTTAATTACAAATTAATCTCAACGCCATTCCCCCCAACTATCCTCCCACTCAATTTGCTATGAATTTTAGTATCAGGAAGGCACCTATTCTTTCTACAGAGTCCTGGCACTGGAGTTGGCAGGGCTCATTAG
>VXBP01003121.1:71316-81858 GCA_013400115.1 Rhinopomastus cyanomelas | reverse complement strand
GGGCAGATGCAAGGGGCAGCAAGTCAGGGGACAAGGGGGTACCTGGATGTCCCGGTGCAGCAGCTGCTTGGTCAGGCGCTTGAGGGAGACGGCGACGCCCTCGGGGAAGCCGCCCCGTTGGTTGAGCAGGGAGATTCGGGATGTGTCCCGCGTCAGGGCTTTGGGGTGGAAGTACTTGAGGGCTTTGAAGTCATTGTGGATGGAGTGGCCGACCACAACCTTCCCTGAGAGGATGCGCAGGATCTGTGGGAGGGGATAGAAACGGGGGCAAGAGCAGGTTACAGGGAAACCCTGGAAGCCACACAGGAGTGCAAAGCCCCCCCGGACTGGATCCAAAGGGCTTGTTCCAATCTAAAGGGTCCTGCGGGTGCAGGGCTGGTCGGAGCAGCAACAGCGGAGCCCCCTCTACAGAGGCCATAGCCACAAGAGTCCCCAAAGCCTGCTGACCCCCACAGACCCCACAAGGGGAGCCCCCAGCCTTCCAGGCTCTTGAGGGGCAAGGTGCCCACCTGTCGCTGGGCACTGGCGAAGGGCACAGCGCTGGCCATGTGGTGCCGCCGGATGCCGCTCCAGCGCGTGCGGAAGTCCACGACAGGGGCTTCAGGGCGCACAAAGCGGTCGTAGAGGACCTGCCCATCGTAGCCCACGATGCTGCAGCGGGCCAGGGCACTGGTGCGGCCCCCGGGGCCGGTGCCCACCATCTCGCAGTCTATGGCCACCAGCTGGGGTGGGCTCGGCGGGGCCCCGGCGGCTCTTTGAGGCCGTCTGGCGGCTCCGCGGGCCTTCAGCGTCGAGGGCGGCTCCGAGGCTTCGGGGCCGGGGCCGCTGCGCAGGTCCGGCCGCGTCACACGGGAGGTCCCGTTGGCTTTGGAGTCCGGTGGGGGTCGAGGGATCCCTTTCGCTCTGGGGCCCCACCAGGGGGCCCCGTTCTCTTTGGGGCCCGGCTGGGGCCCGCGGGGGGCTCCTTTGGCCTTAGGGTGCCGGTTGGGGTTCCCGTTCGCTTTAGGGTTCGGCGGCCTCTGGGGGCCTTTCCCGTTCCCGTGCCGCTTCTTCCCTCGTGAATCCCGGGGCTGCTCCCGAGGCGGAGGCAGCGGCAGCTGCTTCTGCCGCAGGACCCCCCGTCGCTCCAGCAGACGCCGCCGTCGCACGAAGCTCTGGTGCCGCCGGTTGCTGGTTTTGGCCTTCCGGGGCCGCTCCGAGGGGGCGAAGTCCACGTTGAGGATCAGATCCGCCATCGCGGGACCTCGCGGTGGGCAGGGGGGAGCCCGGGCAGCCCCCCCCGCCACCCCCGTTCGCTCCCAGTCCCGGTGCCCGGGGCCGCGCCGCCACCCGGAAGCGGAAGCAGCTTCTCCTGGCTGGCGGAAGTGGCGTCACGGTCCTGCGGGACGGGCGGTGAGTGGCGCGTGGGGCCGCTCAGTCCCGCCGGGAGGGGAGGACTCAGCGGGCCTCGGCGGGGGGAATGACATCAGAGTGACGTAAAGGCATAATGGGCGCCGGGCGGAGTCCGAAGGGGGGGGGGACACGGGAGGTCGAGAGGCCTCGCTGCCAAGAGGGCGCCACAATGCGTACGGTCGCGGTCCTATGACGTCACGGCGGGGTGACGTCACGAAAAGGCGACGCATTGTTGGGGAAGGGCGAAGCTCGACCGGGAGGGGCTCTCACGGCCTTGTGGTGGGGGTTGGTGGTGTTGTGTGGGACCCACCGAATGACGTCACGGCCTGGGGACATGATGGCTTCAGGGGGTTCTCACTGAGTGACCCCATGACTCGATGACGTCACAACTGTGGTTGACGGAGCCGCATCCTTGTGTGACGTCACTGCCTGGTGATGTCACAGCCTGAAGATGTCACTCTCGGCCTGAGACCCCGACCCACCNCCTCCTGCCCCCGCTGCTGCGCCGCCATGTGAAGCCCAAGAAGCAGCACGAGATCCGGTGCCTGGGGAAGGTGGGTGACCCTCACACACACATACATTGAGAGCACCCCCAGCAACCCTCCAAAACCCTGCTCCAGCTCCTTCCAGAACCCCCCCACCCCCTCCTAACCCTCTTGAACGTCTGCAGCCACACTAAATCCCCCAGACCCCTCAGTCCCCTTGCAGCCTCTCTGAACCAGCCAAGACCCCTCCAAACATCCCTCAATCTCCCCTGCAGCCCCACCAAGTTTCCCTAAAGCCCCAAGACCCCTCAAACCTCCCCTACCTGTTTTCTTAACTCTTCATGCCACCCAATCCCCACTTCCAGCCCCTGTAAACCCCTGCAGACCACTCACACTTCCGCCGGGCCCCCCAATCCTCCCCTCTTCAGGCCCTGAATATCCCCTAAACACCCCCAGAACCACAAAAGCTTCATAGCCTCTCACATTCCCCCTTTACCCTTCCCAGCTGCTGCAGCAGCTGAGCCAGGCCACTGGCTGCAAGCACGTGGTGGACGTTGGGGCCGGGCAGGTAGGAGATGATAAGATGGGGTCCCTGTGGGGCTGAGGTGTGTCCCCCACAGCCTAGATGACAACCTGTCTGTATCCCACCCACTCAGGGCCACCTCTCGCGCTACCTGGCCTTTGGTCTTGGCCTCTCTGTCACAGCGGTGGAGGGTGACAGGCGCCTGGCTACCACGGCAGAGCGTTTTGACCGCGAGCTGCTGCACGAACTGGGCAAACTGGGACTGCTGGGCAGCCAGGAGACCCATCTGTGCCACCAAACCTCTCCTCCGCGCTGCCGCTGCCCCCTGCCCTCTCCCCTCACCCCGCTGCCTCCCCGACACGTGGCCGGACGCCTGGACCCTGCTGCTCCCTGGGGTGAATTCCTGCTGCCCCCCGAGCCCCCAGAAGCGGGTCCCCCTGCTCCAAACCCACTCTGGGGGAGTCCTGGGGGTGGCCAGCAGGTGCTGGTGACGGGTCTCCATGCCTGTGGGGATCTGAGCTCGGCCCTGCTGCGCCATTTTGCCCACAGCCCCACGGTGGCTGCTGTGGCCTCAGTGCCCTGCTGCTACATGAAGTTGTCCACTGACTCCCAATCTTCTGCCTGTCTCCACGGCTACCCGCTGAGTTCCTCGGTAGCCGCTTTACCTGGCCATGAGCTGTCCTACCGGGCTCGGGAAGGCGCCTGCCACGCGCTGGAGGGCTACACAGGGCGTCTCGGGGCACAGAGCGGGTCCCTGAGAGCCCACTGCTACCGGGCCGTTCTCGAGAGCCTCATCCGGACCAGGGCCCCCGGCCGGCGGCATGTGAGGGTCCACACTGTGAGGAAGGCCCACACTCTCTCCTTCTCTCAGTGAGTTGTGGGGGGTCATCCCTGTCCTTACCACGGAGGAGTGCTGTGGCTAAACGCATTGCTGTGGCCTCATAGGTACGCCCGGCTGGGGCTGCCCCATGCAGGGCTGGACCCGGCCACCATCCCGCTGGAGTCGGAGGCTGTGGGGGCAATGCTGGAGCAGCAGCACAAGGTGGTGGCCTTCTTCAGCCTCACTGTGCTGCTGGCACCGCTTGTGGAGACCCTCATCCTTTTGGATCGCCTGCTTTATCTCCGTGAGCAAGGTGGGAGCTGTGTGAGGGGGCTGCTGTCGATGGGACAGGCTACTCTCTTACCGCCCATCTCCCCGCAGGTTTCCACTGTGCCCTCATCCCGCTCTTCAACCCCCAGTTCTCCCCTCGCAACCTAGTGCTGGTGGCAGCCCGGACACCTCTGGGAGCAGTGCTGGCAGCTCTGGGCGATGACAGCAGTGGAGAGGAGGAACCAGCAGGGATGGAGCCCCTCAGGGAGGGGCAGAGCCCCTCCAGAAAGAGACGGAACGCCCCCGGTGCCGCTGCTGGTCAGAACTCATAATGAGACCAGGATTTGTGAAGCAATCAAAGGGTGTTTTTATTGCAAAACCAGCCTGAATGGCAGTCCTGGCCCCCCACCCAGTCAGTACCAGTCAGACAAAGCTAATACCAGTAGGATTTCTTAGCCCGCCGCGTCTCCACGATGCCCATGGCATCCATGATCTCCTCCTCGAAGGTCTTCAGAGAGGGCAGATAGGTCTTCTCCTCCACATCCTCCACTGCCGTGTCCTTGGGGCCATCTGTCAGAGCCAAAGGGACAACCCCAACTCCTCAGAGCTGGGGAGGGGGGTCAGTTGGACCCCACTTACCACCTGCCCTGTCCCCACTCACCAATCCAGTTCTCTGGTACGATGCCGTCCCGGCGCTGATGCAGGGGCAGTGGGAGGATGCGGCCGCTGCGCAGGGACACGCGGACACGCTCACCCTCCTCTGTGTAGCGCCAGGCCACCTCCGTTGGCTTCCTGGGGGCACAAGAGGGTTTGGGGCATGGGGGGGGGACACAACTTGGGGAAGGGATATGGGAGACAGGATTTGGGGATACACAACTGGATTTGATGGGAGGACAGGATGAAGTATGTTGGGGGAACAGGACAAGAGCTGGGGGGGGACACAGGATGGGACTCAGAATGGAACTAGCAAGAGGTTTTGGGATGAAGGACACCTATGGACCAGGATTTGGATGGGGGAACAGGTCAGGACGTGGGGGTGTCCCCAACCCCCTCACCCCATTACCGGTCCTCAGGGTCCACCAGAGAGATCTGGTTGAGCAGCAGCGGTGCTTCACTGGCGATGTAGGTCCCACTGTACTTGGCTGTGCGGTTCACGTACCGGTAGTGCTGGGAGTGCAGTGAGATGGGGGGATCACTTGTGCCCCGTTACGGCTCCCCACACCCCAGAAGCCCCTCAAAGCAGCCCACTTCTCACCGTGTTCAGCCCTTCCACGACCACCCAGTTGCGGGCTCGCACGACCTGGGTGACCAGCCCCTGCTTACCCGCGTCCTTCCCCTCCAGCACCTGGACCTGCGTGGGGACGAAGGAGATCAGGGGGGCCCGGGGAGTTCCCCAGGGCCGGCATGGGGTGAGGGGATCAGAGCTCTCACCGTGTCACCCCGAAACACCTTCCAGTCCTCCCGGGCCACGGGCTCCACGAAGACCTTCCGGCGATGCTGTCCGGGGGGGTTGCGGCGCTGGTCAGCGGCGGTGCCGGGCCGCCAGGTCCCGTGGCGGTACCCGAGGGGCAGCCGCGGCCGAGGCGCCCGCAGCAGGGCGGACAGCCTCATGGTGTGGCGGGCGGGCGCCGGACCCTCCTGGCGGGGGCCACAGGATCCTCAGTGGGGACCCAAGGAGCCCCCAAGGGCAGCCGCGACCCTAGCAGCAGGGCCGAGAGCCCCATGGTGGGGCGGGTGCGAGAGGGCTCGGGTGACCCCCAGGCCGTGGGTGGGGATCCAGGCGCGCCGCCCCACACCCTAACCCACGGAGCCCCCGAAGGACAGCAGGCATCTCCCCCCGCACCCTGGGGGCACCCCCGACCCCTAACACCGCCCCCTCACCTGCGCGAGCAGCGGCTCTTCCGCCGCAGGCTGACCGGGCCGCGGGGCAGGCCGGGAGCTGTAGTCAGTGCCCCCGCCCCCCGCGCTGTCTCCTGGGAGCGGGCCCGCGCGGGGCACGACGGGAACTGTAGTCCCCGCCGGGGCCTAGTGCGGCCTTATCGGGCCTGGGGCCGCCCCCGCCCTCTCCCACAACCCGCGCCCACTCTTCCCTTCCCTTCCCCATCCCGGCGGGGCCCGGGCGCTCCTTGGGGCTGGTGGGAGCTGCAGGCCGGGGGTGGGGGGATGGGAGCGGGGCTGGGGCTAGGCCGGGCCACGCCGCCATTTTCTGCTGCTGTGAGGGCCCGGGCTGGGCTGTGGCGGGGCACGGAGCAGGGTGCTCACGGAACGATCGACGGTGGGCAGACACGAGGGGAAGCGGCTAACCAGGAAAAACCCCTTCCCAAGGGAACAGGAGGTTTGGGCAGTGCTGGTCACAGTTTAGTTTCTCTTCTGGACACTGAGGGGCTGGAGCTGGAGCACCCGGCCAAGAACTGGGGGAAAGGAGGATCAGGGGAGACGTGGCTCTGCAGGTCCCTAAAGGCCATGAGGTTGGAGCAAACCTAGGGTCAATCTCTTCTCTCCAGGACAAGAACCCACCCCAAGGGAGGTTAAGGTTGGCCCTGAGGGGCAGTTTCTGCTCCCAAAAGGATATCCAGGCCTGGCCCCAGCCATCCAGGGCAGGGGAGGAGTCCCTGTCTCTGGAAGGGTCTCCAAGCCTTGAAGCTGTGGAGTGAGGGCCAGGGGTCAGTGGGGCCCTGGCAGTGCTGGGGGACCTCCAAGGTCTTCTCCAACCCAAAGGATTCCATGATTCTGATTGGAGCAGATGATCTTGGAGGATCCTTCCAGCCTTGGATTGTGTCTATTAAATGTTTGTTGTTGAACATCGTGCCCCCTAAAACCTTTACCCCAGGACCAGCCCACAGGTCCCCTCTGCTCCCACCCCTGTCCACATTTCCTTCTGATACCCACTTTCTAGCTCCCTGAAAACAAACCCCAGGCTGCTGGCACAGCCTCTCCTCAGCAGCAACCCCCAGCACTGCAGGCTCAGAGCAGCCTATACAGGGTCCTGAGATGGGGAAGGGGCCGATCCTGGCACAGGGAGACTCTGCTGAAGACTCTTTAAAAAGGCATTGCTGGCTTTTATTTCAAATCAGCCGATGAGCCCGCCCCTGGGCACCACTGACGGGGAGCAGGCACCCGTGCACCCGGGGCGCTGCAGGGCTCCGCTGGCCAGGGCTCCGCTGGCCAGGGCTCCTCTGCGGATATTCCTTGCTCTGTCTTTTTTCATGTTTTACGATTTCCATTTTCTCTGGTCTGTTTCTCCATCCGGGAGTGACGACCCAACGGGGGCAGCCGGGACAGCAGCACCCAGGGAGCCCAGCAGGGAAGGGGCAGGTGGGAGGGACCAGCTCACCGGGGAGGCCCTACAGGCTGTGGGAGCCAAGGGAAGAGTTGGGGGCTCAGCCACAGACCCCACTGGCACTGGGGGTGCCCGGCTCTTGGGGATGGGGTCACAGCACCACCCTCACCTCTCCTTGTGGTCTCTGACCTCCTCCTTGTCCTCCTGCTTGGCTTCACTGATATCCGGCACGCCGGCAGTGTCACTGTTCTCCACTTCAGCCGGGGTTGCTTTCAGCTCGTCCTTGGGGGTCTCTTCGTTATCTACTTTCTTCTCCCCTTCCTGCCCCTCGGCTTCCTTGCTGCGTTTGGGGGAGCCCTGGGCCAGGGGAACTCAGCTCAGCCTTGCCCCTCGCCCCCCTGCCTTGCCCCTCGCCCCCCTTTGCCATCCCTTTACCTCCAGAGCATCCTCTGCTTTCCTCTTGCTTCCGGCTTTCTCGTTTTTCTCCTTGGACTGCTCATCGATCACCAGCTTCCCCTCCTCATCGCTGCTCCCCTCCGCATTGCCCTTCTTCTCTCCATCGCCCTCAGGCTCCCGCTGGGCCTCGGCATCCTCGGAGCAGCTCTTCTTCTGGGTGGGCTGGTGGGGGACACGGGGGGTCACAGGGGAGAAGGAGGTGGCTGGAGGCCACCTCCTGGGGCGCAGGGACCCCACCTTGGCTCCTGACCCACCTGGTAGCCAGAGGCTTTGACTGTGGGATTGTTTTCAATCTCCCACAGCCCTTCGCTGAACCCTTTCCGCTTGTTGGGTTTCCCGAACTTCTCCTTGCACTCCTCGTAGGGAAAAAGGTCTTTGGGCCCCAGGAACGCCCTAAGCGGGGAGTGAGAGGGGGACAGTGAGCAACAGCCCATGGGGAGGGGGGTCCTACCTCTCCCCAAACCCCTCGGGGCCATCACCAGCCCCATCAGTGCCCCCCTCAGCCACCTCCCGTCCCACTCACGTTTCATGGGTCCCGAAGAAGAAGACTTGGTACTTGTTGGAGGAGGACTTCACAGCGGCCTCCGGCATCTCATCGATCTGCAAAGCACCACAAGGTGAGATGTGGGGAGGGGAGATGTAGGGAGGGGGCAGGTCTGAGGAGGGGAGATGAGGGGAAGGGGCAGCTCTGGAGAGGGCAAAGCCTCAGCTACCCCCGATCCAACACTGAGGGGTAACCCACCAGCTGGGAAATGGTTGCAACCAGCCCAGGGAGAGGAGGGAAACTGGTGGGGGCTGCTCCCAGCTGGGAGAACAACCCTCAGGGCTAAGCCCCCTGGGCTGGGAGCTGCTGTCTGGACCGGCTCAGACAGACTGAGCTCAGCAAATCGGTGGCTGCTGGCAAAGCCAGAAGCACCCCCTCTTTCCTGGCACTAGGGTGGTGAAATGGAGGAGGGCTGACACTTTCCTGCCACTGGGACCCCCCACCCTGAGCCAGAAGGGAGTGCTTGGGGAGGAGCCACAAGGGTCCGCAAGCAGCTGGTGCTGCTGGCAGGTGCTGCTTCACCAGGCATGAAGATCTCTCCACCGGGTGCCAAGCGACTCCGGTGGCTTTTTATAGCAGCTAAAAATACCCCCCCAGCGCTGCAGCCAGGCTGGGAGCCAGAGCTCCCCCATGAAACCTCAGAGAGAGCTGAAGGAGCCGAAGGGGGCTGTGGGTAGGGGTCTTGCGGCGGGTGCTGGTGCATTACAGGGTGGGAAGATGCCAGCAGGGCACCGGGGCCCGTTCCCAGAGCAGAGCTGACTCACAGCACAACCTGCGTGGAGGCAGCCCCAGCCAGCCCAGCCTTGGCCTCCCCAGTTGGCCAGGCTGGCGGAACTGGCGAGCCAGTGGAACTGGGGTGCCAGCGGAACTTTGTGCCCTCTCTCCCACCAGGGTGGCACCTTTCGCACTCAGGGATGTCTGAGCGTGAAGCCTGTCCCAGGGTCTCATTCCTGGAGCCGGGAATGCCATGCAGCTCCGTTCCTCAACACCCAAGTGGGAGCAGGTGCCCGCGCGGTGGTGGCAATGCCAGCCTGGCACTGGGGCAGCACCCAGGGGCTGCAACGGGCAGCTGGTTTGAAGCGCCTGCTCCCAGAAAGCTGGACTGGGGTGGGCCATTGCCTCCCTGATTTGGAACCAATGCCAGTCCCAGTGCTGCCACCTGGCCCCCAACCCCGCCTCCCCATCACCCCAAGCGCACGGAGCCATTTTGGGACGGTGCTGAGCAACACAAGGACTGTTCTCCCTGCACCCCGGTGGGACCCCCAGCCCAGCCAGAAGATCCTTCCTTGAGAAAAGGGGCCACATGGCATCAAGCCCCCGGCCAAGGCCACAGCGGTGGCCCCAGTGCTGGGGAGAGCTCATGGCCAACACCCACCCCCAGCCTCTTATCTCCCCCCTCTACACCCAAACCCCTCTGTCCCCTCCCATCTCGACTCGGAGAGGGAAGCTCCGGGTGGGCAGATAATAGGGTGGCGGGGGGCACTGATAGCGCCGGCAGGTGCTGGCACTGGAGATGGGGGGTTATGCCTCTTCCAAAATCCACTGTGGAGAAGGGTCACGCTGCCCTATACACCCCATTCCCTGAGCAAGGGCTGGGGTTTGGAGCCCCCCCCCCCCAACCAAGAGCGAGGGGGCTCTCAGGCTGGCACCACTCCCCATCTGTCTGTCCCTGGGGGCCCCCCAGGAGGGAAAACTCTGGAGGCAGCAAGGACAGGCTGGGCACAGACCCCGGCTCGGACTCTGCCCCGACCTCTGCACTTGACCTTTGCAACCAGTCCGTGGAGGGTGAGTGGAGCCAGAATGGGGGTGCTGGGAGCACCTGCCCCCCCGCCCAGCTTCCCTGCTGCCAGGCTGAGACTGGCAACTGGGGCGAGGGCGCCCCTGTGCCCCAGAGACACCCCCCATGCCGCTGGGGCAGTGCTGGGCTTCTCCTGGCACCAAACCACCAGATTCCTCCAGGAGGGGGATCCCAGCAGTGCCAGGACACCCCCCACCGGTACCCCACTCCCTACCCGGCCCCAAATGTGCTGCCCGTGGGGAGCATCCGGGGTCCTGCAGGCTGGAAAATCTTGGGGTGCTGCCAACTGGTCCCTACTCGGTGCCTCAGCTTCCCCCTCGGGGTGGGATCTGGGCTGCTGCTGGTGCGGGGACGGTACGCAAGGGATCCCCGAGACCCCCCTCCACTTCTTTCCTGGCTGGAGCAGCCACCCCATGGAGCGCCGCGGAGCCCCATTAGTCAGACAGACCCGGGTTAGTCACCGCTCAGCACCCCGGTGCCTCCCTGTGTTCAGCCTAGCAGCGCCCCGCAGCTCGGGGAGCCCCTCCGTGGCCCCGGCGGTGCCCGCGCAGACGCCCAGCCGCCGCGACCCGGCGTCACCCTTCTCACCCGCTGCGGGAGACCCCCAGCACCGAGGGGCGCGGGGGGCGTCGCACGGACGGAGGCGGAAGCAGCGAGTTCCGTCCCCCTCCCCAGCGCCGGTGCCAGCGGGCGCCGGGCCCCCCCCGCCAGCTCCCACAGCCCGAACAAAAGTTACCGGGGCCCCGGTGCGGCAGGAGGGAGAGGGTTCGAGGGCCATCCCCAGCCCGTGGAACCCCGCAGAGCCCCTGCCGGCTCGGGGAGGGGGGCAAAGGGGGTGGACGGGGTTCCCCGGGGTTTGGGAAGCGGGGAACACACACCCTCCACCACCCCGGGAAATTTTCAAACCGCTTCATCAACCGCTGAGGTCTCCCGGCTCCTGGCGGGGGTCGGGTGAGGCGAAGGAGGGGTCCAGG
>VXBP01003121.1:55380-69384 GCA_013400115.1 Rhinopomastus cyanomelas | reverse complement strand
CCCCGCGGCGGGGCTCCCCTGGTTGGCGATTGACTGCGCTGCCTGGGCGAGCGGGGCGGGGAAAACCCGGGGAGCGCCGGGAATTGGAGTCCATAGAGGGTTACAGCCGGGCAAAGGGCGTGAAGACCCTCGGGCGGGGCCCTTGCGCCGGGGACAGGTGGCAGCTGGTGGCTGCTCCCAGAGAGGCTCCACGAAGCCTCCTCGGAGCGTCCCGAAGGAGGCCGCGAAGTCTGGCGGGATTAGGCTGTACTTTACCTCGAGGCCTACCAGGCCTGATTAGGCCCAGCCTAGGCCTGATTAGGCCAGACTAGGCCTCACTAGGCCCAGTAGAGTTTGGCGAGGCCTGACGTTAAACTCAGCACCTACCCGCTCCCTTTGGGCTTCCCGCGAGCTCCCCCCACCCTATTCTGCATCCCCACAGCCTCCCAGCCCCACGGCTCTGGATCCTCCGGCCACAACAGGCTGCGTCCCCTCACTCCCAGTCCTTCCCCGCCGCGGGGCATGCTGGGAGCGGTGGCTCGTAGGCTGCTCTCAGACTACCGATCCCATGGTGCCCCGTGGCGGGGCAACGAGGTGCGGCTGGCGGGGGAGCGCGGGGCACTCTGGGAGCTGTAGTTCCGCAGCCCGGGGGAGCGGAGAGGGCGGGGTGGGGGGGAAGCGCAGGCGGCCGCCATTATCTGCGAGCAGGGCTTGCTGGGCGCTGGACAGGAACTGGGACTGTCTCGTTGCCGCTCTGAGCCCCGGGTCCTGCTGCTGTCCCGGACGTGGGGCTCGCCATGGTGGTTTAACCTCGGCTCGGCCCTCCTCTTCCTCTCTTCTGCCAGTGTCGAAGGCGCGGCGGCGGGGCCGCGGCCTAGTCCGGAGGGCGGATCCTCGGTCTCGCGTAGCGGCTCTCGCCCGCGGAAGGTCGCCCTCCCCCGAGGGGGACCATGTCCCTGGTGGCTTATGCCAGCAGCGAGGAGGAGAGCGATGCGGAGGAGACCGCGGGCGACGAGGAAGAAACCGCCGCTGCTCTTTCTCCTGCCGTAGCCCAGCAGCCACCGGCCCGGGGACTCTTCGCTAATTTGCCTCCCCCCAAGGCCTCCCCCGCCATTGACAGCAGCTTCCCAGTGTTGCAGCCGCCCCATGGCGGGCCCCCCCCACCTTTCCTTGTGGGTCCCCCACCTGATTTGGCGGGGGGCTTCAGTACCCCTTCGCCGGGCATGAGCCCGGCGCAGGCCTCGGCCCTCAGCCCGCCCGATCCGGCAGACAGCGGCAGCGGGGACCAGCCTAGGCTGCGGGGGCTCCTCTTGCCTCCCCCGAGGAACACAACTCCTTCTTTCAACCTGCCCCCTCCTCTCTCGGCGGCCCAGCCCGGGACAGACGTGGACCTGAGCCTCCCCAAGCCCAAGAAGAGGACAGAGCCCGTGCGGATCGCAGCGCCCGAGCTGCACAAGGGAGATGTGAGTATGAGCCAGACCTCGCCAGCTCTGCTGGGCTGGGCCTTGCCCGAACGCCCCCGGGGAGCCCCCCCCCCCGTCTTAGGTTTGTTTGCCCGGGAAAGCAGAGCGTCCTGTCCCTCGCGGTCTCCCATCGTCACTGAGCCGGGTGCTGCAGCCTGTTGCCGTGTCTGTGGGAAGGGTTTGGCTTGGCTGCCGCCCCTGACCCCAGAACTCTTGTAGAACTGAACTGAAGCAGCCGCCGTGTGAGTGGTCGGAGCGCACCACGACTCGGGTGACCGGCACCCTTGGCTCACTGCAGCAGCTGACGAGCTTGTGGTGTGGAGCCATAACGACCTGCTGTGGGGGCACCCTAAACAGTTCTCTGCTGTGTGATCGATAGAATTTTCCTATCGATTTACTCCTTATTTATCAACAACCTTCGGGCATCCTCTGGACATTTCTGTCTCAGTTGCCTCTTAGGTTTTTTGGGTTTTTTGCGGTGTCAGGGGAAGACAGGTCCTTGCCACCCTGACTTGTGTTCTGGGTGTTCATAGGGAGCAGCTTTCCTACTTCCTTCCTGTGGGATGGCACTGTTGTAGTGTGCAGGTGAGAGTTGTGTGGCCTCAGTCTCTGGCTCTAGGAAGAGCAGAGCTTCAGGGTCACTCCCATGCGGACAGCTCAAGGGCTGTGGATTTATAATTTCATAGTGGGCTTCCAGCATCCTGGGCCTGGAAGAGCTGAACTAAGAAGGGTGGTCTGTGGGGGCACAGGCAGAGCAGGGTAGGAGAGTGGCTTCCCAGCCCAGTTTGGGAGGCTCTGGAGCCAGAGCTCCCAAGACTGCTGTCCCAAACACAAAAGTGAACAGAGTTTGGTTACTCCCCTTCGTCTCCTGCTCCATGCAGGTTGTCAGTGTCGAGGAAGAAAGCCCTTTAAAATCCCATTTGGGAGCTCTGGAAACCCCTTGGCCTGTGGGGATGGCCTTGTCCCCCTTCCCTTTGCACCTGCAGAGATGCTACAGGGCCCCCTCTACTTTCTGTCCTGAAAGCTCTGTGGGGTTCCAGGGCAGCCTGGCCTGGCCTTGCCTTTCCTTACCCACAGTCTCTTTCTGTCCTGTTGTATAATTCAGGGACTATGCTGGCAGGAGGTGCCATTTCCTGTGATCTCTGCAAAGCCATAATGCAATAAAAGATGTTCAGGGCCCTTTGGTGCTGCTGGAGACAGCCAGGCTCTCTGGTCAAGTTTCAAATGGCTGTTTCACCACTCTGGGTGTTTATTCCCCCCGGCTCTGTACCACAGCAGGTTTTTTACACCCTCGTGGGGGTGGTTTGGTGCTTCCCTTCTGGATTTCTGTTACTTTAAGAAGTGCCCTGGCCTCAAACCCCTGTCTTTTGGTTGACTTTTCTGTGATTTATTAAAGAAATGAAGTGCTTGAGCTCCTGGCTCATTAAAGACTGATCATTCTGGCAGGTACCAAGAAGCCAGATTTCTCTGCCACTGCTCTCTGCTTTGGCACTAAAAGGCAACTGAAAAAGAACAGCCTTGACAATTAGGGGCTTGGGGTTGGTGTTTTCCACCTCTGGCTGAGAGAGCCCTCGACCTGCTGCTTTTCAGCTCGATTCAGGGTGGATCGTTGGTCGGGAGTCGCTGTGCTGGGATCCTTTGGCTGCTTCCAGCTGAACCTGAACAGATTGTGGGTTCTTGGTGCTAAGCTCCTGTTCTTGTTTCTCAGTCAGATTCGGAGGAAGATGAACCAGCAGTGAAGAAAAACACCCTCCAGGTAATCCCCTGACAGACAGGGAGCCAGCTTCAGGGGGAGGAGATGCTTGGCTGCTGCTGTCAGGTCACACTTTGGGGTGCCCGCTCACTTTGTTGGGGGCAGCCCCATCCGTCCAACCTCAGGCGAAGCAGTAAAAGCGGGAGTGCGTCAGCCGCCTGCGGTTACCGTTTCCCTTGGGTCCCGCCAGCCTTTGGGGCAAGAACTTGTTGGAAGCAGTGAACGATGGAGCTGGGAAACAGGGAGCCTGTTAATGGTGTTAGAATTGGAGGAGGTGCTTGGCGGGGAGTCAGGAAACCTGAAGCATCTCCCTCATGTCTCTTTTTTCTCTTTCCGTGGAACCCACCAGGGATGCGGCGAGGGCTCCGGCTTGTCCGCTCTGCTTCCTCAGCCCAAAAACCTGTCGGTGAAAGAGACCAACCGGCTGCTTCTGCCCTACACTTTCTCGAGGAAGTCGGGAGAAAACTCCTCTGACTCCAAGGCCCCTAAAGCCCCCCCATCCTCGTCCTCCAAACCCAAAGCTCTGCCCAAGGCAGCTGTGCCCACGACCCCTTCTCCGTCGGCCATCAAGGCTGCGGCCAAGAGCGCAGCGCTGCAGGTAACCAAGCAGATCACGCAGGAGGAGGACGACAGTGACGAAGAGGTTGAGCCAGAGAACTACTTCTCCTTGTCTGACAGGAACGAGCCCGGCGGCGCTGGCACCGGTGCCAACACCTACCTGTACCCCGGCCCAGTGGTGCCGGAGGACCCGCCGCCCGGCACGGAGCCAGAGCCCCAGTTCCAGGATGCTACTGCTAACGCCCCTCTGGAGTTCAAGACGGGCTCCAGCGGTGCTCAGCACAGTTGGGCGCCCAAACCTGGGGAGGACTATTGCAACCAGCCCTACGGCCAGTTCCCTGCCTATGGCGAGGCCGGCGGGGCTGAGGCCTATTACCAGGTGGGTTCCCCAGCTCTGAAGAGGTATCTTGGGTGTGGGGCTCCCAGTTAGTCACTGGAGCAGGATCTGATCTGTCTGAGGCAGCCGGGACAAGGAGCGAGGATCAGGATCGGTGGTGCTTGGCACTGCAGGCTCTGCTGGCGCGAGAGCTGAGGGTGCTCTTTGCTGGATAAATGTTTAATGGCTGCACTGCTCTCACTTTGCAGTGCCCCAGGGGATCGTATCTGGGCTTTGGAGAGGCCCCACCTTGAATCCTGGGGACAGGTTTCGGCCCTTCACTCCCAGGAGGACATTGAGGGGCTGGAGCACGGCCAGAAAAAGGCAGTGGAGCTGGGGAGGGGTCTGGAGCATCAACCAAGACCCTCAAGGAGCCCTGGGAAAGTTTAGGTTGGCTCTGAGGAACAATTTCTTCCCGCAGAGGGGTACCCTGGCTTGGTCCAGGGCAGTGGGGGAGTCTCCATGTCTGGAGGGCTCTCAGAGCTCTGGAGATGGGGGGTGAAGACCAGGGGTCAGTGGGGCCCTGGCTGTGCTGGGGGAGATCCAAGGGCTTTTCCAGCCCAAAGGATTGGCCTCTGCAGCCGGGTTGTTCCTGGTAACTCGGCAGCTTGTGAGGGGTTTGCTGGGCAAGACGCCCCGTGGCTCATCCGCAGTACCAGAGCGATTCAGAGCCGTGGTTAGTGACCCTGTTCCCCGCCCTTGGGAGGATACAGCTCCCCAGGGCTCAGCGAAGTCCCGACGCGGTTCTGTCTCGGGACCTCTGCACAGGGTTCCTCCAGGATTGCTGTTGCTTCCCTTCCCTGACAGACTGTTCCCTTTCCCCACAGGATTACTACAGCGGCAGCTACTACCAGGAGGTGGAACCACCCCAGGCGCCGCCGCAGGAGATGAGCAGTGACTCCTCCTTCCTGGACGACGAAGCGGTTAGTGCTTTTCTCTCTCTGCTGCTGCAGTTTGTTTCAGCTCTTGTGGAGCTGGGATTCTGCTTGGCTGCCCTGCCGGCGCAGCCGGGGATGTCCTGTGAGGTCTGTGGTGCACGCGAGTGTGTCCCTCCAGCGGCTGGGCTACTCCTCCTGGCTTCTCTCCCTTCAGCAGCAGGTGGTTGTTTCTACCTGGCCCAGCTCGCTCTTATGTGGGACTGGTGAGGTGTGGAGAGCTGGGAGGTTGTGGAGGTGCATATGAGCTCCCAAGCACATCTAGTGCAGCTCCCGTCCTCTAGCCCAGCACTCCCCTCCCTGTTTGTTCCAACTGCTCCAGAACTGCTTTGAAACACCTTTCCCACTCCTGAGCTGGGGCAGAACCTCATGAGCTGCCTGGTGCTCACGATGCCAAGGAGCCTCTGCTGCAGGGGTGGTTTGCCATGGGTCATGGACTGCTCTGGGTGGGAAGGGACCTTCGCAGCTGGACCGAGACCCCTGACGTCTCTGTTCTGTTCCAGTTCAAGCGTCTGCAAGGCAAGAGGAACCGCGGGAGGGAGGAGATCAACTTTGTGGACATCAAAGGTGACGACCAGCTGAGCGGGGCCCAGCAGTGGCTCACCAAGTCCCTGACGGAGGAGAAGACCATGAAGTCCTTCAGCAAGGTAGGGGCAGGAGCCAGCTGGGATTTACCGGCCTCTGTCCAGTTCCTGTTGCCACTCAGAGCTGTTTGATTTGGAGCAAATGCTGCTCAAAATGCCTTTGTGCCTGCTCTTGCCCTGCTGTCTCTCCTGAACTGGGGAGCCCAGAACTGGACCCATAAATTCGCTTGTGGCCTCATCAGGGCAGAGGGGCAGGAGAACCTCTCTGACCTGCTGGTCACACTCAGGACCCCACTGGCCTCCTTGGGCACGAGGGCCTGTTGCCAGCTCCTGAGGAACCTCCTGTCCACCAGCACCCCCCGAGCTGTTTCCTGGCAGCTCAGCCCCTACCCTGCTCTGGTGCAGGGGGTTGTTCCTCCCCAAAACCCTACACTTGCCCCATTGAGCCTCATTCAGCTCTGGCTTGTTCTGGGTCTCTGAGCAGCAGAGCAGCCCCGCACTGCCTCAGCCACTGTTCCCAGTTTGGCACCCTCAGCAAACTG
This sequence comes from Rhinopomastus cyanomelas, assembly GCA_013400115.1. Taxonomy (NCBI): domain Eukaryota; kingdom Metazoa; phylum Chordata; class Aves; order Bucerotiformes; family Rhinopomastidae; genus Rhinopomastus; species Rhinopomastus cyanomelas. The sequence goes on along the minus strand of VXBP01003121.1, from coordinate 63,194 downwards.
GCTGCTCCATCCCTTTGCCCCGGCTCAGCACTTTTTCAGGCCTTGCACTTCACCTAGGTTTTTTGCTCCCTAGAAAAAAGGGGATCAGCCCACGGGCCAGCAGAGGAGAAAGCACCAGATCACCTACCTGATACATCAAGTGAGTGACCTCCCTGTCGCTTCCCAGTGCCCTTCTTCCCTTTTGGTCTCCCTGTCCTGGGGGTGGTCCAGACTCTTTCTCCCTGTGCTGGGGGGCCCTGGGTGTGGGGCCAGACTCTCCCCTCCTCAGGTGTTTTGTGCCAGCCGGGCGAGCGGAGCCGCGCTTCATCCCCAGTTAAATGTCCTCACACGTCCTGATTTAATTTGAGGCCTCTGTCAGGCTGATTTTGCCAGCTCCTGTGACAGCCCCGTCGGCAGGAGCAGAGGAGGGCGAGATCCTGCTGAGTCAGCTCCGTCGTCACATCTCGCCCTTCCTCTCTTCCTGCAGGCGAAGGAGAGGGAGCTGGAACTGAAGAACACTTGGTCTGAGAACAAGCTCAGCCGGCGCCAGACTCAGGCCAAATACGGGTTCTAACACCTCGCCCCCACCTTCTGGCGCTCGTTGGACTTGGGGGACCCTCCAGGCCCCCTGGGCAGGATGCAAGGATGGCCCCCCTGCCCAGCCCCACAGAGGAGTCGTGTGAGCTGAGCCCTCCACCCGTTACCTCCCCGCTCCCTCCTTACGATCACGTTGGGACGTCCAGATCGAGTCCGTTTTGCCTGACCGATGACGGTTCCGAGGAATCGGCGCAAGGTTTGGGGCTCCTGCGCTGCGCGGGAGCCGCTCCTCCTCCCCGGCCATTGTGGAGCCTCAATAAACTCCCGGTTCCCTGTGCTCCTCTCCCGGACTGGCTCTGTGCTGGGAGGGGGGGGTTGTTTTCCTTGGAGGGACTGAGTGTCCAGCACCGGCCTGGCCGGGCTCGGGGTGGGTGATGTCTCTGTCGGTCCGTCCACTTGTGATGTCCCCGCGGGCGCCGCCTCGGCCCAGGAAGCCTGGGGCTCCACACGGGAGCCCTCCAGGTGTTTTCCTTTGGTGGAAGTGTTGCTGGTTTGTCCTCAGCTCCTGCGGCTCTGGCTGGGCTGGAGGGGATCCTGGGGCCGCCCAGCGATGATCCCTCACCCAGGGCTCTTGGATAAACATGATCCGTGTCTTCATTTTTCCTCCTCCATCCCACTCTCCAGACAGGCTGATCCCAGTGTTCCCAGTGCTGGAGCTGGCTGTGGGCTCAGCGAGTGGAGCAGCCAACTGGACTCTTCTTGCTCACAGCTTACTCCTCCCAGTTCTGCTTTGGACTAAGAGCCACAACTGCAGCCTGGGTGCCGCCTCCCTGGCCAGATCCCCCATTGCAGCTGGAGCCCTTCACTTTTCCCAGCAGAGGGAAGGCAGAGCCCTCTCAGGAGTAACTCGTGTTCCCACTGCAGAGGGTTTGCTGCCACCTCAGCTGAACCAGCTCCCAACTCACTTCTCTGTCCAGCAGCCCCCTCCAAGGTGGTTCCTGGCCCCTGTTGGCTAAGACCAGCCAGGTGCCCCTGGACAGGAGACTCCTCTTAGACCGTTTAACCTGGTTTCTAGTGTAGGTCCCTGGATGTTTTAGTACTTTGGAGTGAAGTTACTGTCGGAGTAATTTGTTCCTGTCCTCGGGGTGCAGTGAGACCCTCTGAGAGAGTTTTGGTAAAGGAATAAACTTTGGAATTAACTGAGCTGTTGCTGCTCGGGTTTCCTGCCCCTCCTCCCCAGTCGGGGTGGAGCTCCCCTGTGTTCTGGGGGCTCCCAGCCCCAAGGGCCACCCTGCCCTGGGATGGGGCCAGGGCTGGGGCTGCTCCCCCTTCTTTGGGCAACCCAGGCCAGGCTCTCTCCAACCTCAGCAGCCTGACCCTCCCTCGGGGGGTGCCACCAGTGGTCCTGCCCCACAGCCCCAGCTGAAAAGTGCCCCAGCATTCTTACTGGTTCCTTCAAGGCCACCTTAGGTCTGTCTCCCTGGAGCTTCTTTCCTCCAGCTGGGCAGCCCCAGCTCAGCTTTTCCTTCATCCCCGGCCTGTGCCGATACCAGGGGGTGTGCCAGTCCAGGGCCTTGCACTTGGCCTTGTTGAACCTCCTGAGGTCCGTGAGGACCCACTTCAGCCTCTTTGGGTGGCTCCCAGTGTCCCTTCTCTCATCCACCCGACTGCCTCCCCATCAGCTCTGCATCCCCATGACACAGAGCAAGACCCAGCCCCACCAAGTGCGGGTGGGTGACACCCATCGCCCTTCCTTTGTCCCCTGCTGTGGTCACCCCATCCTGGAAGGTCTCTGGGGTGGTTGTGCCCTGGGTGACTCCGAGTGATGATCTGTTTTTAGTAGTAGAGGGCCTTTAGGTCAGGGATGGCAGCTGACTGCTTTCAGCCCTTCAAGAGCAGTGAAACGAAGGTCTCTGATCAAGCGGAAGCGACTCTTCTCCCCAAAACCAGCTCCAAGCCCCCCCAGCCCTTCTTTTTCCTGTGTCCTCGAAGCTCAGGGCCATCCTCGCGTTCTTCCTGCTCTGTTTGAGGCTGGAGGCAGCAGGCTGTGGTCAGAGCACTGCTGCTGTGGTGGGTGCTGGGCAGTGCTGGGGTTGGGTGTCTCCAGCCCAGAGCCCTGTTTGGCCCTCGGGGTCGGTGCTGTCTGCTGGGCTCGGTGCCGACCTGGATGCTCCCTCCGTGCCCAGAATCCCCTTTGGTCTCCTTGTAGAGGCCTTTTCCACTCTCCTGCTGCTAACAGGAACCTCAGCGCCTCCTCGAAGAGAAATTAACTCTCTTCCCCTCTTAACAGTCTCTTGGGGGTGCTGGTTGCACCTCAGGAAGGCTGTTGGGATCCTGATGTGGGGCCAGCTGGCATCGCTGGTGTGATGGGTTGTCTCTGGATGGGCCAAGGTCAGCTTCAGCCCTGACTCCCTCCTTGTCCAAGGGCTCCCTCTGGGTTAGGGGGATCCTGGAGCTGGGCTTGACCCTCCCTGCGCCGGCAGCTCTAGCGACAGTCTCCGGGAAGCTCCTCGTAAATGTTCTCTGCAGCTCCCGGCCTCCAGCTGTAAACGGGGTCGTCGAGCTCCAGGGCTCCTGTTGCTGGGTGGGAGCTCGAGAGCCAGGATGGGGTCAGATGTTGGTCCTTCACCCTCCCAGGCCTCATCTTCGCTCCTGCTTCATCTTCCCCACCCTGACCCCAGTGTGGAGCCAACCCCCAAGACTCAGCTGAGCTGAGCCCTAGGGACCCCCGTGGGGGACCCACCTCCGGGGCTGTGCTGGAGCCTCCTCTCTTGTTCCTAGTTCCACTGGGAACTACTGGGAGCTGCTGGTTCTCGGCGGCCTGGCTGGAGAGGTTGCAGAAGAGCCGGCGGTGGGTGTGGGGTCTGTGGAGCAGAGTGGAGAAGGCACCTCGGGTTGCCCTGGGGAGGGGAGCCCGGGGTTCCTGCTGGCACCACCTGGGTGTCCTCCTCGGGGCTGGAGCCCTGGCCCGTGGCATAGACTGGTACGAGGGGCTCGTCCCGCTCCGCCCTGGCTCCAGCCTCCCGGCGCTCTGCGTAGGTGTGGAAGCGCAGGAGCTGCTGGTACTTGGTGTCGGCTGGAGTGGGGGTCACCGGTTCCTCTTGTCCTGGAGCCTGGGAACCCTGGGGAGTGGCTGCAGCGCTGCAAGTGCCCCGAGCTAAGGCTGAGGAACTGCTTTTGGCTGCGAGTGCTGGAGGGATGCTGGGAGCCTGAGGAGGAGATGAGGACCGGGGGTGGCTCGGGGCTGTGTTCCCCATCCCAGATGTGTCTTCATGGAATCCCAGAACAGGCTGGACTGGGAGAAGGCTCAGAGCTCCCCCAGCCCCAATCCCCTGCCAGGGGCAGTGACGCCTCTTCCTACCCCATCCGACCTGCCCTTGGACACTGCCAGGGCTGAGGGAGCAGCCACAACCTCCCTGGGCAACCTGGGCCAGTGTCCGTCCACCTCAGGAGAGGCAGCTGGGGAGGTGCCTCCACCCCCTGCCCTCTGCCCTGCCTTTGCCTCCCGGTGCCAGGCTCCCTCCGGGCCAGGCTCTTGGCTCCACGGGGATGGGGCAGCGCTGCTGCTGCTGGATGGGATCCTCATCCATCCATGGGGCCAATTTTCCTGTGCTGAGAGGACACAGGGGCCAAGGTGGGAGTTGGCTGCTGCGCAGTGGCCCCGGTGCCACCCATCCTTTGGTGCTGCTGCAGTACCCCTCAGCTCTGAGCTGACCACTGAGCCGGGGAGACCCCCGCCTCCACTGGGAATCGCCCTGCAGTTCCGGCTGCAGGGGCGAGCAGGGGGCCAGCAGCTCCTCACCCTCCTGCAGGGCACCATCAGCACCTCCTGGTATGGGGCTGTAGAGGAGCAGCAGCTGGGGCAGCTCAGGGTGGGCACTGGGCTCCCCCAGGATCGCGCAGCACCCGCTGGGCAGCTGCGCCAGGACAAAGTGCCGGCAGTGGTCCCTTCCCCTGCGAAGAGAAGTGGGGGGCCAGTGGGCACCGGGGGGCAGCTTGGGGTGCCCTCACCTGTAGGACAGCACGAAGCCCACGGTGCTCTCGCTGAACCGAACCAAGAAGCAGCCCAGGGGCCGGTCCTGCAGCAGCTGCTCCGTCTCCCGGTGGGAAGGGACGCGGAGCTGCTCGCCATCACCCCCGTCTGTGGGATCTGGGGGTCCCAGCCCCCTACTTGGGGTGAGGGGACCAGCCAGCTGCTCACCTGCGGCTGAGGAAGCCGTGGAACCAGGCTGGGAGCCTCCCCTCCACCTGCAGCCTGTCAGCTGTCACGTCTGGGCTCGCAGGGCCTCCAGCTCCGGCCAGGGGTCCCTCAGCCCGGGGAAGCAGCCTGGCAGCATTGCCCCTGCGCTTGGTGGCACCTGGAGGCAAGAGGGGAGTGGATGGGTTTGGGGAGGTGTTCCCCTGGAATGATCTGACGTGGGCCAGGAGGACACTGTCCCCTCCCTTGTGTGAGCTGGGGGTGCTGGGGTGGGAACTGGGGGGGATGGACCCTTCCCACCCGACGTCCTACCCTGTTGTGGTGCCCCAGAGGCTGCTCTGGGGTTGCATTGTCCTCCCCGATGGGGTTGAAGGTGCTGACGAGGGGTCGGTTGTCACCTGAGGGGTCCCCTGTGCTGGGGAGAAGCAGGGTCAGCTCCGGGTGGGGGGTGTGTGGGGCACTGGCCGGGTACTGAGGAACCCAAGCTTGGCCAAACCCACTTAAACCCCAGCAGATGCTCAAGGGGGTGGAAGATTCTGGAACCGGCTCCATCTGGGAGCCAGAGCTGAGCTGAATCAGAGGAGCTGCTGGAGGCTCCTGGCTGGAGGGGGTCCGGCCAGGGAGGGGAGGTGGAACCTCATCCCCACTTTGATGGGTGGCAGCACCTGCCTGGTACCCTGTTGGGGTGGGATGTGGGTGACAAAGTGAAACCAGTCGAGCCCCAGAGCCCTGTGGGGAGTCCCCAGGGACCAGTAGCAGAGTCAGGGGTCAGGTCCTGCCAGGCTCCTGGCGGGGCACAGAGTCACTGCTGAGGGGGGTGTCCTTGGGGGACAGGCAGCTTACACCCTGCGTTCCGGAGAGGGACGAAATGGGCCAGACTGGACCTGAACTGGGCTAAAGCTCTGCTTTTACCCCTCTGTGGGGCCTTTCCAGGCTGGATCTGCCCCTCGTCGCAAAGGTGAGGCCTGGCAGGATGGGTGGGGGTGGGCATGGGAGCAGCACCCCGCTGTCCTCAGCCCCATGCCCTGTCTCCCTATGCAGGATCTGCTCCTTGGCCCTTCTGTCCCCACCCCAGCACCAGCAGCAGCCCCCAGCACTGGCACCTACCTGTGTCCGGCTACGCAGGGCCCCCCACGGCAATGGCAGGGCTAGGGGTCAGGGTCCTGGGCAGCCACAGGCCGCCTGCAGGGGCAGGAAGCGGCAGACGAGGCTGCAGGCACCGTCGGAGGTCACGTCATGGGGAGGTGGCACCAGAGCTGGCACCCAGGCGATGCTGCGACCTTCCGCACAAGGGGCTGTGGGCACCGCCTCGCTGGCACCTCTGCCCTGGCCGAGGGCTCTTTGCTCCCTCCAGCTGCATCCAGGGGTCTAGTGCCCTGGGATGGGGGCAGCTGGGCTCATGGTGCCCAGACTGGGCCATGGTACCGTGGCTCCTGGTGCCGTGGGATCTGGCATCACTTGCAGCCCCACAGCCTGGGCCACACGGGGGCCACTGGCACAGCAGGAGGGCTGAGCCAAGCTGCCAGCCTCCCCTGTGCCAGCCACCACGTCCCACCCTGTGGTGCCAGGCTCCAGCCAGCTTCGTGCCCATGGGGTGGTGCCAAGGCAGCTGCGCCCCAGATGTTGCTGGGATCAGGGCCAGCTGGGGCCGGGGTCGGGACGCCAGGCTGTGCCGGGGGGGTTGCCAGCTCCCAGGTGCTCGGTGCCTGCTGGCATCCCGTGAAGTGCCAGCCCCGGCTCTGTCCACCTGAAGAGCCGCCTCCCTCGCTGCCACCTTCACGCCCTGCGCTCCCCCTGCCAGGGCAACGGGGCTGCTGGCCACAGGGTCGTGGCCAAGGGGCCAGCGGCAAGGGGAGTGTCGGCTGCCCATGGCCCCGTCCTGGCGGCTCCCAGCGCCTGGGATTGTCCCCAGGAGGCTTTTTCCAGCCTCCCCAGCCCGAGTCTGTGGGATTTCTCCCGGGAGGAGGCACCCGAAGAGGGTTTTCTTCCCTCTTGGGACCCGTTGCCGCTTCCCGGAGCCTCGAGGAGCAGCCGGGCACTGCCAGGGCTGTGCTGGGCAAGGCTGCAGCGGCTGGGGCTCAGACCCTCACCCCAAGGTAAGGGGTGCTGGGGATTCGGGGTGTTGTCACAGTACGGGGGGGGGGGGGTCTCAGGGAGTTTTCAGGGTCCTGCTCTGGGTTTTGCTTGCCACCTGCCCAGTAGTTTGCCCAGGAGTCTGTTTTCCTCTTGGGTGCTGTTGGGGTATTTCCTCGGGTGCCCAGCCCAGCCCAGCCCCATACTGGGACACACTAGGACATGCTGGGACGGATCAGGGTGGGAGGTCTGTGCAGTGATGGGGGGGTGTGTTAATCCATCCCCCGGGCCGCGTGTGGGACCCCACGGCTGTGTCGCAGTGACCCCAGTCCATGGGATTTACTGGAAGTGGGTCTGACCTCACTGACTGTCCCCTCACGAGGGGCCCAGATGCCCCTCAGGTGACCCCCACACCTGCCACCCCCTTCTCCAGACTCCAGCAAAGCCCCTGACCGCTGGAGCTTCACTGGTCCCATCTCACCACGGGGGAAATGGAGGCAGGGGTCTGGCCATCGCTGTAATGAGCTGGGGTGGGTGGGGGTCTTTGCCAGGGCCACAGGCAGATCCCTCACTCCTAGGGTTCCACCGTGTCCCCCAAATCCCCTCATCCTCTTCCCTCTTGTCTTTTCAGTGATGGCTGAAGGTGGCTGGGTCAGGTCCTGCCTGGAGGGGCCCTAGGGACTCCCCCTGACAACATCCAGGTGAAACAGGCTGAGGTCTGGGGCTGCTGGTTTGGGGTCTTGGGGGGGGGGCTGTGGGGTTTTTCCTGGTGGAGGTTTTATTCACCACGAGTCCCCCTTTTTAGAACAATAAACCCCGGAGATGTTCCTAACCCTCTCCAGAGCCCCAGGGGGGCAGTGGGGTGGGGTGGGGGTGACCCCAGGGATGGTGCTGAGCCGGGTCCCGGTGGTCCCTGCAGGACAAGGCTGATGCCTGGGGGCACAAGGGGCTCTCGGCCACCCCCAGCCCCAGCACTGTGGAGGATCTGTACGAACTGCTGGAACAGCAGGGCAGGTGGGGGGGGGGG
>VXBP01003121.1:40460-51268 GCA_013400115.1 Rhinopomastus cyanomelas | reverse complement strand
TCCCCAAGATGGAATTTGGGGGGCCTAACCCCCCCCCGCCGCCATGGATGTGGCGGGGCTGAGACATGGCTCTGCCACGGGGTGGGGGGTGTCCTCGCTCCTGCGGGGTGGGGTGTCATCTCTTCTGGAGGGCCCCCTCCCCTGGGAGGGACCTTTCCCGTGGTGGGGGTGTCCTGTCCCTGCCCTCCAGCCCCCCGTGCCCTCAGCGCCGCTGCGAGAGCGACCAGGAGGAGGAGGGCAGCCACCCCCTAACGCTGCTGCGGCGGCGGCGGAGCAGCTGCTCTTGAGACCCCCGCAAGAGGAGACGGGACCCCCGCTAAGAGGAGATGGGATCCCCAAAAGGGGCCACCCATAACCTTGGGGTCCTGCCCCACCCCATCCCAGGTTGGGCAGAAGCATTTTCTGTTCCCGGTGCTCCCAGTTCCATGGTGCTGAGGGGTCACTGGGGCACCCAGGCAGTGGGGCTGCCCCACGGTTGAGACCCCCCTCCGCCACTCAGCTCTAGTGCAAGAAATAAATTGTCCCCCCATGTCCAGCCTCCTCTCCTGCTCCTCAGCCTCCAGCTCCTCCTCCTTGTCCCCACGGGCTCGTGGGGCACCCTGGCGGGGGTAGTCACACCACATCCACCTCACGGAGTGGGGGTGCCTCTCGTGTTCTGCACCTGGGGGGGTTTCTCGGTGCTTCCCCTGTTGGAGCCGCCAGGATACTGTCTCCGAGGGGGGAAACTGAGGCAGGAAGAGGCTCCGGCGTCGGGAGGGGGGCGGCGGGGGCTGTTTCGCTCTGTGTTTCCCAAACAACCCCCGGCAGTTGTCAGGCAAAACACTCGCGTGTGGCAGCTGCAAACACGAGCGAAGGGGCCGTGGGGCCGGGGGGGGGCGGCTGGACACGGCGCTCGGGACACGGTGCAGCAGCACCCACAGGAGACGTGGGGACCGGACCCCCCGCGTGGGTCCCCGCTCGGGGATGGGGACAAGGGCGTTGAGTGTCCTGGGGCTGGGGGTGATGCTGCTGGTCCTTGGGGGCCCCCCGCTGCCCCCTGTGAGGGCCCCCTCTGAAAGTAAGTGCCTGGGGTCGGGCTTGATGGGGTGGGGGGTCAGCTATGGGGCTGGGGGGATGCATTGGGGTGACGGGGGGGTGCAAGAGCCCAGGGTGAAGGGGAAGCAGCTTCTGCCCCCCATATGCTGCAGAACCCCCCTTTGGGGTGGACTGTGGGACGCCTCTGCTGGTGGAATGGGGAGAGGGGATTGTGGGGGGGTAGAGCGCAGCCGCAGTAGGGGAGCCTCGATGGCTCAACCCCACTGGGAACTGGGGCAGTGGCAAACCACAACTGGGCAGGATCTGGGGCCACCCCACTGCTCCCTGTGCTGAACGTGGGGGGGTAGCCCTGGAGGACAAAGCGGGGACACCAAGGGTCCTGGCTGTGGTGGGGAGAGGTCTGGGCTCCCCAGGCAGGTGCTGGGGACACTAGTGGTTCTGTCTCTCTGGGTTTGGGGTCTGCCCTGCCTTGTCCTCTCCTCACCAGCCTGTGCCTCAATTTCTCTGGGGAGATGGGAGTGATAAAGGAGGAGGATGAAGCACCCCAGTGCTTCCAGAGGTGCCCAGGGGATGCTCTTCGCTCTGCCTGATCCCACCTGGGACCCCCATCCCCAACCCCTCCTCCCAGGGACACGATAAGGGCCAGAGAGAACAGGGACTGGGTGACTTTGCCAGGAGCAGGGGGGTAGTAGTGGCACTGGGGTCTTTATTGGCCCCCTCAGGAAGATGGGGAGGACGCGGGCTGGCTATGGGCAATCAGTGGCTGTCCATACACTCAGGTGCCCCTGGGACCCCATCACAGTGGGTTCTCAGCAGCTTCTTCCCCCCGTAACTTGCTGTTCGGTTCGGGGCTGAGGCTAATCCTGACTTTTCCATCCCAGAAGAGCAGGAGATGGCCTCACATTACCCCTCATGTTGTCCCCTGCCAGGACAGACCCCCCACCAGGGATGGAAGCCCCTCTTTGGTGCCTCTGGGTGTCTGCGGTGGCATCCTTGGCCCCGTGTGGGGACAACCCCGTGGCAGCCACTGCCCATGGGGAGGAGATGCTGGACCCCACAGCTCAGGGAATGTCGGGAAGCCCTTTGTATCCCCAGCCAGACCTCCCTGGGATGGGCATGAGGGCTGGGCTGTGGTGCTGGGGGGGCTGTGGGGGCAGACAGCGGTGGGGGCAGCCAGACCTAGTTAGTGTCAGGGACGAGGGGCACGTCGTGCCCCTGAGAGCCGCAGCCGCTGTCAGAGCCGCTCACATCTCCCCAACAGCCCGGCCCAGCTGACAGGCAGGGCTGGGGTGTTCAGCCTCCCCCGGGGCAGTGACACGGCCCTGGCGCAGCGGGGGCACCCCTGGGTGGGGGTGCTGCGGCTCAAGTGTCCATGGGCTCCTGTAAGTTCTCATGGGTTCCTCCGGGTTCCCATGGATTCCTATGGGCTCCTCCTCTCTGCACCCCCAGTCTGTGGCAGCATGGACATCCGCAATGACGTGTCCCAGCTCCAGAAGCTGGAGAACTGCTCCATCATCGAGGGCGACCTGCAGATCCTGCTGATGTTCACGGCGGGCGCCGAGGACTTCCGCGGGCTCAGCTTCCCTCGCCTGCTCATGATCACGGAGTACCTGCTGCTCTTCCGTGTCTACGGGCTGGAGAGTCTGCGGGACCTCTTCCCTAACCTCTCGGTCATCCGTGGCACCAGCCTCTTCTTCAGCTACGCCCTGGTCATCTTCGAGATGCCCCACCTGCGCGATGTAGGGCTGCACAGCCTGGGCCACGTCCTGCGCGGCTCCATCCGCATCGAGCGCAACCAGGAGCTCTGCCACCTCTCCACCATCGACTGGGGGCTGCTGCTCTCCGACGCCGCCGACGGCATCTACATCGTGGGCAACAAGCTGGCCGAGGAGTGCGCCGACGTCTGCCCCGGCATTCTGGACGTGGAGAAGCCCTGTCCCCAGACCAGCGTCAACGGGCAGCTCGAGTACCGCTGCTGGACCTCCAGCTACTGCCAGAAAGGTGGGTGCCGGCGGCTCGGGGCTCGGCGGCGCCCGGTGCCTCGCCGGGGCGGTGCCGCTTCGCGCCGCGGAGGTGCTGGGGGGAGACTGGGAGGGCACTGGCCGAGCTCCAAGGGGCTGGTAGGACCGGGCACTTGCGGCTGTGGTTCTCCTGCTGCCGGGAGCGCGCCGGGGTAACCGGAGCCGCCTTGTATCACCCTCTGGAGGAGCTGCCGTGTTGTCCCAGCGGAGAGGTAACTGCAGCCTCCCCCAGCTCGTTTGCTGTAAACAGCAGCGCTGGCGATGAAGCCCGGACCGTAAACACCGATCCCTATCGGGGCTGCAGCATCAGCGCCCGCTGCGCTGCGCTGCGCGGCTGAGCAGGGGCTGAGCCTCACCCCGACCGTCCGTCCGTCCCTGTAGCTCCTCCTCCGCCCGTCGGCGCGGCCCCGCAGCGCCCGTTCACTCACCTGCCCGTGGCCTCCACTCCTCCCTCCCTCCATCCCTCCCCGTCTCTCCATCCCACCATCCATCAGTCCGCCCCCTCTCCGTCCATCAATCCATCCCTCCCTGGGCTCTGCGTGCACGGCGTTGGGCGAGTGCTGCCACCCCGAGTGCCTGGGGGGCTGCGGGCGGCCCCGCGACAGCCGGGCTTGCGTCGCCTGCCGCCACTTCCAGTTCAACGGGCACTGCCTGCCCTCGTGCCCGCCCCGCACCTACGAGTACGAGGGCTGGCGCTGCGTCACGGCCGAGTACTGCGCCAGCCTGCGCAAGGTGTCCCACGACCCCCGCGACGCCTCCAAGTTCGTCATCCACCAGCGGCAGTGCCTCTCTGAGTGCCCCTCGGGCTACACCCGGAACGACAGCAGGTGACTGATGGGGCGTCCCCCGTGCCCCCCACCGCAGGCACCGTGGGGCTCGCGTCCCCTGTCCCCCCTGCGTGGGCACCGTGGGGCCGTGGGGATCAGGTCCTGCTTCTCCTGCAGCATCTTCTGCCACAAGTGCGAGGGGCTGTGCCCCAAGGAGTGCAGGGTGGGCACCAAGACCATCGACTCGACGCGAGCGGCACAGGAGCTGGGTGGCTGCACCCTCGTGGAGGGCAACCTCATCCTGAACATCCGCCGGGGCTGTGAGTGCTGGCCCCAGCCCCTCGCGACCTGCTCTGGGGGGCAGAGTAAGGGTCCCTTCACGCTAAAGGATGAAAGAGTGGGGAGCCCGAGCTCACACCCGTGGGTCGTCCCCAGACAACTTGGCCTCGGAGCTGCAGAGCAGCCTGGGGCTCATCGAGACCATCACGGGCTTCCTGAAGATCAAACACTCCTTTGCTCTCGTCTCCTTGTCCTTCTTCAAGAACCTCAAGCTGATCCGTGGTGACTCCATGGTGGACGGGTGAGGCCGGGCTGTGGGTCTCGGGGCTCCTGTGTGACTTTGGGGGCCCCCGTGCCCACCCGCTTCTCCTCCTGCAGGAACTACACCCTGTACGTCCTGGACAACCAGAACCTGCAGCAGCTCTGGGACTGGAGCCACCACGTTATTTCCATCCCCGTGGGCAGGATGTACTTCGCCTTCAACCCAAAGCTCTGCTTGGCCGAGATCTACCGCATGGAGGAGGTGACGGGCACCAAGGGGCGACAGAACAAGGCGGAGATCAACCCCCGCACCAACGGGGACCGGGCGTCCTGTGAGTGTGGGGACGGGGCACCCTGGCAGCACCCAGACCGCCCGCTCCAACCTGGCCTCCTCTGCGCAGGCAAGACCCAGACCCTGCGCTTCGTCTCCAACGTCACCGAGGCCGACCGCATCTTCCTGAAGTGGGAGCGGTACCGGCCCCCCGAGTACCGGGACCTCCTCAGCTTCATCGTGTACTACAAGGAGTCGTAAGTGGTCCCTGTCCCCAGCTCGTCGCCGTCGTGGGTGGCTGGGGGACCCCAGCCCGTGGCGTCCCGGTGGGTTGCTGGCCACCCCCTGAAGCCGGGCACGGGGCAGACCCTCCCAGAACGTGTCGGAGTACGTGGGGCAGGACGCGTGCGGGGCGCAGAGCTGGAACGTGCTGGACGTGGAGCTGCCGCTGAGCTCGGAGCAGGAGCCGGGGGTGGCCCTGCTGAACCTGCGGCCCTGGACGCAGTACGCCATCTTCGTGCGCGCCATCACGCTCACCACGGCCGAGGAGGGCCGCAACTACGGGGCCCAGAGCGAGGTGGTCTACCTCCGCACCATGCCGGCGGGTAAGGGGCCGGCGGCACAGGGGCGGCCCTGGTGGTGCCCCCCGGGACCGGCTGACGGCCGCTGCTGTGTCCTCCCAGCGCCCACGGTGCCGCGGGACGTCATCTCCATGTCCAACTCGTCATCCCACATCGTGGTGCGCTGGAAGCCACCGACGCAGCGCAACGGCAACATCACCTACTACCTGGTGCTGTGGCAGCAGCTGGCCGAGGACTTGGAGCTCTACGTCAACGACTACTGCCACAAGGGTGAGGGCGGGCGCCGTGGGTGCCGCAGCGGGGGGCTAAGGGTGCCAGCTCTGCCCTGCTGCTCTCCGCCTGCAGGGCTGAAGCTGCCCACCAGCAGCGCGGACACCCGCTTCGGGGACGGGGACGGCCCCGAGGGCGAGCAGGACGCGGAGGAGCGGTGCTGCCCCTGTCGTCCCGCTGACGGGCAGCTGCGCGTGGAGGGTGAAGCCGAGTCCTTCCAGAAGAAGTTTGAGAACTTCCTCCACAGCTCCATCATCATCCCCAGGCGGGTCCCCGTATTGGGGGGTGTCCCCCAGTCTGCTTGCGGGGGTCTTCCCTGGCTGGAGGGCCTGGTGGCTGCTCCTAGCAGACCCTGTTACCAGTGTGCCCCTTTCTCAGGCCGCCGTGGAAGGTGACGTCTGTCAACAAGAACCCCCAGAGGTGGGTGAGGACCACACAAGCCTGGAGGCTCTCCTCTCCCCTGCTTGATTCTGGGGGCTGACCGGGCATCCTGGCCTCCCACAACCTCCCTTCTGGGTCTCCTCCAGGACCTCGAAGCAACGCAGGGACGTGGTGGCTGTCACCTCCCCAGCCAACACCTCCTCGGCAGAGCTGCCTGTCCCGAGCTGCGCAGGGGCTCAGCCCAAGACCAGCTTCCAGATCTTCGAGGACAAGGTGGTCCGCGACCGCGTGGTGCTGTCGCGGCTGCGGCACTTCACCGAGTACCGCATTGACATCCATGCCTGCAACCACGCCGCCCACACTGTGGGCTGCAGCGCCGCCACCTTCGTCTTCGCCAGGACCATGCCCGAGCGTGCGTCCCGAAGCTGCCCCGCGCCCCTACCACACCCTCCTGGGCTCTCGGTGGCTTCAGACTGGGGGTTGGCAGCAGATCGGGGTCTGGGGGCCACCCTCCCGGCACTCACCCACTCCGCGCCCCTCTGCAGTGCAGGCTGACAACATCCCCGGCAACGTCACGTGGGAGCCGGCCAGCAAGAACAGCGTCCTGCTCCGCTGGGAAGAGCCCCGCAACCCCAACGGGCTCATCCTCAAGTACGAGATCAAGTACAGCCGCGAGAGTGAGGTGAGACCCCCCAGCGGCACTGCCCAGTCATGCTGGGGCTGGTTAGGGAGGTGCAGCTCCCCGTCGTCCCCATCTCCATCCCATCTCCCTAACCCTCACCCATCTCCATCCCCGCCGTCCCCATCTCCTTCCCATCTCCCTAACCCTCACCCATCTCCATTCCTGCCGTCCTCATCTCCACCCATGCAACCTCACCCCATCCCCTGAGCCTGGGGTGGTGCAGCCACCCCTCCACCAGTCCCCATTGTCCCCCCCAGGAGGTCACTACTGTCGTCTGTGTCTCCCGACACCGTTACTCCAAGTATGGGGGCGTCCACCTGGCCCTGCTGCAGCCAGGCAACTACTCTGCCAAGGTCCGGGCCACCTCACTGGCCGGCAACGGCTCATGGACGGGGCTCATCAAGTTCTATATCTTGGGGCCAGGTACCCTTCGGGGGCAGGGGGACGTGAGCAGGGTCCTGGCTGTGGGGCAGGCAGGAAGTGGGGATTGTGGGGCTGGAGGTCTGGTTGGGGGGTGCTGCTGGACCAGGAACTGGGGGGTGCTGGAGGCTGGGAGATGCACCAGGACACTGGGGATCTGCGAGTTCTCCTGGATCGGGACGTTGGGGATCGGGGGCTGCTGCTGGAAGTGGGGATTCCAGCAACTGGGAGCTGCCCTGAGATGGGGACACCCAGACATCCACGGGTGCTGCTCTGGGGAGCGGGGGACTCCCCTTCTCCTGCCCAGCAGTGACTGGGACAGGTGCCCACAGGGTGCGGGGTGGGATGGATGCCCGTGCCCCGGCCCACGGCCGCCTGCTGTTGGCAGCCGAGGAGGAGTCCGGTAGCTTCTACGTCCTGCTCACCGTCGCACCCGTGGTCCTCACGGCACTGCTCTCCTGCCTCGCCGTCTTTGTCTTCTTCTACAACAGGAAGAGGTAGCGGCCCCCTCCCCTGGCCCCCTCCCACCGTGTCCTCGCCCCTCCCCTGAGCGATGCCTGTCCCTTGCAGGAGCAGCGACGGGTACCCCGGCGGGACGCTCTACACCTCCGTCAACCCCGAGTACCTCAGTGCCTCCGACAGTACGTGAGGCTGGCTGGGGGTGTCCGGGGCTGGTGGTGAGCTGGTGGAGGGGGTGGAGATGAGGGGATGGCGGGGAGGGTGGGCACGAGGCTGGCGGTAAAGAGGGAGGCAGTGACAGGGATGGGAACGGGATGGAAGGGGTGACGGAGGCGATGGGGAGGGTGGCGGCAGTGACGATGGGGTTGTCCCCCGCCGCCCTGCAGTGTACCTGCCTGATGAGTGGGAGGTGTCGCGGGAGAAGATCACCGTGATCCGGGAGCTGGGGCAGGGCTCCTTTGGGATGGTGTACGAGGGGCTGGCGCTGGGGCTGGTTGCTGAGGGCGAGGAGACCAAGGTGGCCCTGAAGACGGTCAACGAGTTGGCCACCACACGGGAGCGCATCGAGTTCCTCAACGAGGCCTCGGTCATGAAGGCCTTCAAGTGCCACCACGTGGTAGGTCGGCAGCCAGGGCGGAGGCAGGGGACCCGGCAGGTGCTCGGCCACCCACCCCGCAGTCTTCCCCCAGGTCCGCCTGCTCGGCGTCGTGTCCCAGGGCCAGCCAGCCCTGGTCATCATGGAGCTGATGACGCGCGGGGACCTGAAGAGCTACCTGCGCTCGCTCAGACCCGACGCCGAGGTGAGAGCCTGGCGGGTGCTGTGGCCGCCCCTGTGGGTGAGGGGTCGCCCCCCATCACCAGCGGGGCCGTGGCGCCTGTGCCGTGAGCCCCAGCCCTGTGCCCTCTGCAGAACAACCCCGGGCTGCCGCCGCCGTCGCTCCGGGCCATGATCCAGATGGCGGGGGAGATCGCCGACGGCATGGCCTACCTCAACGCCAACAAGTTTGTGCACCGCGACCTGGCCGCCCGCAACTGCATGGTGTCCGAGGACTTCACCGTCAAGATCGGAGGTCGGGTGGGTGACGGGCGGCGGAGCCTGACGGCAGCCCCCGCCTCCTGCTCCTCACGGTGCCCTTCTCGCCCCACAAGATTTCGGCATGACCCGGGACATCTACGAGACGGACTACTACCGCAAAGGGGGGAAGGCACTGCTCCCCGTGCGCTGGATGTCCCCCGAGGCCCTCAAAGACGGCATCTTCAACACCCAGTCTGACGTCTGGTGGGTGCTGGGGCGGGGGCGTGCCCCACAAGGGGTGCCCCCCACGCTGAGCTCCGGTGGTCCCGCAGGTCCTTCGGGGTGGTGCTGTGGGAGATTGCCACGCTGGCCGAGCAGCCCTACCAGGGCATGTCCAACGAGCAGGTCCTGCGCTTCGTCATGGACAGCGGTGTCCTGGAGCGCCCCGAGAACTGCCCCGACACGCTGTGAGCGCCGGGGAGCCCCGGCTCGCGCCCCGCACCCAGACCCTCGCCCTGCTGTGGAGAGGAGCCCGGCCCCTCCAGTCCCTGCAGCGCTGGGGTGGCCACGGGGCTGCCGCAGACCCCCAAAGCCAGCGGGTTCCCCCTCTCTCCCGCAGCCACGAGCTGATGTGCCGGTGCTGGCAGCAGAACCCGCGCCAGCGCCCCTCCTTCGTGCAGCTCCTGGAGAGCATCAAGGACCACATGGCCCCCGCCTTCCGCACCCTCTCCTTCTTCTACAGCCCCGAGAACTGCCGGCGCGGCTCGGGGGAGCCCTCTGACACCGACACCGAGCAGAGCCCTGCGGAGGACGAGCCCCCCATGTCCCCGCTGCCTGCCCGCAAGGACCACGGCCCCGCTGGGCTCCCCAATGGGGCTGCCTGACCTTGGCCCCTCTGTGTCCTTGGACCTGTGCTGGACTCTGCCCCCCTGCGCCCCTGTGGGCTGCCCCAAGCTCGGGATACCCCTCCCCCCGTTATTTATTGCTTCCGAGGAGGCAGACGAAGCACTATGGGGGGTGAATTGCCCTGGAAACACATTGGGGTGCCCCAAGATGGGGGGAGGGACCCAGTAGGGAGGGAGGAGACAACCCAGGTCTTTCCTTATTCCTATTTTGTTTTGGGGGGGGGGAATGGGGGTCTGTGGGTGAGGTTTGGGGTCCCCCCACCAACCTGCCTCCGGGTCAGTAGTGCGACACCCGCCCCCACCGCCCTTTTATAAGTGGGGAAACTGAGGCATGGGGGTGGGTGGGAGATTCCCGAGGCCCCTCCTCGCGGTTGCTAGCACTGGGACCAGTGTCCGTGGAAGGGGCTTCACTGCCCGTGGGGGGGAGCGTGAATAAAGGGTGGGGCGCAGTTCGCGGCGGTGTCTGGTTTGTGGGGTCACGGCGGCGGGGGTTTCCACCGTCCCCCACCCCAGCCCCAGCCGCTCCCTGTGGCTTCGCCCTCGCGGTGCCCAGACCGGGGGTGTTTCTGGGGAAAAACGTCAAAGTGATGGAATTTGGGAGGATGTGGTGGAAGGGAGCAGCCACTGCGGGGTCAGGGGGGATATCGGGGTGTCACTGGCCGGGGGGGCCACCCCAGGGTGAGTGCCGTTGGACTCTGGCCGGAACGAAGGCTGAGAACGGGCTGAAGTCTGTACACAGACTGGCACTCGGAAAAGGAGGACGAGGAGGGTCCTGGAGGAAGGAGGGTGGCAGCTGGGGATGGGGTCACCAACCGAACCCCTCTTTCCCCCGGTGGGAGTCTCCGGGGTCTCTGCACTCCGAGATAACGGGGAGCTGCGGGAAGAGCCTGAGCCAGGGCGGCTGCATCGAGCCCTGGGGCTGTGGAAAGGGTGCGGGGAGGGCAGGCTGGGGGTTCGTCGAGGCTCCGTGAGCCCGGGGTCTGCCGTGACACCTCGGCCCTTCACACGCAGCCAGACCCACGCGTGAGCTGAGCCCGCTGCTTCGTTGGGGCTGGGGGGTGGGGAGGGGTCTGGGCAGGGTGCAGGCAGAGCTGTGCACGAGCCACCCCCGTTTCCCCCCGTTCAGGGGCTTCCGGACCCCCGCTGAGCCACAGCCCGGAGGGGCTCGAGGAGAAGCAGAGGGGGTCCTGCCCTATCCCTCCGCCCTCTACCGTAAGTCGGGACGGGGGTCTCCGGGGCGGGGGCGGTGCCAGGGCGGGGGGAGCCGTCGGCCCCTCCCGGGAGGCCGGTCCCTGCGTCGCTTTTAAGCCCCGCAGAGGGCTGTCGAGCAAGTGCGAGAGACGGCGGCACCGGGCACCGGCTCTGGGCGCAGCCCCGGGCACCGGGCTCAGCCCCGGGCCGGCCTCGCGATGCCCCCGCGGTCCTCCCGGCTCTGCCTGGCCGCGCTGCTCCTGCTGCTGC
>VXBP01003121.1:24700-40452 GCA_013400115.1 Rhinopomastus cyanomelas | reverse complement strand
CTGCCCCCCCTGCTCCTGCTGCGGCCGCCGCCCGCCCCGGGAGCCCCCGGGCTCTGCCCCAGCTCCTGCCGCTGCCCCCGGGCCGGGGCTCTGCTCTGCCGGCAGCCCGGGACCCTCCGAGCTCTGGCCCCGCTGCTGTCGCGGGGCGGCGGCGGCTTCACCGACGTGTGAGTGGGGACGCGGAGCGGGGCTGGGGGCGCTGGGGGATGCGGGGATGGAGCCTGGGGAGCCGGACTGTGGGGGTGGGGGCTGATGGAGCTGGAGGTGGTGGGGCTTAGGGTGCTGGGGGACGTGCTGGTGGGGCTGGGGGCNGGCTGGGGGACAGTGAGTATGAGGGTCACAGGGCTGGGGATGACGGAGCTCGGAACGGGGTCGCGGGGCTGGACCGGGCTGGAGCAGGGAGCGCCATGGGGTCTGGTTTGCTCTGGGATGTCTGTCGCATCCCCCCAGGGAGCGACTGAGGGGCTGAGGGCGCGGCGGGCTGCGGGGAGCGACCGGGGCCCTGGTCCCCACCCTGATAGGGCCATTACCCAGCCCCACAGCCTGTGGGTCGGGATGCTGCGGGTGGGGTCTGGGGCACCCCAAATCGGGTGCTGCTTCTGGGGCTTCTGCTCTGCTCCCTCTGCCCTCCAGCTCCAGGATGTGTGGTGGGGACGGGGTGTGGTGGGGATGGGGGCTGGAGCGAGCAGAGGCCAGGGCAGTGCCAGGAGCGGAGCGGGTTGTAGGGTGCTGGTGATACAGGGGGGTCTGGACTCCTGGTTTCCCCACTCTGGCCTCTGCCGCAGTGCTGGGCATCTCTGCCTCAGTTTCCCCCACGTGCTAGAGGCTGCCACCAGATCTTTCTTTGCTGCGTAGTGGGGTGGGGGAGGTCAGTCCCCCAAGAGAACCCACTCGCTGTCCCTTCCCACTGCTCCAGCCTCCCTCATCTCCCCTGTCCCCACAGCCTTGTCTGTGGGGGTGCTGGCAGGGACCCCCTCGTGGACAGGGGTCAGCAGGACCAGCGTCCCCTTGGTGTGGGTCTGAATTCGGGATGGGGTGGGGGTGGCCCCTCTCCACACCCAGTCCCAGAGGGGCTTTTCCTTTACCCCCTGTCTTGGAGTGGGGGACCGAGAGTCAGTGCCCCTCATCCTGTTGCAAGATGCTATGGGGTGCAAGGAAAAGTGGAGACCCACAGGGCGTGGGGCTAACACGTGGTCTAGGGGAGACCCCTTCCCCCACAAGCCCACTCACCCCGCTGTGGCCAAGCAGAAACCAAAGCGCTGTGGGGCAGCCCAGCTCTGACTGGCACGGTCTGGGTAGGAGGAGGTCCTTGTCTACCCACTCCCCTCAATCCAGGCTTTGCCTGGTGCGGTGGGGTGGGGGTGGGGTTCCTCCCCGAACCCCCTTCATTTACCTTCCAGCACCATTGAGAACCAGCAGGCACTGACGACCTTGACCCGGGCTGACACCAGGATGCTGAGGGGTCTCCGGAGTCTGTGAGCACCCTGGGAGTGGGGAGGGAAATGGAGTGGGAAGTGCTTCTGGGGTGCATGGGTGGGGGTGTTGGGGTCCCCAGTGTGAGTGCTCAGCCCTTTCCCTCCCCACAGCACCATCTCCCACTCGGGGCTGCAGGAGATATCTCCCGACGCCTTCCTGGACACACCCCGGCTGAGCCACGTGTAAGTATCCCCTTCCACAATTCCCTCAACACCCCTTAATTTTGGGGCTCAGCCCCCACCATGTCCCCGCAGGCTCTCGGCCCCAGCACAGGGTGGCCAGATCGATCAAGACCCGCGGGCTGCTGCCCAGGCTGGGGGGGCCGTGTGGGAAACAATCGATCGAGGGCAGTGCTCGGGCAGCTGCCACCCCCTGCCCTGGGTTTCTGCCCTGGAGGGGATCCCACAGATCAGGGGGAGCCCCTGTTATGGGGTCCATGGAGCTCCAGGTGGTGGGGCCCTGGCAGAGGAGGTTTTGCTTGGTCACAGTGTGACAAATGGGAGCCCGGGTGCTGCCACCTGCTCTGGGGAGATGCTCTGGGAGGGTGGGGTGATGCAGGATGGGGAGGACTGTGCTGGGAAGGGGCAGCTGGTGGGGTCTGTGGGGTGGCTGATGGAATCTGTAGTGGGAAGGGGGTGACCAGTGGGGTCTGTGGTGGGAGAGAGGAGCTGACGGTATTTGTGCTGTAGCTGATAGGGTCTGTCCCAGCAGGAATCTCTCCTCCAATGCCCTGCAGAGCCTCTCCTGGAAAATCTTTCAGCACCTGCCCCTGCAAGAGCTGTGAGTGATGATGGGATGGGGTAGGTGGGTGTGGAGCATCTCTCCCCGGGAGCCACACAAAGCCAGGGCTGGGAGACCATGGCCACCGGGTGGGGGTGGCACTGGGTGTAGGGTGGGTGCATCCATATCCAGCCTTGGAGACCTGCAGCTGGGGGGCCACTGCGGCCTCTCTGAGCCCTTGTTCCCCGCTCTCTGTCGCAGCATCCTGGTGGGGAATCCCCTGAACTGCTCCTGCGGGCTCCGCTGGCTGCAGCTCTGGCAGGACAGGACCCAGGCTGGGCTGGGCAATCAGTCACTGGGCTGCTGGGAGGGTGGTGAGCTGCTCCCACTGGTCACCCAGCCTCTCGGCACCTGCGGTATGGAGTGGGGTCTGGGTGCCAGGACTGGGTATGGGGTTTGTGTCCCCCTTCTCCATCCTGAACTTCTTGGCTGGGGTGGTGGGGACACCATGACCCCTCTCACGCCCATGTCCTGGGCAGACCCCCCAAGCGTCCGCATTGAGACCCCTGAGATGATGATGCTGCGCCAAGGGGACAGTGTCAACCTCACCTGCCTCGTCACTGCCGAGCCCCCAGCTACCGTGGCCTGGGTGGTCCCTGAGGGGGGACCCGAAGTGCCCATCGTCACCAAGGCAAGCCCAGGGCATGGCTGGGGACCGACCCCCCAGCAGGGTGCAGAGGCTGGCACAGCTCGGAGTAGGGGTCTCTGCTCACCCTACCCCAATGCTCCCCGCAGCTCTCGGTCTGGGAGACTCTCCTGGAGATCCACAACATCTCCTCCAGGCTCAACCACAAGGAGCTGGTGTGTCGGGCGGAGAACGTGGTGGGGCCTGCTGAGGACACCGTGACGCTGAACGTCACCTGTGAGCACCCACTGGGGCCGGCGTGGGCGTCTGGGTGTGGGGTCCAACGAGAGACCCACCCAGCTCTGTTCTTCCCCCCTCGCCCAGTCCCCCCCGTGATCCTGCTGCTGCAGGAGGCCATCCCACAGCACTACTGGTGCATCCCCTTCTCGGTGGACGGCAACCCCGCGCCCAGCGTCCGCTGGCTCTTCAACGGCTCTGCGCTGGCCGAGGGGCCCTACATTCACACGCGGATCGTGGAGTACGAGCACAACTCCACGGTGCTGCACGGCTGCCTCCGCCTCAACCGCCCCACTCACGTCAACAACGGCAACTACACCCTGCTGGTCCGCAACGCCCTGGGCTCGGCTGCCCGCAGCATCCAGGGGCGCTTCATGGACAACCCCTTCAGCTTCAACCCCGAGGAGCCCATTCCTGGTGGGTGCCAGCGGACCCTCAGTGTCCCCGAGGACAGGCTCGGGGGAGGATGGGGGTGTAACGAGCGTCTCTCTCTCTCCCCCTTTGGGCTGCCTCAGTGTCTCTGTCTCCGCTGGGTGAGTGACGGGCTGAGGGTCCCCTGCCCCAGGCCTCCACCTCACTGCGGACTGGGCATCCCCCTCCTCTGCCAACGTGGGGTGTGAGCACACCAGAGGATGGGGAACCCAAGCCCCCAGTTCACCCCACACCCTTCTCCCTGCCCCAGGCACTGGGAACATCTCTTTGGAGGGGCCTGTGGAGACCGCAGACGACCACACATTTGGGGTGAGGGGGGCTTGGGATGGAGGGACACCCCCAGGAGTGGGTGACAAATCCTTAGGGGGTGGTGGAGTGAGATGGGGACACGTGATGGGGGTGAAGGGCAGTCCCGATGCCTCAGTTTCCTCCCCACTGTGGCAGCTCCTGGCACTTGCGGCAACCTCAGCCCTGCTGAGAAGGGGCACCCCGAGACCCCCTGTCCCTGCTGTCACCAGGTCTCGGTGGCCGTGGCGCTGGCGGTGTTCGCCAGCCTCTCCCTCTCCATTGTGTTCATCATCCTCAGCAAGTGTGGCCGGCGCTCCAAGTTCGGCATCAACCGTGAGTCCCCCCACATCCCCACCCCGCAGGCGGGGACCCCCCTTCCCCAGCCTCCTGGCTGCAGGGACAGAGACCCCGCACGGGGACCCCACAGAGGTACCGCCCACCCTTCGGCATCGCAGGCAGCAGCTGCTAATTCACTCCTGGAATGGATTCAGCCCCTAAATGCGTTTGATCGGGCTGACTGGCCCCTGGGGACCTGCTGGGGTTGGGGGGAGGATGCTCGGCAGAGCCTGGCACTGCCTGTGCGCATTGGGGGGGCCATGGGACACTCCTCCTGCAGCGATGGCCTTGGCCTTGTCTCCCCGCAAGGGTCGGCGGTGTTGGCCCAAGAGGACGACCTGGCCATGTCCCTGCACTTCATGAACCTGGGGAGCAGCCCCCCCCCGTCGGCCCAGAGCAAGCTGGAGGGGCTGAAAAGCAACTTCATCGAGAACCCCCAGTACTTCTGTGACGCCTGTACGGGCCAGGGCGGGGGTCATTGGATGGTTTGGGTCGGGGGTTGGGTGGAGATCCTCTCATTCCAGCCCCCTGCCCTGAGCAGGGCCACCCCCACCCACAGCAGGGGGCTCCCAGCCCCAAGGGCTACCCTGCCCTGGGATGGGGCTTGCTCCCCCATCTCTGGGCAGCCTGGGCCAGGCTCTCCCCACCCTCACAGTGAGGAAGGTCTTCCTCAGATCCCACTGAACCGAAACCACCCCTCTTCTTCTGTCACAAGATGTCCCAGTGAAAAGTCCTCCGGGTTCCCCGGCGGAGATGTGGGACCTGCGGGACGGGGGTTGGGCTGACGTGCGGGGCGGAAGGTCGAACCTGATGATCCAAAAGATCTCTGGTCGAAGAGGTTCTGCGATTCCTATTGCGCCAGCCGGTCCCCACTCCACCACCGGGGAGTCACTGGAGTCTGTGGGGTCCCCCCTAGGTGTCCACCACATCCAGCGGCAGGACATCGCGCTCAAGTGGGAGCTGGGCGAAGGCGCCTTTGGGAAGGTCTTCCTGGCCGAGTGCTCCAACCTGCTCCCGGAGCAGGAGAAGATGCTGGTGGCCGTGAAGGTGAGGAGGAGGAGGGCTGAGGGGGCGCCGCGCTGGCTCTCGAGGTGGGGGTGACCTGTCGGGCGGTGCCGGCAGGCGCTGAAGGAGGCGTCGGAGAGCGCCCGGGCGGACTTCCACCGCGAGGCCGAGCTGCTGACGGTGCTGCAGCACCAGCACATCGTCAAGTTCTACGGGGTCTGCACCCAGGGAGAGCCCCTCATCATGGTCTTCGAGTACATGAAGCATGGAGACCTCAACCGCTTCCTCAGGTGGGCTGGGGGCGCGGGGGGGTCCCAGCAGCTCCGCCGGCGCAGCCAGCCCGCGCCCCGCTAATGCAGCCCTCCTTGGCTATTGATTGGATTAACTGTCTGGGCGGCCGCGATCGGGAGCGATTGGCCATCAGCTGCAATGAGCAGAGGCTTTCGATTGCCCCCCCAGGTATTGCTGCCAGACGGGGGGGCGAGGAGGGGAGGAGGGAGGAGGAGGCGGGGGGTTGCCAGAGGCTCCGGCGGCTCCGAGCTCTGAGCTGTGGCTGCTGTGATTACGATGATGGGACTTGGCAGTAATGGTGCTGCCGAGCACAAGGAGCCCCCCGACACCCCCCGGGCCCCCTCCTCGCTCTCCTCACCCCACCACCGCATCAGCCGTGTCCGAGCGGAGCCGTCTGAGCCCGGCCAAGGGTCTGGGCACACACGTGTGCAGCTGGCACGCGTGGCTCTGCGTGGCTGTGTGGGCGCGGGAGCACACGCGGGAGCACGCCTGGCACCTGCGCACACATGCGCGTGCAAATGTCTGTGTGTGCGCACGCGTGTGCGTGGCTCTTCCTCGCTTGTGTGCCCAGCCCTGTGCCGTGTGTGTGCCTGCCTGCACACGCGTGTGCCCAGCCCTGTGCCGTGTGTGTGTGCCTGCCTGCACACGTGTGTGCCCAGCCCTGTGCCGTGTGTGTGCCTGCCTGCACACATGTGTGTGCCCAGCCCTGTGCCGTGTGTGTGTCCGTGCCTGCACACGTGTGTGCCCAGCCCTGTGCCGTGTGTGTGCCTGCCTGCACACATGTGTGTGCCCAGCCCTGTGCCGTGTGTGTGTGCCTGCCTGCACACGCGTGTGCCCAGCCCTGTGCCGTGTGTGTGCCTGCCTGCACACATGTGTGTGCCCAGCCCTGTGCCGTGTGTGTGCCTGCCTGCACACATGTGTGTGCCCAGCCCTGTGCCGTGTGTGTGCCTGCCTGCACACGCGTGTGCCCAGCCCTGTGCCGTGTGTGTGGCCGCCTGCTCCTGGTGCCCGCACATGTGTACCCAGCTCTGTGTCGTCTGTGTGCACCCACGTCCCTTCTCCTCAGCTCATTAACCCCTCACCGTGCTCTGGGTGATCAGGGGTCGCAGGTGACTCCACGTGGGACAGCGGAGCGTTGGAGATCCCTGCTGAGGGTCCTCAGGTCGTGCCAGGGGAGAGTTAGGTTGGACATCAGCAGAAGATAGAGGAGAGAAGTGGGGTTGGAACAGGCTGCCAGGGAGGGGGGAGTCACTGTCCCTCGAGGGCTGCAGACACCGGGCAGATACGGCCCCAGGGAACCCGGCTCGGTGCGGTCAGGTGGACCGTCAGACTGGGTGACCTTGGAGGTCTCTCCCACGCCTGATGATTCCATGACTCCACGGCACCCGTGCTCCCGATCCCGATGCATCCCACCCTGCGCCCGCAGGTCCCATGGCCCCGACGCCCAGATGCTGGAGCAGGGGCAGGCAGCGCCGCGGGGGCAGCTGGTGCCCGGCCATATGCTGCACATCGCCGCGCAGATCGCCTCGGGCATGGTCTACCTGGCCTCCCTGCACTTCGTGCACCGTGACCTGGCCACCCGCAATTGCCTGGTGGGGCAAGACCTGGTGGTGAAGATCGGAGACTTCGGCATGTCCCGGGACATCTACAGCACCGACTACTACCGGGTGAGCCCTGCCACAGAGGGGAGGGTCCAGGAGCAGGTCCTCCTGGCTGCTGCCTCCCAGCCCGTCTCCGTCTGTACTTAATCACGGAAGGGAAGGGACACGCAAGGACCATCCCGTCCGGCCCTCTGCCAGGAGCACGGATGTCTTCCCCTAGACTGAGCTGCTCAGAAGGGGCACACTTGGGTTTGGGTTGGAAGGAACCTCTGGAGGTCATCTCCTCCCTGAGCAGGGCCATCTTCAACCAGAGCAGATTGCCCCAAGCCCCCACCCAAAGCACCATGGAGGGGTTTGGGTTGGGAAGAACCTCCAGAGGTCTTGTTCCCCATGAGCAGAGACATCTCCATAGAACCGTAGGATGGTTTAGGTTGGAAAGGACCATAAAGTTCACTCTCAAGGCCTTAAATATCCTCTTCAAGATCATGCTGAAGATCACCTCTTTCCAACCCCACTGCCATGGTCAGGAGCAGCTCCCACTCGATCCCCACCCAGAGCAGGGGGTTCCCAGATCCAAGGGCTACTCTGCCCGAGGATAACACCAGGCATGAGGCTGCTTCCCCTTCTCTGGGCAGCCTGGGCCAGGGTCTCCCCACCCTCAGCACAATGTTCTTCTTTCTATCTCATCTGAGGGGGCTTAATGAGCAGGACTAGGGCTGAATAGGGTCTCCCCACCCCACTGATGACCCCACTGTGGCAGGTGGGGGGAAGGACCATGTTGCCCATCCGCTGGATGCCCCCTGAGAGCATCCTCTACCGTAAATTCACCACCGAGAGCGACATCTGGAGCTTTGGGGTGGTGCTCTGGGAGATCTTCACCTACGGGAAGCAGCCCTGGTACCAGCTCTCCAACACCGAGGTGAGTGAGGAGAGCCCACGGGGGTGTTGTTCTGGCACAGGGGGGTCGCATTGTCTCCACTCCCGGTCCCCACAGGCCATCGAGTGCATCACGCAGGGTCGGCAGCTGGAGCGGCCCCGTGCGTGTCCTGCCGAGGTCTACAGCATCATGCAGAGCTGCTGGCAGCGGGAGCCCCACCAGCGCTGCCCCATCAAGGAGATCCACAGCCAGCTCCAAGCTCTCATCAAGACCCCCCCCATCTACCTGGACATCCTGGGCTGAGCTGGGGAGGGGGAACTCCCTTACCCTCCATCCTGCTCCCCGCTGCCTACCCCTGCCCACCCCATGGACGTGGCTTTGCCCCCCTCCCTGGACTGATGCCCTGATGCAGAGAGGGGGGATTATTAATGCCAAATGCTAACCCCCCTGTTTTGGAGTGGGGGGTGTAGGGTTGGCTTAGGGTCCCCCCCTAGATGCCAAGCCCTGCCAAGGGTTGTGGTTGTGTCCCCCAGCAACTGCAAATGTCCCCATTGATTTGGGGTGGAGGAGTTCAACCACCGTGATTTGGCTTTGGGGTGCAGAAGCAAGAGCCCCCCCAGCAATGAGTCCACGCTGGGGGTCTCAGGGGGATTTGGGGCCACACCGTGGCTTGGCTGCACCTTTTCCCCACAGCGGGGAGGTGCCTGCTCACCTGCTGTGCAGCAAAACCAGCTGATAATAAACATGTCATCCCCCCCCCACCGGGACCCTCCTGCTCTGGGGAGTCCGTGGGGGTGGGGGGATTTGGGTGTGGAAAAAGGGGCTTTTGGGGTGTTGGAGGGGATGCGCTGCCCCAGGGGTGCTTGGTTGTGGGAAGGATGGCAGCCAACGTCCTGGGATGATGGTTGCCCATAGTCCTGGGATCCAGGGAGGATGGTTCCTGGAATCTTGGGATGATGGTGCCCAGGATGACAAGAACTCATGACAGGAGGGGTGCAGGGCTGATGGTGCCCAGGGTCCCAGGGTGCAGAAAGGTGTTCCTGAGATCCTGGGACCCAGGGCTGACGTGAGCCCGGGATGCCAGACCAACACCCTCATCCCAGAGCAGGATTGTTATGGGACCACCTCTGCCATCCCTCTGGCCCTGCTCATGCTGGTCCCTGACCTGGGTGCCAGGATACAAAGGGGTCCCATGGCACCCAAAGAGGTCTAGAGGGTTAGAAAGGGGTCCAAAGGGTTCCAAAAGAGGGGAGGTAGGACTTAGAAGCACAAAGCCAAGCCCACCTCACAGCCCCCCTCCATGGGTGCCAGAGGGTTATCACCTGCCCCGGGGCACCCACTCCATCATCTTCCCTGGGTGCAGGGTAATGGGCGAGACCTGGCTCTGCCCGTAATGGAGCCAGATTGATTTCATTTGGGTAATTAGGCAGCGCAGGCAGAGCCCTGGCAGCTCCTCGTTACCCACGGTGACCTGAGATAAGCCTGGGGAAGAACGGGGCCGCGCGAGAAACTGAGGCACGAAGCAAACTGGTAGCCACTGGGGGTCTTGGGGCTGGTGCTGGGTGCGGTGTAATGGGAACTGGTAGCAAACTGGGGCTCCCAGCCCCTCATCCAGCCTCAGATCCTGCAATGGGGCCTGATCCAGACCCAAACCCCACAACGGAGCCAGATCCAGCCTGACTCCCTCTGCCTGACCCCAAAGCTCGGCCAAGGGTGCAGCCTGGGATGTGGGGAGCTGGTGCAGGCAGGATCCAACCCTTCTCGAGCGCAGCCCCCCCCCCCATCCTCCTTGGGGTCCCTCTAACCACTGCCTGCGCTGATTTATGGCCGTTTTTAACCCTTTTATCTAATTTGAGGAAGGAACAAGATTACGAACCCTTGAGCTTTTCCAGCCCCGCTCCGCCGCTTGCCGCAGCCCAAAACCTGCCCGCCCCAAGGCGAGGGCAGTCTTCCTGCAGCCGTGCCTCAGTTTCCCCCGTAGGGTGGGCAGGGATGGGTTAACGACCCCCGGCCTTTTTCCCTCAAGGTTTTGGGTCCGATTGATTTTTGCCCCCGCCCCATCCTCCTCCTCTCGCAGCTTCTCCCCTCCTCCCGCTCCGGGGGGAGCAGTAATGGACTCGGCAATGAGGTAATTAACGGGCACAGCGGCCGCCCCAGTGGCACCGCGGCCAGGACCCCATAACCAGGGTTAATGAGGATTTTAGGGGGGTCCCGGCCCCTGTTCGACCCCTTGCATCCAACACTGGAGGCCCTCAACCATATGCTACACATGGGGGGTCTCTCCTGGATCGACGCCCCCACCCTGCACCCCAATCCTGCTGGCTGGTTCGTCCCCAGCATCCCCCATTAGGAGTTCCCTAATGGAACTCCAGTGCTCCCCTAAAGCATCAGCTTTGGGGCTTTCAAGGATGGGGGGGAGATTTTGGGGGGATATCAGGGCTGAAGATGCAGCTGTGACCCAGCACTGTGGGTCCCCAAGGGCAACCGGACTTCCCCCGCAGCCCCCTAAGTGCTCTCGGGGTCTTTATCCCTTTTTGGGGTCCTGCGGGGGCTGTAAAGGCATCTCAGCGCTGAAGGGTCCCCCAGCAACGTTCTGCCCCTCCCCAGGGACCCATCATTTAAGAGCCTCAGGACAGGGTGCACGGGGGGTGTCACATCCTTTCCACTCCAGCTGGTCCCAGTTTGTCCCAGTCCCGATGTCCCTTTGCACCCGCAGCCTAGCCTCGCTCTCGTATGGGGGTCAAGCCTCCCCAAGCGCTTGATCCTAATGGAACCGTGGGGTGGGGTGGGGTGAGATGAGGGAGGGGGGAAGTTGCAGCTGAGCCCCCGCCTTGGGAGGTGATTATCGCTCTTACGGTAACGAGGAGAAGCAATTAGCCGCGCCTCGGCACCGGGCTAATGCGCGGGGGCTCGCTGGGAGCTGGAAGGGCTGGAGTGGGGAGAGGGGATCCTGGGGTGCAGGTGGGATGCGGGGCCGGGAGCCAGGGACAGGAGGCAAGGCCAGGGGTGCCAGGATTTGGGGTGATGGATCGGGTGGAGGTCCCATAAGGATGGGGCATGTTGGGAACGCTGGTGCCCTGGATCCCGGGGTGGGGTTTGGTGGAATTTTGGGACAAGGGACTGATGTTTGCCACGGACGTCAGGACGCGGGACTGTGGGCGTGCAGGGTACTGGGATCCCGAGACGATCTGCGCCTGGGATTTTTGGGGTGCGTGCCCAGGATCTGGGGATCACAGGACGTGTGCCCTGGCCACCGCGTGCCAGGGATCCTGGGACGCTGGGATATGGAGGCAGTGGCGCCCGGGGTGCCAGGGTGCTGCGCCCGGGTGCGGGGATGGCCAGCGCCCGGGGTCCTGCGTCGCAGGGGCAGCACGTTCGTGGGGTTCCGGACGGAGGGGCGCTCCGTGCTGGACGCCGGGACGCGGGCACGGTGCGTGCCCGGTGCGTGCCCGGGAGGCCAGGGCGCGGGACCGCAGCGCCCCGGGATGCTGGAGGAGCCGGGCGGGAGCAGCGCTCCGTCGCCGGTCGGCCGCTGGCCGCGTTGCCCAAAAGGTCACGGGGCCACCCTCCGGGGGCAGCCCTGCGGACCCTTCCCCTCGCAGCCCCGGGCCCCGTGGGGGTCTGGCCAGAGGAAGGACCGAAACCCCGGCCCGCGGCTGGGCGGTTTCTGCGGGTTTTTGTTTAATGACTTCTTTCCCTTTTCCGCAGTCGGCCCCGAGTCCGAACTTCCTGAGCTCCGCTCCGGCCCCCCCTCCGCTTCCGACGGCCGCCCGGAGCCATCCCAGCTGGACCGGCCCGGCTGTGGGGGCCGGAGACCCCCACCCCACGCGGCGCTGCGGCCTCCGGACAGGTTGGTGCCACCAGTGCCCAGTCTGGGGCACGCCGAGGCCTCTTGGGGTGGGTTTCGGGGTGTGTGGGGGTGTTGTCGGAGGGGGCGGTTACCGGTGCCGTGGTGGGGGTTTGGGGTGCCGTGCAGTTGAAGTGGGGGAGGCGGTAATGGGGTGACAGCATATGGGTTTGGGAGGTGGTGGCAAGGGGGTGCTGGCGGGGTGACTGCATATGGGGAAGTAGGGCAGTGCTGCAACGCCCCATGGTGACCCCAAAACTGGCCCTGACCTTGACCCTAACCTTCACCCTCGCCCCCCCTGCCCTCCCTCCAGCTCCATCTCTGTGGGTTCCCGAAGGAAAGGCGTCATCCCCGGGAGGAAGCACCGGGGCAGAGATAGCAGGATGGTGTGGGGGACCCCCCAGCGCTGTGCCCTCCCCCACAGAGCTGGGACAGGGCTAATCCCCTGTTACCCTGCACCCCCATTAGCCCTGCACCCCATTCTGTGCATCACTGCTGGCGGATGCTCTCTGCCCCACTCTTGGGGTGCGGCGGGCAACTGTGGGGTGGGGAGCAGCAGCTGTTTATAGTGTCTCTTGCCCTGTGGCTGCCTTGGGGGGGGCTTTTCCCCGCTCGGGGCCCCCCCAGCGCAGCACAGAGCGGAGGTGGTTGGACTGTCCTCGGCTCTTTCCTGCCAACATCCCCCAGCAGTTCCTGTTGCTCCCTGGGACCCCCCAAGCTCTCCCCTCCCCAAGCCACCCCCCCACCAAAGCTGGAGCAGGCAGTGGGGGATGGGAGGTTGGTCTGGGTTTGGAGGGGTCCCAAAGTGGGGGGGAGATGATCCGTTAATTCCCCACTGCCGGAGTCCAAAGGGAAATGAGGGAAACCCTTCCCACTGCTTGGATCTTCCAGGCCAGGGGGGTCATGGGTTGGGGATGGGGGGTGGACTTGAGGGGCAGCACCTCTGGGGAAGCAGCCACAGACCCAGCTGTGGCAGCCAGGAAACCTGCTGCTTCCTCCCGGGATCAGGGTGTCCGACCCTGCAGCCAGTCACTGGGCCAGGGGGGTCCCCCGCGGCCACCCCAGTCCCAACCCCACTACCTCCACCCCTACCCCGGCCCCTGGGGCCAGGACCCCCTTGCTGGGTTGAGCAAGAAGCTGCTGCTGGATCCGGGAAGCTCAGCTGGGAATAAACATGGACTGGGGTGAACTGGGGCCGGGCAGCACCCGGACAGACCTCAACTCTGACACCCCCTAAGGCACCCTGTCCCCTGGTGCCACAGAGAGGGGTCTGGTGATGGGCTCGTGATGTTGGGGGTGCTGGGATGGGGGTGATGGCCCCATGATGTTGGGAGCTGCTGAGGTGGGGGTGACAGCCTCATAAAGTTGGGGCTGCTGGGAAGGGGCTGAGGAGGCCACCCAGAGTGCTGGGAGCAGCTGTGCCTCAGTTTCCCCGGGTGTGGCTCCGGAATGGGGGCTGCTCTTTGCGATGGAGGAATGCGGAGGCCCCGCGGGGCAGCCGGTTGAGCTCCGGGGGCGGTGGGTGTGGAGCGGGATTGGGACTGGGGCCGAGGTGAGGCCGCTGCTGTCCCCGAGCAGGATGGCGCTGCGGGCTGCGGTGCTGGCCATGAACCTCTGTCTGCTGGCCGCCCTCCATCCCAGCGACCCCAACGTCTGCAGCTACTGGGAGAGGTAGGACTGGGGGAGGGAGGTGGTGCGGGGAGGTACCTCAGGACCCCACATCACCCCCTTCCCCTGTCCTTGGCAGCTTCACGGCAGCAGTGAAGGAATCGTTCACCAAACCCCACATCGCGTCATCTGGCCAGTCCTGTCCCACAGCGCAGGGAGCCCCCCTCCCCTGTCTGCAGCAGAGGTGGGAGCAGCCCCTTACATCCTAGTGTGGGCAGCGGGGCAGCCCCGTGGCTGCACAGGGGTGCTCAGCCAGTCTGGCTCAGTGTAGGGTGGGGGCTGGAGCGAGGCTGACCCAGTGTAGGGCACCCCCCAGCTGTCGGGGTCCCTGACACCCCACTGTGGGCTGTAGGATCACGTACCGCACCGAGTACCGCCAGGCCGTCCGCACTGACTATCGGCGGCGCTACGAGTGCTGCCTGGGCTACTACGAGAGCCGGGACACCTGTGTCCGTGAGTGGGGTCTGTGGGGCCACGGGGGCAGCGCTACGGGGCTGTCCCCTGGCTCAGCCCCACAGCCGTGTCCCTACAGCCCGCTGCACCCACGAGTGTGTCCATGGACGCTGCGTCGCCCCTGAGCGCTGCCAGTGCGAGCCGGGCTGGAGGGGCCCCGACTGCTCCAGCGGTGAGTTGTGGGTTGGCTGTGGGGTCGGGGCAGGGAAGAGATGGGATGGAGATGGCGATAGCATTGGGATGGAACTGGAACGTGATGGGGATGATGGTGGGAGTGGGATAAGGACAGGAATGGGAATGGGGAGAGTTTGGTGTGGCATACGCATGGGATGAGGTGGGGATGGAGGTTTGGATGGAGAGAGCGTGGGGATGAGNTTTGGATGGGGAGTGCACAGTGTGAGGATGAAGGCAGGATGGGGTTGGGATGGGATGGAAGGTACCACTGTTCTCCCCACAGAGTGCACGGAGCAGCGCTGGGGTCCCAGCTGTGAGCAGCCCTGCTCCTGCCACCATGGAGCCCCCTGCGACCCGCTGAGTGGGGTCTGCTCCTGCCCCCCGGGCTTCGCCGACCCCCTGTGCCGGCAGCCGTGCCCGGACGGCTCCTTCGGGCCGGGCTGCCGCCTGCGCTGCCCCTGCCAGCATCAGGCCCCCTGCAACGCCTCCTCCGGTGCCTGCTTGTGCCCTCCGGGCCTGGCCGGACCCCTGTGAGTGCCGGAGGGGCTCCTCGCCCCCTGCCCGCCGTGAGCCGTGCACCCCACTCACCCTCTGCTCCCCACCCCACAGCTGCGAGACGCCCTGCCCTGAGGGTGCCCCGTGCGACACCTCCTGTCCCTGCCAGAACGGGGGCATCTGCCACCCCCCCGGCACTGCCACCTGCTTCTGCCCCCACGGGTGGATGGTAGGTGGGCTGCGCCCCCCCACCTCCCCAAGGGGGTCCGTGCCTCGGTTTCTCCAGCTGAGCTTGAGGCCTCTCCGCAGGGGGAGATCTGCTCCCTTCCCTGCCCTCCCGGACGCTTCGGGCCCGGCTGCCAGGGCGAGTGTCGCTGCCACAACGGGGGACAGTGCGACCCCCGGGGGGGGCAGTGCCAGTGTGCCCCCGGCTTCACCGGAGAGCAGTGAGGGGGGCTGGGGCAGGAGGTGGAAGGGGTGGGCTGTGCAGGGGTAGGGAACCTGGGGACGTGGGGGGAGCTGGGGGAGCAGAGGATGGGTGGAGGGGCGCAGGGATGAGGCTGCAGGGGGAACAGGGAGGTGAAGGTTTGGGTGGCAGAGGATGGGGGACTGCAGGGCTGAAAGTACGAGGGGTGGGCCACATGGGCCTGGGCACAGGGATCGCAGCACCCTGGCATGTGATGAGCTGTGTGGGCTCAGCCTGGGGTGGCCTTGGAGGGGTCCAGGAGCCGCTCTGGTGCCCGATGGAGCTGTGTGACCCCCCCACTCTCCATCGCCCCCCTCTCAGGTGTCGGGAGCGTTGCCCAGTGGGTCGCTACGGACAGGACTGCCAGGAGAGCTGCGACTGTGCCCAGGGTGCCCAGTGCTTCCACGTGGACGGGGGGTGCCTGTGCCAGGATGGCTACCAGGGCCCCCGCTGCCAGGAGCCCCTGTGCCCCCCCGGCCGCTTTGGGCTCCACTGTCAGAACCGCTGCCTCTGCCACCCCCAGAACAGTCAGAGGTGGGACCCCTCCCCACACCCACCTTGGAGACCCCCAACATCCTCCCCTGCCCCCCCAGCACCCTTCATCTCCCCTTCGTGAGCTTTTCCCCTCCACCCGCTTTGCAAAGCCCTTACCCAGCCGCACACTGGGAGCACTGGGGAGTGACTGGTGGCCCCCCTGCAGC
>VXBP01003121.1:0-19011 GCA_013400115.1 Rhinopomastus cyanomelas | reverse complement strand
CACGGAGATCCTCGTAGTGTCCGCAAGCCCCAGACCCCCCCCTCCCAGGGGTCCTCCGCTTGCGGGAGGGGCAGCCATGGGGCCGGTGGGGTCTCTGAACTGACACCCCGCCCCAGTGCCCCCCGTGGGAGATGAGGCGACGGGGAGAGCGAGCGGCCCGGGACAGGGGGGAGGAAGGGCAGAGTCCGGGGAGGAAGATGGAGCCGGGAGAAGGTGAGACCCCCACCCGAACCTGTGGGTCCGTGGGGGAGGGTCCCAGTGCCCTAAAGGGGTCCCACAGGTGGGGGGCCTAGGTTGGGGGTGTCCTTGTGGGGCTGACAAGGGGGTTTCAGGGTCCTATGGGGGTCGCAGGGATGGGGGAGGCTATGGAGGGACCTCCGGGGGTGGAGGGAGACGTCTCAAGGCAGGACAGGGGGGCGCTTTGGAGGGGTCTGTCGGAGTGGAGGGGGGGGGGAGGCCCAGACCCCTATGGGCATCCCAGGGCTGTGGGGGTGGCTATGGGGGTCCCTATGGAGGTGAGGGGGCCCCTGTAGGGCCCTGACACTCCCATTGGGACCCCTCACCTCCATACGGAGGTTCTGGAGGGCACTTGGCAACAATTGGGCCCCAGGAGTGTCCCTGGGTCAACTTGGAGGGGGTTCCCAGGGCTGGGGGGCACTATGGATGGCCCCGTATTGGTGCAGGGGAGGAAAGCCCACAGCCAGGTAGACCCCCCATAGGGTTCCCTTTGGAGGGTGGTTCCCCAGGCCTGGCCTGGGGGGGAGCCCTATGGGTCCGGGGGGGACATATGGTTCCCCGCAGAGCCATACCAGTGCAGCGGGGACCTGGAACGGGACTTCCCAGCACTCTGTGCCCAGGCCGGCATCAGCACCGTGCCCAGGATCACCCCCCGGCGGCCCCCCAGCTTCCCTGTGGATGGTGAGAGGGGGCAGGTGGCAGGGGGCGGGTGGGTTGAGGGCGGCAGACTCCAAAGTCTCCACGCCCCCCACCCAGCAGAGGAGCCCCTGAAGGCGACGCTGTCACAGACCTTGTGCCGCATCGAGCGCTGGCACAGCCGCCTGCAGCCCCGCATCGAGGTGCAGCGGGAGCAGGAGGATCTGCAAGGCATCACCGCTGTCTTCCTGCGGGGTGGGCACCAAGCACCCCTGGGGCACCCCGAGGGACCCTAAATCTCTGGTGAGGGCTTTTCCCAACCTAACCTGCCAACAACTCTGCCAGGCTGGAAGCTGGAGGAGGCCATGCTGGGGGTGCTGGGGCAGTGTCTGCCCGCGCTGGCCGGGCTGCGAGCGCTGCAGTGAGTGAGGAGGGGAGCTGGGAGGTGCTTGGGATTGCTGGGGCTGGCAGCCCCCGCCTTGGCATCACTCTGAGCCAACGTGTTGTCACCCTGCAGCCTCTGGAAGGTTGGGCTGACGGAGCAGCTATTCCCAGCGCTGGTGGCACTGGTGGCACGATGCCCTCGGCTGCGGTACAGGCACACTCAGGGGCAAGGGGAGCTCATCGTCGCTAATTAACAAGCAGAGTAATTAATCCCAGTGTTGGGCTGGGGGGTGGCTCACCCACAGGACCCTCAGCCTCGACGGAAACCCCCTGTCCGAACCTGCCTTCCACACACTGATGATGGGTGACAGCGGGTGAGTCTCGGCAGCAGTGACTGAGTGTCCACTCAGGGGGACCCTCCTGACGGGACCCCCTGCCCCGGTCTCGCAGCCTGACCCACCTGTCGCTTCGGAACAACTGCCTGGACGACGCTGCCGCCTGCCTCATTGGGCAACGCTTAGGCAGTGCCAGCTGTGGCCTCGTCCTGCTCATCCTCAGCTTCAACCACATCTCGGATCAGGGAGCTGCTGCTATCGCTGAGGTGGGGGATGCTTGGAGGGTTTGGGGGCAGCGCCCACTCCCCAGCACCCAGGCCCAAGCACCCGTCTTCTGCCCGTGCCAGGGTCTGCGCCTCAACCGCTCCCTCCTCTCCCTGTCCTTGGCCAACAACAACATCGGTGATGCAGGGGCCAACAAACTGGCTGAGGTGGGTGGCCTCTGCCCCTCTTCACCCTGTGAACCACCGCCCAAATTTGTGGGGTGCTGCTGAGACCCCCACACCCACTGCCAACAGGTGCTGGGACCCTTCACGCTGACCCACGCTGAGGTGGTGCAACGGCGGCGGCTGCTCCTGGCTGAGGCCCCGGGGGGGTCCCGCATGGTGAGAAAAGGCCCCCCCCCCCCAAAAATTGGAGGCTTTAAAAGGGCTGGGTCTGCTCTGAGAACCCTTAAATCCTCCCCCACAGACCCTAAAAGTCTCCAATGGCCACAGTGAAGGTCCCTCTGGACACCACAGCAGCAGCAGTGCAGCCACCAACAAGCTGCAGCCGGCCAAGCTGGGCAAAGTCCCCTCGAAGAAGAAGGTGAGGTGCAAGGGTGTCCCCAAATACACTGGCCTGTGCCTCCCTTTCCCCACCTGGGCACTGGTCTAGGGGGTCCACAAGCCACAGTCCTCCTCACCTCCATGGCAGGAGGCACCACGGAAGGAGGAGGTGAAGCAGCCCAAGAAATGTGAGTGAGGGTCTGCGGGGGGGTTATTCTGGGGAGCGGGGGTACATCTGTGCCCATATAACCCCCCCCACACACACTCTCCTGGCAGTGTCAGAGCCACGAGCTGCCCGAAGCAGACCCAGCGGCCATGAGAAGCTGAACCCAGAGATGGGCACTGGGGTGCCTGACACCCAGGTGCCAGATCCTGTCAGGCTGCAGCCACTGCTGGAGGAGGCCCGGGAGCAGCAGGGCGCTGTGGTGATGCCTGGCAACCGCGCACTGCTCAACCTCAACCTGAGCTGTGAGCCCTGGGGAAGTCCAGCGAGGGTTGTGGCCATGGGGGTTGATGCCTGAGCCCCGTCCCCCTCTTGCAGACAATCGCATCACAGAGCGGGGTCTGGGCAGCTTCCTGGCAGCACTGGAGGAGCAGCAGCGTGAGAGGAGGCCAAAGGTGCCAGGGCAGCAGGGGCTGAGGCGCCTCTTGCTGGAGGTGAGGGATGGTGGGATGGGTGTCGTTGCTGCTAGAGGTGGCATTGCCGTGGGGCTGGCATCGCCCATGGGAACAGCATCACCATGGGACTGGCACTGCCATGGGGCACCCCCTGACCCTCCCCGTCCCAACAGAACAACCTGGTGCCCCCCACCAGCCCGACCTTTGTGCGACTCCAGGAGCTGCTGCTGCCAGACTCTGGTGCCAACCGGTGCCCAGCGGCAGCGGAGCAGGATGAGAGGAGGCCCTAAGTGCTCCTCCAGGAGCCATTTCCCCCCCCCAGAATAAAAACATCCTTGAAAGTCCAACTGTTGCCCTAAAGCGGAAGAAAACGACCCCAAGCTGCCACAGCAGGCTCCTGGCTCCATTATATATAATATGTATAACCCCCCCGAGACCCCGGGGGGGCACGAGGGAGTGCGGGGAGGGTGCCCCCTGCACCCCCAGCTGCCCAGCACTGCTGGCGGGGACCCCCCCGACCCCCTCCCACTGCAATGGGGACCCCCTTGACAACTCCATTGTGCTGCAGAGGCGCTTGGTGGGGGCTCGGGGAGCTATGTACACGAGGTGGGGGTCCGTACATATCTATAGGCAGGGGGGAGGCAGCAGAGGGACAGAACAAAGTGCATTTTATACAGATGGGATCCAGCTCTCACGGCCCGGGGGGGGGCCTCACAGCAGGGAGGCTGCCATGTGAGGTGGAGGAGGGGGCCACGCACACACATCCCCCCCACCCCAGCCCTGCCCGGCTGGATCCCGCCTCCTCCCAGCCGTATGAGAGGGTGCTGCTCAGTCTGGGATGGGGTGGCTGCCATGCAGCTCCACAGCGTCCAGAGATTCTGATCAAGGTGGGGAGTTGGGACCCTCCACCCCTAAAGGCTGGCATCAGGGTCCTCGGCGAGGGGGGCTCTGGAGCCTGGAAACGGGGAGAGGAGGTTCAGGGGGTTCTGGAAGTCGAGGTGGGGGTGGTTAACGGGGCAGGGAGGGGAACAGTACCTGGGGCATTAGGACCTTGCAGGCTCCGGAGTGTTCGGGATAAGGAGGGGCTGTTGGTGTTGGGGCTGGGGGAAGCTTGGTGGACCCCCCCATCAATTGTTCTCGGGGCATCTCGGACCGAAGCTCCAGACCCCATTGTGCGCAGCAGGTCCTGGTGGGCCCTTTCGACAGCCTGGACAAAAGCAGGGGGGTGTCAGGGAGAACAGGTAACGAGTTACAGGGGTGAGGGGCACATCGGCAGCTCTGTGTCCCCCCAACCTGTGATCCCAAAGTTTTGAAGGGGGGGGTCTCACCTTCAGTCTGGTGAGCTTCAGCTTCAGCTGCTCGATGGTGCGGAAGATAAGGTCAACATCGCAGAACGGTGGGGCTGGGCGGTCCGGGGACCCCTCAGCAGGGCTAGGATAGGGGGTGGGGAGGTCCTGGGGGGTGCCCCGCGGGGGGACCATGTTGTGGGGGGGTCCTGTGGATGTGCTGATGTAGAAGTAGTTGCCTAGAGAGGGGGTAAAAGCAGAGTTGGGGGGGGGCTGGTGACCCCCAAACTGGGGAGGGGTTGGTGACTCCAAACTGGGTGGGGACTAGGTAGTGCTGACCACCATGGAGACAGACCTTGGGTCCCTCCAGCAAGCAAAGGAGCAGCGACACCATCCCCCACCCCCTGCCAGGACTTGGTCACATCCTCGGGAAGTGCCAGTGCCCATCCCAGGAACACCAGTAACACGGGCTCAAGGACACAAGGGGTCCCTGCCCAGTACCGCTAGTGTACTAAGTAAGACCAAGTAAGACCAAGACCATGGGTCTTCCGGTGGGACACACCCTTGGGGACATGGTGTGACCCCCCCAGTACCACCAGGGGTGCCTCAGAGCATGCCCCTGGCAGGGAAATGGGGCCCTGGGGACACGCTGGGAGCTCTGAGATTGGTGCTTGAGGGTTCTGGGGGTTTAGAGAGTTTTGGGAGGGGGCTGTTAAGGGGTCTTGGGGATGGGGTCTCATTACCCTCTACATCAGCTCCGCCTCCTTCCTGCAGCTCAGATTCTGATTGGCTGCTGCTGGCCAGGGGCAGGGCCTTCTGAGCCCCCAACTCAGCTTCAGCTGGGCACCCCAAAAAAAGAGGGGGGGGGAAGATGAGCAGGACCCAGCACCAGCACCCAGCACTAGCATCAAGAACCCACCACCAGCACCCAGCACCGAGAACCCAGCACCAGAGCACCGAGAACCCAGCACCAGAGCACCCAACCCATGAGGTGTTCAGAGCAAAGTTGGGGTTCACCTGCCCCTCTTATCCTCCCCAGTTCCCTCCCAGTTCCTGGAGACCCCAAACCCCAGTGAGAGGCTGGTCAGGGAGAGAAGGGGAGTACTGCATTTCTCCCCCCACCCCAAAAACTCTGCAGCATCCGCCCCATTACCTTTCCGGACCACCCTGTAGCTGTTGGGTTCCTCACTGGTGGGCCCCGACTCATCTAGCTCTTCCAGGGGCTTCATGTGGTCCCTGGGAGGCCCTGGGAACCCCTCCTGGGGGGCCAAATCCTGACTGGAAAGTGCCAAGTCCCAGGCCTGGCCAGGGCCACCCATGAGTGATGGCGTCGGGGTCACATCGTCCTCAGGATCTGTGTCCCGACAGGGGAGGAGTCGCTGGAGGATCAGGAGCCGCAGGTTCTCCACTGGGATGGGATGGAATGAGAGAATCATGGACTGATTTGGGTGGGAAGGCACCCTCACAGCTCCTCCAGACAACAAGCACCTCGAGTTCTGGAGTCAGGTTTGTGTTCCTCACACCTAGAATGACAATGAGGGGCTGAAATATGGCCAGAGAAGGGGCTGGAGAACATGGAGAAGGGGCTGGAGAACTTCTGAGGAGCAACTGGGACAACTGGAGGGGTTTAACTGGAGCAAAGGAGGCTCAGTGGAGACCCTCTGGCTCTTGGGGTTGGCTTTTTCCACAAGGGTTGTCCGAGGCAGTGTCCCTGTCCCCAGAGGGGTCTCAAAGCCCTGGAGATATGGGGTGAAGGCCAGGGGTTAGTGGGGTCCTGGCAGTGCTGGGGCACTTGAGGAGCTCGGGAGGTCTTCTCCAACCCAACCCATTCACCAGTGGAGAGGCTGTGACACGGGGGATCTGCCCACCAACCCCCCAGCACTCACCATCCTCCAGTGCTGCCTCAGCCAGCCCCTCGGCCCTGATAGGCCCCAGGAGGGGCAGGCGTTTGGGGGGTCCTGGCCGCTTGGCCACAAGGGTTTCAGCCACCTCCACATCGGCTCCCATGGACAGGGGGGCTGTGGACAGCTCTTCATCGCCTTCCTCCACCTCACTGCTCAGTGGTTCATGCTGCAGTGCTGGGCAGTCCTCAGCGTCCAGGAGGGCAGCAGGATTGTCGTCTGCTGTGGGAAGCAGGGTGTGAGCACGGCCCCCATGCTCATCTCTAGAAGATGGGTTGGGTGGAGGTGGGACCACGGTGGGGCTCACCTGAGGAACCATTTTCTGCCTCAGCCTCTGCTCCAGAGCTGTGACCTTGGGTCAGGACTGGGGACGTGTCGGGGTCTGCTAGCACCAACCTGCAGGAGAAGAGAACTGCTGTTGGGGACAGCTGACCCAGAGGCCGGTGTTGCTCAAGCTCCCCACCCAGGTCCCTAGGGACAACCCAGTCCCTATCCCAACCACCCTCCAGACTGACCAGCAGCCTCACCCTGCCAGTGCCCACCAGCACAGGACTGGGCGAAGTCCCCCAGCTCACCCTGAAGGTGCCACCCGGGTGGACTCTGGTGTCCGGTGCTTGGTGGGAAAGATGACACTCCTGGTGGCACTTTGCACTGCATCCTCCAGCAGCTCCATCCACCTGCCCGGCCCAGAGCTCCTCATCAGCAACCTGGGGGTTCTGCCTCCCAAGAAGCACCCCCAGAGGCCCCTGCCCCAGGCGGGCACTGCCAGGCCCTGCCCAGCCCTGCCCCGCTCAGCCTTACGTGTTTTTCTCTGAGGACGTCAGGGCCACCAGCTCATAGATTTGGGGTCCCAACTCCGACGTGCAGATGATGAAAAGGGCTCGTTTATCTGTGCGGAAGGTCAGAGCGTGGGGAAGGGTCTCACCTGACCTTGCTGGCGTGGTGACCACCAGCAAGGCCACCAGCTCCTCACAGAGTCTTCTTTCCTACCCGTGGCCACGGAGCGGATCAGAACTGAGTTGAGCTTGAGGATGGGGCTGAAGGTCTGTTTGTTGTCTGAGGAGCCCAGTGCTGTCTTGCTGTGGCACTTGAGCACCAGCTTCTCGTCCTGCTTCTGCAGCAGTACCAGGAGGTCCTCGAGGAGCAGCACATGCAGGTCTGGGGAGCAGAAGGACCCCAAGAGGGGAGGCTCAGCCTGGGATGTGCCCGGAGAGTCCACAACCCCACAGATGCAGCATAGGGCAGGCTTAAGGGGTTCCTGCAGTGCTGCTGGGGCTGGGGTTTGTGATCACGCTAAGGATGCTGAGGATGGTCTCCCAGTGCTCCCAGTACCCCCAGGGCGGTGGGGAAGCTCCGCACCTACAGTCTTGTCCTTGCTGATGCGCCAGCTGAGGGGTCCTTCGTGGATCATACGCCGGGAGGTGAGGTCCAGGCTCTGTGGGACACCGAGCAGTGACGGTGAGGGTGGGCAGCCCGCTGGCTGCTCCCTCCCAACCCAGTGCTGGGACTACCTTGAACTCGGCAGCCAGCGGATTGCTGGTCCTCTCCAGCGAG
Source organism: Rhinopomastus cyanomelas (assembly GCA_013400115.1). Classification (NCBI taxonomy): domain Eukaryota; kingdom Metazoa; phylum Chordata; class Aves; order Bucerotiformes; family Rhinopomastidae; genus Rhinopomastus; species Rhinopomastus cyanomelas. The sequence continues at coordinate 11,293 of VXBP01003121.1, read as the reverse complement.
GTGGCGTCCAGGCGCTTCTGGTAGCCTTCCAGGCGGTGCCGGTTCTCCGCTCGTTTCACTGCTTCATTGACGTGTTTGAGGATGTCCCGGCACTGGTCCCGGGCTCGGCACAGCTTGTCGTGCTCTGAGGTCCCCACTGCGACAGCCAAGAGGCAACAGTGGGTCAGAGGCTACTGAGGAGCTGCAACTGATGGCCGGGCCTAGAACGCCGGCGGCCCAGAGGGCCCAGCCTGACCCAGTCCCTACCCTCGGTGTGTTTGATGATGTTCTCCAGCAGCAGTGGGTACTTGGTGAGACGCTGCATCTCGGAGATGATCAAGTCCTTGAGCTGCAGGCGCCGGCACTGTGGGTTGCTCTCTGCTTCCTAGGGCACAGGTGGCACCACGGCATCCAATGGTGGGGCTGGAAAAGCCCTTTGAGCTCCTCGAGCACTGCCAGGGTCCCACTGACCCTTGGCCCTCACCCCACATCTCCTGGGCCTTGGGACCCCTCCAGTCACAGGGACTCTCTCAGTGCCCTGAGCAGTCTGGGCTAGGCCTGGGGAACCCTCTGAGGACAGAAGTTGTCCCTCAGGGCCAAGCTAAACCTTTCCTGAGGCAGCTGGAAGCAGCTTCCTCTTGGTTCTCCAGGCCCTTCCTCCCCAGCCCCTTCTTTGGCCACACTCCAGCCCTGGGTGTGACAGACGCAAGCCTCACCCCAGGATTCAAGGTGAGGCCTCCCCAGTGCCCAGTCCAGAGGAGATCATCCCCGGTCTGGTTCTACTGGCCACACTGATGCTAACACAAGGCAGGAGGCTCTTGGCCTTCTTGGCCACCACCATCTCCTGCCCCAGCCTGGAGTGTTGCCAGGGGCCGGAATGACCCAAGGGCAGGACCCTTGGCCCACTAGGTTAGGCCCACAGCCCAGGACAAGGACCAACCTGCATGAAGATCTGGAAGCGGCTCTCCTTGCGCTGTTTGGTTTTGATCAGCTCCAGGGCGATGGACTGGTAGGAGCAGAAGTCAGCAGCCACCTGCTGGATTTCTTCTTTGGCCAGGCCATCGAACTGGGAGACAACTGGAGCTCAGGCACCCCCACGCTTGGCCCTGAGCCCCGAGCGCCCCCAGGTGTGGCCGCGGCCAGAGGACACTGCAACAGCTCTCTCCACCTCCACTAGAGATGTCAGTGGCGAAGGACAAGGTGTCCCCAGGGGTGGAACCACCTGCCCCTTACCCGAGACAGCATGAGATCCCCAATTTCCTTGATGATTGGTCCTTCTTCCCGGAGCTTCTTCATGGATTCGGAGAGAGAATCTGAAGGCGGAGGTGAGGAGACAGAGGGACTCCTGTCAGTGGGGAGCCAGGGTCACTCAGCATGCTGGGCGCCAGCACCTGCTGAGGCACCAGAGGCTTCCACTGCTGCCTTGACACCAGTAGTGGGTCGTGAAAGTGTCCCTGCCCAGAGCTGCAGGATGAACCAGCCACCCCCAACACCGGCACTGGCAGAGCCCAGAACAAACCAGGTTCTACATCGCTCTGGGGTGAGGGAAAAGAGAAGGTGGAGCAGCACAATGCTGTCAGCAAGGTGCTGGGTGCCCACCACCACCCCCTGCTCCCATTTTGGGGTGGAGGATTTTGGAGCAGAAGAGACTTACTGTGGATTTCAATCAGGTCAGGGAGGTTGGGGAAGAGGAGCGCCAGCTCCTCCCGTGACAGCAGGTTCTCCTTCCGCATCCGCTGGTAAAAGAGGAGGTCGAGGACTCGGAGGATGCGCAGGTGAGACCCTTCAGTGGCAAAGAGCTCTGGGCAAGAAGCACCATGGGGGTGGTGAAGTGTCTGGGGGATGCCCTGTGGGTTCTGGTGCTGCCATCCCCGGCCGCTCCTTCCTTACCGTTGATCACCTCCTGCCGGTCAATCTCCTTCTGCGGCAGGTTGGCCACCAGCTCCCGGCTGACTGTGTGCTGCCAGTTCTGGGAGTCCAGCTCAGCTTCCAGGTCAGAGAGTTGGCCCTGCTCATCTTCCACGAGATGAGGCAGGAAGGGATCGACACCGAAACCCAGGTTGGGCGACTCAATGCTCCTAGCGGGGTGGAAAGGTGGCAGTGGGAGCCCCCTGCAGCCATTCCGTGTCCAACTAGCCCCACCCCGTTGGCTCTCCCAGTACAGCCAATATCTACCTGGGCCCTACTTGGGCTGGCACCCAGGGCCTTCAGCACAAGGACAAGGCTCTGACTCTCCAACTAACAGACTACGTCCCCCAGCAGACATCTACTTAGGTCCTTTAAGCTCCTGTGTGAGACACAAGGGAACAGAGGTGCCCCCTCACCCCAGGAGGATGGAGAACTAACAGGAGCTCAACCCCCACCCTATACTGGTGCTGGGGGTTGTTCCTCCCCCAGGGGCAGGAACCTATGCTCAGCCTTCACTTGCTCCCTCCTCTCCCAACTTTCCTCCTAGGTCTCCGAAGAGCAGCACAGCCTGCGTCAGCCAGTGCTCCCAGTTTGCTATCCTCATCGAACTGGCCAAGCGGATGCTCTGTCTCTTCACCCAGGTCACTGGTGAAGATGTTGAACAGGGCTGGAACCCAGGGGAACTCCGTGAGCTCCAGGCCGCCAGCTAAACCCTGCGCTGCTGATCACAACCCTCCGAGCTCTATCCTTCACCCAGTTCTTGCCCCACCTCACTGTCATCCAGCCAGCCCCCGCCAAGGCCGGGCCACTCACCTGCGCCCCATCTTGGGCGTGTATGGGGGAGTGGGATTCTCCAACGACCTGGAGAGGGATGGGGACAGTCACCCTCGTGTCTCAGGACACCTCCACATCATCCTGGTCCCTCTCCTCCAATAGCTGCCCCCTGCAGCATTTCCCTTAGCCCCTCCAGACTTGGCTCTGGTTGCATGAGAGGCTTGGGGCAAAAATGGGAACTGAAAGCCCTATTTCTGCCTCACAAACATCGGCCAGGAGGTTCTGCTGGGCTGAGAGAGGCTTGACCTGGACCCTTCAGGATTAGCTTGGGAACTTCAGCCTGAGGGGTCGCCCTGGGTTGCCAGGGGAGGCGTGGAGAAGCATGCAGAGGGTTCAGGTTTTGGACTGTCCCAGCTCCCCTTTGAAACCAAGGACACCCAGAAAAAGCCAGATCTGCCCTGCCCGGGGTTCCAACAGGCCCTCCCACCTGGCAGACAAGCTGGAAGCGGAGGACGATGCTGACTGGTGAAGCCTGGTGGCCTCGGCGGCGGCGTCCATGTCCACATCGCTCCGGGACCGCGGCACGTTTTCAGCTTTCCGGGATTTCTTCATCTCCTCGCGGCCTTTCAAACTCTCCGAGCGGCCCAGCTTGACCTCGGCACGGGACCTGCAGCGGGGAAATCGAACCGAGAGTGGGCTAAGCCCTGCAGGACGTCGATACAGACCCACCAGGGCCTGCGGTGAGACCCCGTCCGCACCCCAGAAATCACAAGCTGCTCCTCACCCATCCGATTCCAGCAGGTCCTCAGGGAAGCTGCCGGTGGAGAGTCGCTGCGCACCGGGCTCCTGGCTCTCGTAATGCTGGCTGTTCTCAAAGTGCTGGATGATGTTCCTCACGTTGCCAGGTTTGACTGCTGGCATGGAAGCAAAGCCCAGTAAGACCAGTCAGGAGGTGCTGCTGCTGCTGCCCACCCCACAGCCCTGACCATCCGAGCCCAGCCCAGTACTCGGTGGAACAATGTTGGGAGAAGGGGGCTACAAAACGAAACTGAAGCACATGAGGTGGCGGGCAAAGAAAAGCAAAATAAAAGGTCTTTTACCTTCGACAGGGGACAAGGGGACATGAAATGCTGGAAGGAAAAACAAAAATGAGATGTGGAATCAATCCTGGGCACCCCAGCAGCAGAGGGGGCAGCGAGAACTCAAAAGCAGGAGGGGAGGAAGAGGAGCAGAGACAAAAGCATGTGTGGACACACTCGCTCTCCACCCCCTCTGGGGCTGCTGGCCCTTTCTGACTGATTAAGATGAACAGGGGGAAGAGGCAGGGCTCTGCTCCCACCAGAGCCACAGAGGAGCCTGGGCACTGGAGGCAGGAAGAGACCACAGGGTTGCTGATGTGAAATGGGAGTCCCACAGGTGCCATGAGGCACCTGGCAGCCCTGGGTGTGCAGCTCTCTGGGCTCCAGGGAAACTGGTGGGGATGGGCACTCTGCAAAGTGCCAACACTCACTGCTCTGGGAGGAGATTTTGGGCTTCCCAATGTACTTGAGGATGGGGTTGCGCTTCTTGTCTTCCATGGCATCCTTGTCCTTCTTGGTGCTGCTGCTCTGCTGGGACACCAGGGAGAAGCAGGTCACTGCGTGGAACCTGAGGGTGTCCCCAGTGCCGCTGGAGATGGGATCTGTGTGTCCCCGCTGGTGTTAAGTGGCTTTTCAAGGGATGGGGGGAGATAGGGGGTGGGTGTCTCTGGAGAATCCCTTCCTGGGCCACCTGGAGAGATCCTGGCCTTTGGGGCCCTGGAAACTACTCACCTTCTTGGTCTTGGGGAAGAAGGGCAGCCACTTGTCCCTGTCCGGGAGCGACTGGGCCTTCTCGCTGGCACCGGTGGCACGGGGCTCCCGGCAGCGGATGCCTGTATGGTTCATATATGTGCTGAGAGCAAAGGCCATGGGGGAGCTGGAAGAGAGCACAGTGTGAGGCTGCAGATCCGGCACCAGGACAGGGCAGCACAGGCCACGGCGGGGGGAAAGGCTGAGACATCCCACAGGGCTCTATCTCTCCCCCAGGCAGAAGGGAATCCCTTGGGAGGTGAGCTGGTAGAAGGGAGGGAAGGCAAGAAGCAGTCAGAAAGGGAGCTGGGGTGGAAGGCACCACCAGCAGGATCACACCAAGACCCCAAGGCGGTTGCCCTTCTCCAGGGCTTGAAAGCCCACAGGGTGATCCCTGGCATGGGCACAGGGTGCCAGCCTGGGAAGGGGACACTCCTGAGACTCCTTCTGCCGTCTGACCACGGTCCTGCTGTGCCCAGGAGCCACTCACCTCCTGTCCTCTTCATATTTTGACCTGAAGAGAGAAACGGGATGGGGATCAAAGAGCTTGTTTGAGGCAAGCTCCTCCCATCAGGCCCCAATACTCTGCCGCTCCACAGCCCCTGTCCCTCAGCACCTGCTCCAAACCTTGCGTCTTGGCCAATGTGTAGATCAAGGAGCAGAGCTAAACCCATGTGTGATCCCCTCTCCCACATCCTCACCCCAAATCCACATGCAGGATAGCCCAGTACTCACAGTATGTCACCCAGCTGGGCCAGCTGCTTCTCAGCCACTTGTCGCTCCTTCTGTGGGTCCCCGTCCAGGTCTAGGAGGTCGTTCTCCCCATAGAGACTCCCCAGGCCCATGGTGCGTTTTGTCCTGCAGAGGACAAGGCTCAGAGCCACGAGCCCAGGCACCAGGAGCTCCCCGTGGGGCACTGGGGCAGCCATGTTACCTGTAGTCCTGGATCTGCTCCTGGATCTCGGGCATCACCATCTCCTGAGCTTCAAAGAGGGCAGCTCGGATGTCGTCCCCATTCCGCAGGCGAGTCTCTAGAGGACGGGAGAGGAGAATCAGTGTCGCCAACCCTGCAAAGGATGGGAATGAGGGCAGACGGCCTCCCCCTACCACAGCACAGCCCCTTTCCTTGCTGGTTACCAGACAGGACCAACCTGTATCCCATTTGCATCCCCCAGCTGAGACTTGACCATTACAAGGGCCCCCCCGGGACCACCAACACTGAGCTGAGGAGCCCCAGTCCCAAACGTGCTCTCTAAAAGGCAGAGTCCTGCAGAAATCCTTTGGGATTGGGATGCTGCTCTGGCACCCTTGGGGACAGTCCTTGGTGAAGGTGCCAGTGATGCCATGGGGGGCTGGGGCAAACAGCTTGGGAGCCCCTCACTCACCGATCTCAGACAGGAGCTGCTCAGACACCTTTACCCGGAGAGGCTGCGGATGGAAGGCAGAAGCTCAGCCCCAGTTCCCTGTCCCAGGACCAGGAGGAGCCGGGGACATGGTCCAGGAGTGGGGAAGGTACCCCATGGCCCTGCTCACACCAGGTCAAGTTCTGCAGCCAGAGAGGTGAGACCTGAGGACCTGACAACCCAAACCCCTAACGGCAGCCCCTTCCCGCGCAGCACAATGGGATGCTGCTCCCTCCAAGGGGCAGCTGGGCACTGCGAGTGATACTGGAAGCACTGGGATCCCTGTCCTTGCTGACAAGACCCTGCACGGGGCAGCTGCGGTTGTGCAATGGGGCCAGGGCATTGTAGCTGTGGTGGTACAACGCGTTACGCAACCGCGTGAACCAACGTGGAGGATCCAGCGGCAACGAAGCCGAAAGCAGTGACAGCTGGGGCTGCTTTCCCAGCCGATCCCCCACTGTGCCAGGGACACAGTCCGGCCCTCACCGCGTTCCTCTCCAGGAAGGTGTTCCAGATGTCCTTCCCCAAGAGCCGGGAGTCCTTGGCTGTCGTCTGCTGGCAAACATCAGAGCACAAGTAGAAGAGCTGCAAAACGAGGAGAAAGCAGCGGTGGGCGGCCACGGAGGAGGAAGAGGAGGAAAGTTTCAGAGCAGGGAGGTGAAAGCAGCACCCAGATGGCCACATACAGGGGAAATGTGGAGCCTGGGGCGGGGCAGCACCCCGCTGTGCCATGCTGGGGAGGAAGAGGAGCAAGTGTGACCCTGCATTACATCTCCCCTGCTTCGTTGTGCTTCCCTCACGCAGCGACGCAGAGCTTTGAACCCTGCGCTCGACCGTCCCAATCAGCACCGCTGGAAGGCCACTCACCAGCGGGCTGGGGTCTGCCTGGGAGAAGATGTAGCGTAAGAAGACCCCAAGGTGCGCCGGCCGGGACTTCAGCCTGCCCAGGTCCTGGAAGAGGGAGTCGCACTGCGCGCAGAAGGGACCAGGCAAGAAAGAGCAGGTTTGGAAGCAATGGACTTACCTTCCCTGCACCAGATATCCCAAGGGGGGCTTCTAAATGCCACCAGGTGCCCCCCACACAGGAAGGAGAGGGGACAAAGGCCAAGAACACAGCCCCACCTCGTTGTTGAAGTATCCCGGGTCATAATCTTCTTCCGGGCCAATGATGAGGGGTTGTCCTGTGCGGTCCGAGCTCTGGCAGGAAGACGGAACAGGTTCAGGGGCTCCAGGATAGGGGGAATGGGACACCTTCACCCCTGTGACGCCCCCAAGGCTGTCCCCAGCCCACCTGCTCAACAGTGGTGAGAAAGGGAGTGTCAGAGCCATGTCGGCGGTGGTGCTGGAAGAGGCGGGCGCTGAGGACCGGGGAGGTTCGAGGACTGTCCGAGCCGTGGTCCGAGAGGATGGAGTTGCGGGTCAGAGAGATGTGCTGGGGGTGGCAGGGAGGGACTGTCACACTGCCTTGCCCCTGACCCAGGGGAGGAGCTTCGTGACCAGTTTCCATCTCAGAGACTGACTTGGAAACTATGAAGCCCCTCCAGGACCATCAGAAAAGCTTTAGGATTAGGAGCTCAAGGCAGAAACTTGGGGGTCCCCTTCGCTTTGGGGCAGCCACACCAGTACAAGCCCAGGAAATGCAAAGCAGAAGAAATCTGGCTTTTTCAGGTGTCAAGCAAACAGCGGTGGCTCCCCAACACCTACCAAGGCACGAGCCCACCCATCTGGACTCCCTTCCCACTCTCACCTCGCTGCCTGAGGGGAAGCGCTCCGTGCCAGATTCCAACCCGCTGTCACCATCCTGAGAATCCAGGGACAGGCGTCCTGGGAGCAGAGTGGATGCTGACCCCCATGTTCTGGGACGTGGGGATCTGGTGACGGTCTGAGTCACCAGCACAACTCACCTTCCATCACCCTGAAACTGGCCAAGCTGGTGTCACTGCATGGTCGCCCCAAATCCTGCGAAGAGAGGAGCAACATTGAACCAGTGTGATGTTCTGCAGTTCCCTGGGGACGAACCAGCCGCTGCAGCAGCTACTGCAGCAGGTTTGGGGATATCTTTCCTGCCGCAGGAGGGCCTTCTCAAGCTCCATGCAGGCTGGGAGGGAGCTGGGAGGAGGGGATGACCCCTGTATGGGCTGGGCAACCCCTTCAGTGTCACGTACCACAGAACCCCCAGTCTCCTGGAGGATTTTGAGCTGTAGCTGGCTGACCCGCCGCCGCGCACCCTCGATCTGCTCCTCCACAGCGCTGGCTGGGTTGCGGCTGTACACCTCGTAGAAACGCTGAGCAGAGAGACCAGATGTTCACACCGGCCCCGGCTCCCACACTGCAGACCCCAACAGTGAGGCCAGGCAGGGTCTGCGGGCTGCTCGAGCCGTCATCGCTGTCGTACCTGCAGTTCTGCCTCCTCCTGCCGCAGCATGTTGCGGAGGATCTGTGTCGCATGCTTCTGCACTTCAGGATCCTGCAAGAGACAGGCTTAGCTTTGCCCTCCTCCCACCCCACGGTGCTGGAAAAGGCCGGAGTGGGGCTGGGTACCTGCAGGGGTCTGGGTTCAGTGATGCGCTGCGGCAGCGGAAGAGGTGGCAGAGGAGGCGGTTGGGGGCAGACAGGGGTGACACTGGGACCCCCAGCTGTGTTGGCATCTGGCTGAGATCCTGAGAGCCCCACTGAGGGATGAGGAGAGCCCAGAAGGGTCAGGGCAACGTAGGCACCAGCTGGAAAAGACGGTGAAAGGGGAAGAAGACTGAGATTATTCACGGCCTCAACTCTACAGCGCCTGACAGGCATCGCAGCAGCCCCAAGATCCCTCTGCCCACCCTGCCCGCCCCCACTGGAAGGATCAGGCCAGGGTTTCTCATCTTCTTCCCAAAAATCAAGACCTGCCCTTCTGGGGGATCCTATGGCCTTCAGAGCCAGGAGGGTTTGGGCTCCTCAGCAGAAGAAGAGAAGCTCTGGGGAGATCTTAGTGCAACCTTAAAGGAGTCAGTATGAAGCTGGGAGGAAACTTGCAGGAGGAGCTGCAGGGCAGGACAAGAGGTGATGCTGCAGAGAAGGAAGACCTTGGTGCTGAGGCGGGAAGAGCCTGTTCCAGGCTGCCCAGAGAGCAGGGAGAAGCTGCATCCCAGGGCAGGTTGGACCCTGGGGCTTGGAGTAACCTGCTCTGGTTGAGGATGTCCCTGTTCATGGGCTGGAGGAGCTCTGAGGGTCCTTCCCACCCAGGCCAGGGGGTGATTTGATGAGGTGCCCTCTTCATGCCACTGGAAACATTGCGCTGAGCAATGGGATACTCACACTTGATTAACTTGACCACTTCGAGGTGGGAACTGTTGGTCACCATGGTGCCATTCACCTGGCAGAGGAAAGGCAGGGGGTTACGGACGCGGATGGGGCACACAGCGGGGCTGCGATAGGGATGGGGTACACAGCGGGGCTGTGACGGGCACAGCCGAGTCTGCTGGTCATGCACATAGACGGGGTACACGGTGGGATTGCGATAGGGACGGGGGTACATGGGGGACTGCAACGGGGACAGCCAAGTCTACTGGTCATGCACACGGATGGGGTACACGGTGGGGCTGCGATAAGGACAGCAGAGTCTGCTCACCTTGACTATCCGGTCACCCTCCTGCACCCCTGCTCTCATGGCTGCCCCTCCTGTGACAAACAAGAGTTGAAACTGGCGTCAGTGAGGGACATGGGGACACGCAGACAGGGCTAGGGGCTCTTCCAGGTGGTCCCAGCATGTTCTGAGCCAGGCTTGGGACCACCCAGCACCTATCTCCCATGGGACACAGCTGGAGATACTGCTGCGGGTGATCGCACACCCACATTTGGCTTGTGGCCCCTGCTGGGCTTCTGCAGCCTTTTCCATCCATCTTGGGACAGACAAGGGGGCCCCAACACGCGATCCCACCCTTCGGGAGAGTCGTGTGCCTGGATCCGGAGGCAAGAGTGGGGACGCGGGACGAGCAGAGGCTCTGTCCCCTCTCCCCCTTCTTCCAGCTGTTTCCCTAAAGCTGCTGAGGTTGGAAGACAAGAAAAATCCACTGTCCCCCCTCCAGCCCCAGCCAAAACAAAAAGGAAAATGTTTCCAGGAGGTTCCTCTCGAAGCCAAGGGCCTGAGCCATGGCAGCAAGCTCCAGCATGGAAAGTACGGATTGCTGGGATTCCTTTGCCTTTAACGGCCTCGCAGGGAGTGGGGAGCAGGGGGGACACTGGACTTCGGGCTGTCGTGGACCTGGTGCCCTCAGCCCTGTCCCCACCATGGTGTGGGGAGCCAACACTGGGGGGTTCTCTAGTCTCCGGAGAGACAAACCCCTGAACCCTGCCGTGCTTCCCCCCTTCCCCAGATTCCCATTTTTTCCTGCCTTTCAGGGCGGGGGGAAGGGGGAGGAGGAGGGAACATCCACTGTAAAATAAGCAGCTCATTGTCCATTCCAAACACTGCTCCCAGCTCTGCCACCCCGCAAAGCCCTTCGACAGCGAATCCAACAGCACCCACTGCTCCAGGGGCTGCCCCATCCCTGTTCCCACCCCAGCCCAGCCTCACTCACCCACCCTCAGGTTCTACATGGAACCGTTTTGAGAAGCTGCCCCAAAATATTCTCCATGCCACCCCAAAACCACCTTTCTGCCCCCCAGCAGCTGTGTCCTGCTCAGGCTGGACCTCACCTGGCCGCACCGACTGCACCAGGACGACACGGTCCCCGCTGACGGTGAAGCCGAAGCCATGCTGGTCCTTCTGGATGATGACACAGCGTTGAACCAGACCTGTGGAGGGAAAGGCAAGAGAGCACTGAAGCTCTGCGACCATGAGGCATCAAATTATGGAATTGTTTGGGTTGGAAAAGCCCTTGAAGCTCCTACAGTGCCACCACTGACCAGGTCACCACAAACCTGCGTCCCTTGCCCATGGTTTTCCAAACCCTCCTGTCCATTGTGCCAGCTGCAAGAGGAGTGGCTGGAGGGTTTTGGGGCAGGAAAACCCACCTGTGGTTTCAGAGGAGTCAGAAGGCTGCCGGTGGTGCCCAGGAGATCTCCGCTCTGCAGCCGAATCACCCAGGGATGACAGGCTGCTCAACCTGCCGAGGAGAAGTCAGGGACAGGGATGACTGGACAGAACTAGAGACACCACTGGGGCTGGGGACAGCTAGATAGAACCACAGCTCCTTCACAGGCTCAGGAACTCCAGCACACGGAGCTGGAAGGCAACAGCAGCGCTTCCCTCCACCAACACAGCTCTGTTCCCAGCGAGTCCCCAGTGAGACCCTGCTGCAGACTGAGAAGCTGTCTGCAGTGGGGAGGGACGAAATGCTTCATGCAGAGGCAGGACAGAGCAGGGCAACGGGGCTTTATGAGGCTGTGACAGAATCACAGAATCATTAGGGATTGGAA
>VXBP01003119.1:0-28350 GCA_013400115.1 Rhinopomastus cyanomelas | reverse complement strand
CCTTCCAATTCCTAATGATTCTATGATTCTAATTAAAGCCTAGGGCTTCATTTTAATAGTACAGCCTATATATATTTAGGTGTAAGTGCTGTCCTGTGTATCAAATTGTCATTTTATTGTCCTCTTGCACAAATTATTTGGGAGCAGCAAGTTTGAGTATCTCAAATAATGATCATGATTCTATGATTCTATGAATAAGTCTTCACAGAAGAGGGCTGGTCGCTTTGTGGTCTGTAATTCTTCTGCTTCTGTAACTCTCCCTTTTCTCAGATGTTATCTTGGAAAGGAAACAGTAAAATGCTAATTTGGTTGTGCGTTACTTTTGTACAGACTGGACTACACTTAATATAGGAAAATACTATGTTTAATAGTGAAGAATCCGCAGGAATTACTTAGTGGGTCTTAGGAGAAATGTCATAGGCTTCTGGGATAGACACTTCTGCAGAAATTTGTGTTACAATGCTTTTAAAAAAATGTATACTGTCACTGAAATGAAGGTATTCATGAAGTAAATTGAGAATAATTATGAAAAATACAGAATCAAATCAGGTAAATAAATTGGTTTTGTATATTCTAGAGTCTGTGGGTGGAGAGAACCACACTGATCTTGGTGCAGAGTTTACCTGGAATATCTCGTTGGTTTGAAGTGGAAAAACGTGAAGTAGTGAGTATGAGACTGGTGGCAAACCATATTGTATTGGCTTACTTCCTTAATGATGTGTTATTTGAAGAACCACTCTAGGATTTATTCCCCATATCTAATTGATCTGTGTAAGGTTTAAAGCTGAGTGTATAAAAATATTTGCAAAGTATTTTGTCTTGTCTGGATTCACTTATATTCAAAAGTGTTATTGAAAACTACCCTTATGATTCATTTAAACAGTTGAAGAAAAATGGAGTTAAGAACAGTAATAGGCAGCCAAGGACAACTTCTAGTATCAGTAAACTACGTTCTTGAAACTCTGTGTGATGTAACATTTAATACTTAGAATTACTACAGCTTAACACATCTTTCAGTGTTCTTGAAAAGTAAGCATTCTCCATGTTCCTGGACTATAACAAATGTATCTCCATGTCTGCCTAGAGCTCTGTTGAAGTTCCCATTTCTCAGCCTGAGCATGAAATCATGCCTACATAGAACCTGTAGGAAGTCTAATGTTTCTGTTACTAACACACTGCAATTTATTCTCCTTCCTTGTTGTTATACCTTTCAAAATTCTTTAAAAACATTTAAAATGTATTTGAAGGAGTGTTCCTTCTATAATGTTCTCTAAATAATTACTCAGTTGTTGAGCCCAAGAGTAAAACAACTCTATTTTCTTCCTGTCAGAGCCAGTCTTACAGTAGTCCCATTAAATATAGGGCTACCAGTACAATGTTTTTTCTCTAAAACTGTTGTTTTTTTCTTTTATGATACCCACAAAATGTCATTTGTTCATGATCCTGACTCTCTCCTTTAAAAAACAAAAAAATGAATTTATTAAAAATCACTAATTGTCTGTGACATGAGAAATTTTGTTAATTGACTCCTATTGAAGCTAATATGACCCCTGATGCATGAAGGGTTTACTATTGTGTTACAGTTTCTGTTTCCAAAACGTGACTGTAATAATTTTTCCTGGGCATGTACTACAGCACTAATCAGATTTGTGCTTGTTTGGTTTGGTAAGTTACAGTACCTACAGTCCTGAGCCCTATCCATCGCTTAGCTTTTAGCTTCTCCTGTACTTCATGCTACCAGTGAGAAAATCTTCCTCACCCTATAGAAAAGACAGGCATGTTTCGCTCAAAGACTGCCCCTACCTCTAATTTCAATATCTTCTTAGCTCATTTCGACTCATCCCAGTGTTCAAAAATCACCCTAGTTTTTGACTTCACTTTGGATGGGGGAACTAGCTCGCCCGTACTTAAGCTCTACGCTGTTCGCTTAAGCGTAGCGAAGCTCTCCCTGACCTCAAGGGCAATTTAGGTCAAGTTTCCAAGGACAGTAGAGCCCTGAATTCCAAGAGTTCCACCACACACTGAAGTGGGTGAAGTTTTTTACAGCAAGGTCAGGTAATGAATGTACAAGAGAGGAAAGCTTCTCTATTTTGGTCCTTGATTACAGGTTAAAATTAATGTTCTCATTACTCAGGGTGCAGTCAGAGAGCGTATCCCAGGTGAGAAGAATTTTTCTGCCCCAATACTCTAGAACATAGAATAACACAGTTTTCTTTCAAGAAATAAAAAGTTACCTTTAACATGTTCCAACTTTCAGTTCCTCACTCCTTTTCAGGTGGAAATGAGTCCCCTTGAAAATGCTATTGAAGTTTTAGAAAATAAGAACCTGCAGCTGAGAACACTGATCAGTCAGTGTCAAACTCGACAAATGCAAAATATTAACCCCCTCACGATGTGTCTAAATGGGGTCATTGATGCAGCAGTGAATGGTGGAGTTGCTAGATATCAAGAGGTAAGCTATTTATTTTCTATTAAAAGTCTGTCATAGGACAATTTCTTCCTAGCTTCTTTCTCTGTACAGATGCAGCTCCTCTGTATGAATTGAGGACAGAAGGTACCATTTCAGTAATAGTGTTCATTTTACCTATATTCCAGTTTTGAGAGAGATCATATGAAATATATATATATATATTAACTTTATTGAAGCAACTGTTTTTGTTGTGGATAATACCGTAAACTTCATCCAGTGATGAGTGGACTCACAATTACCTTGCATACTTTAGTGGTTTGGGGATTTGTAGTGAAATAGTTCATCGTAACTGCAGCATTATAATATACTCCCTACACTCTAGGTCAGCAGCTACTTTCAGCAGCAAATGTACTTTTGTATGCTGACATGCTAATTTTAATGTACATATATAGGTGTATAAACGATTAATAAGAAATCTGTTATCCTAAACATTCATATTTTTTTAGATCCTTCTTTCTCCTCGTATAAGTAAAGCTATTTTCTGGGAAAATCTAATAAAAAGTAATATATATAAATAAGAAATCATAGAATCATTAGGGATGGGAAGGGACCTCGAAAGATCATCGAGCCCAATCCCCCTGCCACAGCAGGATCACCTAGACCAAGTCGCACAGGAACACATCCAGGCGGGTCTTGGAACGTCTCCAGCAAAGGAGACTCCACAGCCCCCCTGGGTAGCCTGTTCCAGTATAATGCTGGATTTGTTCCCAGAAGTTGCCCATCATTAGTAGAACCTTTGAAGAACCTTAGGTGTTTGGGGTGCTGCATTTCCACAAGGTGCTGTAAAAAAGGAAGGAATTTTTTTTCAGCTCAGCTTGATCTTCCTCTTTTCTCGTCAAAGTCTTGTGAAATAGGAGCCTGCTGGTTGTTCCTTTTCCATTGAAAATGTCACATTGAATGCAGTTCTGTCCATTTGACTCAAACGCTGCAAGGTTCAGCCTTCACTCAACCCAAATTTGCTAAACTGCATCTAAATTAAGCTACAAGAAATCGAGTCCGCCGTAACGTTAGCATCTGTCATCGAAACAGCAACATGATGAGAGCTGCGAGACTAAAGCAAAGCAGCACCATGTGTGATGCTTCCCAGCTGCCTTTAAACAACAAAAACAAGGTTTAGCATAGTAAAGCACCACAAAGAGCCCCCTGAGAAACACAGTCATGTCAGAGCTATGTCTGTTTTGAATCAGCAGTGTTGGAGCTAGCTGGGTGTTTCTGCTTAGCTGCAGAAATCTTCTTCATGAACCTATTAGAGGTTCCAGCTTGCTCCTTTCTTTCTGCTTGTCTTCCGGACAGTGTTTGTGTTTTGATTCCCATCTGTCCTCTCCCTCTCTTTTGCTATAGATGGACTTTTCAACAATTTGTGTTGCAAACACAAAGCTGATAAGAATAGTTCTGAGATTTTGAGTGTCCTCTTTGCTGCCTTTGTATGTCTTTCTGCTCTTTTGCCTCTTCTCTCTTCCTTCTTTGTCTCTCCTCTGTAAAGGCTTTGCTCTGGCTGTGTCATTGCTTTTGCCTTTTGCCCTGTGCAAAGCTCAGAACTCAGTCAGTCTTGGAGATTGCAGTCTTGAGGGTAAACGTGACCATGTCTTTACAGGCACTGTCCTTCATTTTGGGCAACTTCCAAACTTCAAGATGTGTTAAGACCCAGCAAATCCTTTGGCTAGCTGCTGCCTTCTAGGTTCTGCTCCTTTTTTAGATCTCTTTTTTCTGTTTTTCTCTCCTGATGGGATAAAAAGCAGGTTTCCCTAATTATTCAGCACTTGGGCTGGCATTGCAGGTGCCAAAGCTGCACTTTCATGGGTTTCCATACAGAAGCAGTTTCCAGGACAATCTGCCTCAGCAACAGTTGTTATGAAGCACATTCATGTGCAAAGCTCAAAAATGGCTGTAGGCTGAAAAGCTGATCTTTGAAAAGATTTTTCTAAGCACTGCTGGAAGAGCAGAAAGAGTGTCTTTTGTGCCCACTAAGACCTCTCAAACTGCAATTTGTTCCTGTAACTTAAATTTCTCTTAGCTCTACTACATGTGGTAGAAAAGTAGGTGCACTCTGTGATCAGTTCCTGGAAACCACCATTTCCAATAATGTTTCTTGATTTAGATAAATCCTGATTTCTCATTCATTTTCTAAAGCACTGGTGATTTTTTTTTTTAATTTAGATTATTATATCTTTGACTGATATTACAGACCTGTGTAAATCTCAGCCCAAAACCACTGGGACACCACCTGCTTCATACTGAAAGAGCGTTAAGCTTGTAGCTAAGGGGGAGAGAAATCATCCAGTGGTGGAAGTTTGGATTTGGGATTTCAGCAAGTGTTAGATGGATCCTTTTAATAATTTAAACATAAATTCTTCTAATTCTACTTATCTTCAGTGAAAGGACCATGTGAAATAAAATGTTCTTCATTACAGTGTCAGTATATTCTAGGTAGGTCTTGATGCTTCCACAGATATCTGCTGGAAGACCCACTCAGCCAGCCACCCACAGTCCAGAAGGTTCCTCCAGTGCACTGGAAACACTTTCCTGATGCAAATGGTGCAGGAGCCCACTAGGAGAGGAGCGCTGCTGGATCTCATATTGACCAACAAGGCGGGTCTGGCTGAAAGCAGTGAAGGTTGAGGGCAGCCTTGGGTGCAGTGACCATGAAACGGTGGAGTTCAGGGTCTAGTGTAGGAGGAACAGAATAGCTAGCAAAATCACAGCACTGGACTTCAGGACGGCCAACTTTGGCCTTTTCAAGCAATTGCTAGGGGACATTCCATGGGTCAGGGTACTGGCAGGTAAAGGGCCAAAGATAGGTGGTTAACATTCACAGATTACTTACTTGGAGCAAAAGAAAAGAGCATCCCAATGGGAAAGAAGTCAAGGAAGGGAGCCAGAAGACCTGTTTGGCCAAACAGGGAGCTGCTGGGCAAACTGAAGAGGAAGAAGGGTCATGGAAGGAGGGGATGGCCACTTGGGGTGATTATAAGACTCTGCTGAGAGAAGGTTAGGATACAACTAGGAAAGCCAAGACCTCCTTGAATTAAACCTTGCAAGAGAGGTCAAGGGCAACAAAAAGGGCTTCTTCAAATACACTGCAGATAAAACTAAACCTAGAGGCAACGTAGGTCCCCTGCTGAATGAGGTGGGTGCCCTGGAGACACAGAGAAAGCAGAGATACTGAACACCTTCTTTGCCTCTGTCTATAGTTCTGGGAGCTGTCCTAATATCAAACCCCAGACTGCTGAGTCTCCAGAGGAAATTGAGGCAAGAGATGAGCCTGCCTTGGTTGATGAGGACTGGGTTAGGGATCAGTTGAGCAAACTGGATGTACACAAATCCATGGGCCTAGAAGGGATGCACCCATGAGTGCTAAGGGAGATGGCTGAAGTCATTGCTAAACCACTCTCCATCATCTCTTCTGAGTCATGGGGATCAGGAGAGGTGCCTAGAGACCGGAGGATAGCAAATGTCACTCCAGTCTTCAAAATGGGTAAGAAGGAGGACCCAGGTAACTATAGAACAATTTGTCCTGGGTGCTGTTTCTAGGCACATCAAGGACAGGAGTGTCATCAGGGACAGTCAGCATGGCTTCACCAAGGGGAAACTCGTGCTTGACCCACCTTATGCGTTTGATGAGGGCGTAACCAGGTGGATAGTTATTCTGTGACAAAGCAGTGGATGTGCTCTGTCCTGACTTGAGTAAGGCATTTGACACAGTCCCACGTAGCATCCTCGCAGCCAGACTGAGGCAGTGTGGACTGGATGATTGGCTAGTGAGGTGGACTGTGAACTGGGTTCAGGATAGAAGCCAGAGAGGAGTGGGCANAGGGACCTGCGGGTCCTGGAGCACAGCAGGATGACTATGAGCCAGCAGTGTGCTCTTGTGGCCAAGAGGGCCAACAGCATGCTGGGGTGGATCAGAATGAGGATGGTTAGCAGATCAAGAGAGGTTCTTCTCCCCCTCTGCCCTGATGAGATCAGTATTGTATCCAGTACTGGGGCCCTCAGTTCAAGAAGGACAGAGAGCTGCTGGAGGGTGTCCGGCATAGAACAACGAGGATGATAAAGGAAGTAGGACACCTTCCTTATGAGGAAAGGCTGAAAGCTTGGAGATGAGGAGACTGAGGAATGACCTCATTGATGTTTGTAAATATGTGAAGAGTGGGTGTCAGGAGAATGGAGCTAGGCTTTTCTCAGTGTCATCTGGTGATAGGACAAAGGGCAATGCGTGCAAACTGGAACATAGGATGTTCCACATAAATATGAGAAGGAACTTCTTGACAGTGAGGGTGACAGAACACTGGAACAAGCTGCCCAGGGGAGTTGTGGAGTCTCCTTCATTGGAGGCATTTAAGACCTGCATGGATGTGTTCCTGTGTGGCTTGGTCTAGGTGATCCTGCTTTGCAGAGGGATTGGTCTAGATGATCTTTTGAGGTCCCTTCCAATCCCTTATGATTCTATGATCATCCTTGTGGCTGTCCTCTGGACTTGCTCCAACAGTTCTATGTCCTTCTTGTATTGGGAGCTCTAAAAGTGAACACAGTGCTCCAGGTGATGTCTCACAAGAGTAGAATAAACAAGAAGAATCACCTTCCTTGGTCTACTGGTGACGCTTCTTTTGATACAGCCTAGAATACAGTTGGCCTTCTGGCTAGCTTATGTCAACTTCTCATCTACAAACACCCCCGAATGCACTTTCTTGGGCATGTTCTCAAACCATTCACCACACAGCATGTAGTTGTGCTTAGGATTGCTCCTTCTCAGATGTAGGACCTTGTGCCTGGACTTGTTGAACCTCATGCACTTTTCACAGGCCCCGTTCTCAAGCCTGTCAAGGTCCATCTGGCTTCCCTTTGCTCCAGTATGTCAACCACACCACCACAGCTTGGTGACATTAGCTGAGGGTGCCCTCAGTGCCGCTGTCCATGTTGCTCACAAACTGTCCAGTTACTGCCCTGCGTATCGGTCAACTGGTAAATTCCTGTCATCCATGCCAAAGCATCTGTGAACAACTAATTATTCAGTATTTATGATCCTCTACTGCAGTAGAAAAGAGCTTCTGTTTCTAAAATATAGTCTAGAAATATGTGTTTAAAAAAATGTGTTTTAACTCACTTTATGTTACTTTGTAATTTTACTCTGCTTAGGCATTCTTTGTCAAAGACTACATCTTGAACCATCCAGAGGATGGAGAGAAGATCACACGCTTGAGGGAGCTGATGCTCGAGCAGGTAAAGTGGGGAAAAGGCTGACTAGGTGGCCTGCTTAGCTATTCTAGCTGAAAGTGTCCCAAAATGAAGTACCAAACATTAAGAGTTGCCTGGTAGTTTTCAGTATTTCCTGAATTAAATTCCAAGTAGGTAGGAACTTCCTATACTGTCAGTTTTTCCCGGATCATGTCAATATTACCCTCTAGTTCTTTTCATCATCGTAGTCATTGCTTCAGACTGTTCTAGACTGAAGGTTGAATTAAAGGCCATTTTTTGTCTTGTGATGCTCACATGCGAGTTTACCACTGCTACAGAACAAACATTATTGCTGTGAAATACCTGATGGCTTCAGCAACTGACTGTGTGACATGTTTTACCAATGCTAGACAACAAACATGTTCACTGCAAAGTTTAGCGTAAAAGCAGCGAAAACTGAAAAGTCTAATTGCAGGGGGAGATACAACAATAACTGTCGGAACAGGTAAGCAGTAAAATAAATACCAAGTGATTAAGCAGGTGAGTATTCCATGCATTATATGATTTCTGTATTGTTTCTTTGTGTATTTGTAAGACAGCAACTTACTAGCCTCACTATAAAGTGTCTCCATTTGGAAATTCTGGAATAAATATTTTGGTCAAATGATGTCATTAAGTGTTTCAGCTTTTTTAACCAGCATTTATCCACCTTTGTTCTATGCAGCAGTGTGGACATTTCAAACTTTATTCTCATCTTGGAATAGAGAGGTCAGAGTATTGGAATTTCAGGGGTGGAAATTCGGGTGCTGATCAGCACTGCAATATCTTTTGGTCAGATTAGCTGAAGGACAGATCATCACACGATGTAAATCAGAGGAGAATCACTGAACTCACTCTAATTCCCCGTAGACAATGTGCAGTAATTTATGCTGCAGTTCTGGTTTTTCAAGAACTGCAAAAACTAGGTTTTTTAAAATTATAATTTAATAATTATAAGTATTATAATTTAAAGCTTCTAATTTAAAGCTAGAGTTAGTAATTTCTATGACGTGAATTCTAAGTGGTGGCAGTTAAAACCTGTCTGGCACCCACAGATGATTTAACAGCCGATGCAGAGCATTTTGGAAGGGCCTGGATGGCTGTGAGTGCGGGTGGATGTGCTACAGTCCTGACCTTGGGTCAGTGATGCTGTGCAGCTGCATGACTGCTCGCAGGCTGCCTGAAAAAGTCAGCCAGTAGCTCTCATCCCAAGCTATTACAGCATAGCATAGCTATTTTGTTTTTAAATTTGAGTTGATCTAATTCATCGTGTGTCATTTTGACCAAATCTGAGCAAGATTAGAGTTTTAGTAATGTTGTTGTGGAGCCTGTCCTGCCTTGTGTCAAGAATATATATGAAGCCTTCACTTAGGGAGGTCTCCGGGGTGTTGCAACAGAACAGGGAACCATCACTGAAAATACATTACAGGGTGTCTGATGGATGTGCCTGTTGCTGTTGCTTCATGCTTTTTGTAGATGTTTTTGTAGAAGTTGGCTTTTATTTCAGGTTTAACACGGCTCCTTTGTAAAGTTGTTCATAGTGGTTGTTGTATTGGAGCCGAACTTGCATGGTCCAAACCTTTTTAAAAAAGTAATAGTAAAATGGAAGAGGCAAAACTCCTCTAGCGCATCACTGCTTTTGGTCTTGGGTCTGTCAGGGCCTTACATATATGCTTTTGATACAACCTGCATTTTGTTGGATTTTTCTTTAATTAGTATCCTGACTGCACTGTCAAAGGCTTAAAGAAAATTGATCAAAAATGTTTTCTCCCCACACTTTCCTCCTGTCTCTTCTGCAGGCTCAGATTCTAGAATTTGGCTTGGCAGTGCATGAGAAGGTGGTGCCACAGGACATGAGGCCATTGCACAAAAAGCTTGTGGATCAGTTCTTTGTGATGAAGTCAAGTTTGGGAATACAGGTACTGGCGCAGGTGCCCGAGGGCAGCAGGAGGCAGTTTAGCTCCGCTAAGGGTTGTGGATGTTCCTAAGCAGCAAATAGTGACATCTGGTGGTTGTTTGCCCGCATTGCAGCCTGAGGCACTCGCCGCGCGGCGCAGAGGCAGACGTGCACCTTTCACTAACCTGTCATCGGGCAACATCCGAAATACTTTTCTTACTAATGCTGAATCTGATTCGAAATGCAAGCCTAACTGTTCAAATTGTTGTCTGTAGCATAGGAAATTCTTTATGATGTTACGTTCATTTCAATTCATCTGCTTTTAACAACTCGCTAGGACTTTTCTGCCTGTGTACAAGCCAGCCCTATTCATTTCTCAAATGGAAGCCCTCGCGTATGCCGAAACTCCATGCCTGTTTCTATGAGCCCTGATGGTGCCCGGGTGATACCACGACGCAGGCAAGTAAACATTCTGGAAGTTGATAGGTTTTCACTTTTTTTTACGCATGGATGATGATGTGTAAAATGTTCCTGTTTTGTGCACACTTACCCGTACGGTCCCCCTGAAGTACTCTCAGTCATAAACAGCTGAGGGTTACTCTATATATTCTCTCCCTCTCCCTCATGCACTCTCAACTAATAAATCCAAATTAACTTCTGGCCATTCATAAATGTGCTGTTTCACATGATAAATAGTGATTGACACTAGTGTTAACCATGTTCATTGTTCTTACAATAGTCCCTTGAGTTACCCGGCTGTCAATCGTTATTCCTCCTCGTCACTGTCATCCCAAGCTTCTGCTGAAGTCAGCAATATCACTGGGCAATCAGAAAGCTCTGATGAAGTTTTTAACATGCAGGTATGAATTATTGTCATTCTTCAGTCTAAACAGAATCTTCCTTACAAGGTTCTTCACTAAATTAATTTTTTTGTTGTTTTGCTCAGAAATCAGCTTTTGCTAATACTTATAAAAAACCAAGTGTATAAGCTGGCTGTGAACCTTCTAAACTGATAAGGGTTGGAAGGGACCTCAAACGATTGTCTAGTCCAACCCCCCTGCCCGAGCACTTACCAATTCTCAGGCTAAGGCAAGTCTTGCTCAGTTGGGGGAAAAAACAAGACACACTTTCTCTGCCCCACATGAAAACCTCAACATAAAGGCATACAGAGAACAGTCACGTGTCGTTACGCAACTGGGCCAAACCACTGCCTCCATCCCCTCAGGGGAAAGAAACCTCCAGCAGTTCTTTTCCTTCTGGAAATGTGATGAACATCTAGCAGTCCATGCGGTATCCATTCCGTATTGCCAGTGGTTCTTTTAAGGGCTGGTTCCTTCTAAGCCACTCCTCTGTATCCCAGCTGCCAATTCCCATGGGCCACAGACAGGGGGACCCTCTTCTTCCATTCCAGCGAACTTTGCAGGCAAAACCTTTTCTCTGCTGATTTCTGAGGTCCTGAACTCCCGTTGTCTCTACATTCAACACATTCCAAAGGGCAAGGTGGTTGCTGCGCCCAGCTCCAGTGACCTGAGCTTCTTTGAACAAAAGACCAGGAAAGACTAACTCCCAAGAAGAAAGAGGAAGCTCCAGTCTGGTTGCACCAGTTTGCAGAGGTGCTTGTTCACCTTGGAATTCCAGACTGCTCATTGCAAGTTGCCATAGTATTGGAGCCCGTGTTGATCTGTCAGAAGGTAGGAGGGCCCTGCAGAGGGATCTGGACAGACTGGANTATAACTATCTGAAGGGTGGTTATAGTCAGGCGGAGGTTGGTCTTTTCTCCCTGGTCTCTGGAGACAAGACAAGGGGTCACAGTCTTAAGCTCCATCAGGGTTTAGACTTGACATTAGGAAAAGATTTTTCACTGAAAGGGTGATCCGGTTTTGGAATGGGCTGCCCACAGAGGTGGTTGGGTCACCATCCCTGGAGGTGTTCAAGGCTAGGCTGGATGAGGTGCTGTGTGGCCTGATCTAGATGTTAGATGTTAGGATTACTGGATTTAAGTTTTATTTAAGTTTTATTTGGATTTAAGTTGGACTGGATGATCTTTAAGGTCTTTTCCAACCTTATCATTACTGTGATACTGTGATGTTCTTTATTGAGGTTTGCTATATGGAATAAATATTGAGAAATTAGTTTAAGAAAATAAAGTTCTTTGTTTTAGTGAAAAAAAACCTGTTATAAATGTTTGGTTTCCAACCCTGTAAGTGTGACGTGATAATAACAGCACCTCTTTTATATACAGCCTAGTCCGTCTACCTCAAGCCTGAGTTCCACTCATTCTGCTTCACCTAATGTGACCAGTTCTGCTCCATCCAGTGCCAGAGGTCAGTGGTTGTCTCCCATGGTAAACCACATAAAATTCTTCCTCATCCACAGTGCATACCTAGAATCTTGGTACAGCCAAATCGCAGAGATCACTGGTCAGGCATCAAATTAAGCCAGTTGTTGGAAGAATATCAATTGCTGGGAATAGAGGATTTCTTTTCATAGAGTTGGAATGTTTGAGTTTCACAGCATAAATGTAATCACTTGTTGCGTTTATATTCTAGCTTCTCCTCTGTTGTCAGACAAACATAAGCATTCCCGAGAGAACTCTTGCCTGTCCCCCAGGGAGAGACCCTGCAGTGCCATCTACCCTACTCCTCTGGAAACCTCGCAGGTAGGACGTTTATTTAGAGTCCTCTGCACACAAGTAGCTAAGAAGATGATCGAGGTGCTTGTGGAACTCCGAGCCGATTCGCTCTCTGCTCACTGCTGTGAATTTTCAAGGCCTTTTTTGTTTTGTTTTTATAAGCAATTTCTCAAAAATATTTTACATGAAAGAGGTGAGAGTAGAGTGTACAGCGTTTGATCGCTCTTCCGCTTACCTTGTCTAGGTTTATGTCTGGGTTTTTGTATTTACTCACCGCAGTGAGAGAAGGACACAAAGACAGATGAGAGCCTGCATGTGTGAACAGCAGTGTTTGTTCGGTCTAGGGAAGGAGAAAGAAAAGCTGTTACTGTGCCCATTGTCCTTTTTGACCTTCCCTTTGTTTCTTCAGAAGCAGCTAACCCAGCCACTGTGAGATAACAACCCACTCCATGTGGCACACGCTGCTTTGCAGGGCACTGTCAGACAAGAAAGGGAGGTCTTGTTACTCCACAGAAAAGAACGTGTCATGCTCTTAGCTTCAGATTGCTTTTACATAGATCTGGATGAAATCCTTTGATCTATCTGAAATTCCAAACGAACTTGCTGAGTTGTCCAGTTGTGAATCCTCATTTCATCTTGTCTTCCCAATGGACCTCCTTTCCCGAAGTGCTTGCCCTTAACACAGTTGCTGCTCTGGGCGGTGCCTTCACACAGCGTCCCCCTTGCTGATGCGGGGAACCACGCGAACGTGAGGACGGTGCCGAAGGCCCTCCTCGCAACACGCTGCGTTTCCACCACAAATTTTGCCTCTGATAAGAATCGGCGTGGTTTTCCAGGATCCTTTATTTTAGAAGTTGTTGGTTTCTCATGGCTTGTGTTCTTGTCCCTGGCTTCTGCAGTTACTGAATTGGCTGTCGATGTAATTTTCCCCCCGTTTCTGCTTGAGGCCTCGTGCTGTATCCAAGGTCTTAAGAGACGCATCCAGACGTCAGGGCTAGTCCCAGGGACTACTTACCGCTGTGTCTGCTGGGCACTTTCTCGGCAGTAGTGAGGCCAAACCAACACACAGGAAAGACCAGGAGATGATCTTGAAATGAAGCGGTTTTACGGTTTGCCGCAAAGAAAAATTATCCCGTTTTTGCTCCCAGACTGCAAACTCTTGCTTTGCCAAGTGGAATGTGACTTCTGTCCCCCACTCTATCCGAGATTCGATAATGGAGGCTGAGGAGCTCGTAGGCCCAGTCTCTACTGTCTCTGAGACTCGCTCAACAGGAAAATCTCCCAGTCTGTCTCTACCCTCAGGGTCCCAAGAGAGGGTAAGTAGAAAATTCACTCGCTGATATGCTCACGTGTGTTTCACAGGTGAGAGAGGCTGACGGTGTTTTCTGCCCTCATAACCATAAATGAGGCTGCACCTTCCTGTGAAAGATGTGATTTCCTTCTCTGCCACTCTGTTCTCTGAGCAATAAAAATGTGTGATCTGTGATCAGAAACAAAATCCTGATTCCCTGCCACCACATTAAGAGGGGGAAAAGAAATCTTCAGGACAATTGTAGAGATATCTGCAGCTCTCGTTAGAATTTAGGTGCTCAAACTGTGTCTCGTTCTTTCTGTTTTCCTTCTGACCTCAGTTAACCTCAGTAATCTTGGTTAGAGCTTCACACTGAGCTAGTGAAAAGAACTGCCCGGTCTTGGTTAATGAATGGAATTTTTCACCCGAGTTTTTCAGCTGTGAAAGATGGGCAAACTCCGGCACTTCGAGTCTATAGGAAGCATTTTCAGGCCGTAGCGACCTCAGTTAAGGCAGTTTGATGGACTTCATAGCACAGCAATACTGTATCTGTTTCCCTCACTGAAATGGGTGCTCAAGATTATCTGTGTTCAGCTGTTTTCAGTCAACATCGGTCTGTGCTGCTTTTTTCATCCTTGGCTGAGCAACTGTACAGTGTCTCCTGAGCTCTTCCTGTGCTGTGAAGAGGAATGCCTGCGGCCATTCGCTGGTCAACAAGCTTCCATAGTATTTGCACAGATATTGTCCCTAGTGGAGCTTCTGGGGATTCACACATTTGGGTTTCTTTGCATCTCATTAAATATCCTGTGATTGCCCTTGTTCTTCCATGTGGCTTTAAATTTCATTATTTAGTATGTCCTTATTTCTCTGTAATTTCATTCAGCTTTTGTCTCTGTGTTCTATGATTTCAGTTGCTTTTTCAGCTTTTGCTGTTTACATTCACAACCAAAAAATCAGATGTTTCAGCACTTGCTCATCAAACCTCATGGCACTGCAGGCTCGCTAGGCAGTGACCATTTGATCCCGACCAGGCAGGAACATGCAGCCACATTGTCTGTCGCTTTAGGGGTTGCATATACTTAAACCACCTCAGTTTCATGGTGACTCCAGGAAAACAGTTACAACACGAGCCAGTATGGCTCTCGTACAGCACAGGCAGACAAATCTGGTGTAGCTCAAAGTCTACCAAAGTGTTCCTCTATGAGTGTTTGAATTGGCCAAGAATTCTTCATTTTGTAACGTAAGAGCTGTGACACATCAGATCGATGGCGACTACTTTGCAACTCTGTTTGCCCTCTTGTGAAACCACAGCAGAGTGCTTGGCTGACTCCGTGTTGGAAACAATACACCACCCTACTCTAAAACAACAGCCATACCTTTAATGTTGTGCGGCATTACACCTCGTTTGGGATCTGATTCTGCAATGAAATGATTGCAGATGTGTCCCTGCACTATCACAGGAGCCTATCAAGACAAACCTGAGGAATGAGACTTACTCTAATTTTCAGGGAGCTGGAAAATGCCAACACTCAGTACAGAGCAGTTCTGCCTCTGATTCCAGGATGTACAGTTTGCAGAAAACTAGTTTACTCCCCGTTTGCTTACACATAGGTTTATTGAACCATTTGTGTTCTTAGGTGATGTTTCTCACCCTGCCTCCAGAGCAGACCTATATGGTAGAGATAATAACGAAGAGATACTTCTTTCCTTAAAGGCTGCTGAAATGCAATAGCATCCGTGCATAAAAAATGCTGTTCTCCCTTTACAGAGAATACTCTTTAATCATATTGGAGATGGTGCTTTGCCACGAAGTGATTCCAATCTGCCCGCCCCTGACAAAGGTGAGTGGAAATGCTGCACCATCTCAATCTTGGAAGCAATGAAAACACGGTTTATATAGTTTATTGGGGCTGGAAGGGGTCTTCGAAGGCCATTGGATCCAACCCTCCTGCTCAAGCAGGCTACAATTTACTGGAAAGCATAATCACCAAAACCGCCTAAATCAGCTACACAAAAACGCATTGAGATGGGTCTTAAACATCTCCAGAGAAGTGGACTCCACAACCTCCCTGGGCAACCTGTGCCAATATTTAATAACCCTCACTGTGAAGTTTTTTCTTATCCTGAGGTGAAATGTGCTGTGTTCAAGCTTGCAGCCGTTACCTCTTGTCCTGTCTGACGCAATTGAAAAGAGGGGGTTCCCTTCTTCTCGACACCCAGCCTTCACATATTTATGTACAGCAATTAGATCCCCTCGTAGCCTTCTCTTCTCCAAACTAAGCTGTCCCAGCTTTCTCAATCTCCCTTCATACGGCTGTTGTTTCAGATCTCAAATCATCCTCATAGCTCTGCGTTGAACTCTCTCAACTAGTTCTCTGTCCCTCTTGAACTGAGGAGACCAGAACTGGGCACAGTATTCCAGGTGCAGCCTCACTAAAGCAAAATAAAGGGGTGGAGTAACTTCCCTTGGTCTGCTAGACACGCTCTTCTTGATCCATCCCAAGAGCCTGCAGACCTTCTTAGCCAAAAGGCCACATAGCTGATCCACTTTTAGTTGTTATCCACAAAAACTCCACACGATGATGTCCACAAAAACTCCACTCATGACAGATGAATCTGTCCTGTTTCTGTAGAATGCTCGCTCTTTCGAGCACGTAGTATCATTTCTGATTTTGAAAACATTCTAACCAACTAAATTGCATTAACACTCCGAGTTTCAAAACGCTGCCAACAAGGGAGTGATACGGTGTTTGCTTGAGCTGATTGTTGCACTCAGAAAGGCCGAGGCTTTTGCAGGAGTGATGGAGCAGCAGGTTCCAACAGGCTTCCTGTGAGACCTGCCTTTTCTGCTTCTCAAGAGACGAGTATGGAGACTGGAGAAGAGAGAAGCTAAAGTGATGGATAGAATATTGAGGTTTGGTACCTGCCAGTCCTCTTTACCAAACATAAGTCACTTTAATCTTGGTTACATTTTGATGGAAAAGATCAATTTGTGGTTTGCTGGGTTTTTTGTTTAATTAAAGTAAAAGAGAAACCTATGAATTTCCTCAGAGCAAATGCTGCCTTTTTAATTTTGCACATGGGGAAATTCAGTGTCCTTGGCACAGGTGCTGTGCCATGATTTCATTGTGAGCTCTGCTTCCATACTGTGCTCCGTCACTTCTTTATACGGTGCCCTTTGTGGCACTTCAGATGAGGGATACAGTAAAATGGGTGCCTTAAAAATAAATATTTTAAGAATATACTGTAACAAGAGCTGACCAAGAATCAGATATTCATCAATAAGACCTTATTTTTGTAAGTACTCTTATGTCCAAGGTTTTATGAAAGCTTGTGTGTGGAATATTTTCATGGATGAAAAGCTCGTTGAATAATTTAACGTGGAAATGCAGAAGTTTTCCACTGGCCTCGCCTGTGCAGCCAAGTACATGACTTAGTTGTTACAATATTCTCTCCTGGAGATTTTAACAACCCAAAGAACTGATTTCCAAGATAAGTTAAATGAAAACATTGGCTTGTCAAGAGATTCAAACATTTGAAGTCTGATGCCAAATCATTTTTAGCATGAGGGCAGAGCTTCTCCTAGGTGACAGCCTACAATAACAAGTGCACAAAGTACTGCATGTTTTGGCAATCAATAAGTAAAATCATACTCTGGAAAACAGATTATTCTCTGCACTGTGCTCAGGGTCAGCTCATGCTGGTCATGTCATACTGTGACAATATGTTAAAGATATGAAGCAAATATTATGTGTGCTGTGCTTTTTGTATTAAGCCTGGTGGATGCTCTTACAGTGAGAGTGCAGTTCCCTCTGAGAGCCCTTGGTTCTGCTTTCCAACAGCAGTAATTGACACCATTAGTCACCGACAATATTTTGCCCTGTGCTTCATCTGGGTAAATGAGTGCAGAATCCTTGGATGTTCTCCGTGCACAACCAGGCAAGAGTGACTGCCACGGCAAGGCAGCAGGTTTAAGGCGTTGAAGGGGGTGAGTGGGTTTCGTAGTGAGTTTTTGGTGGTGTTTTTTGAGGTAAGGTGGAGAAGAAGGACGTTTGGAGCTGATTTTTCCCTACTCTTTTAAAGGACATGTGAGAGAAATTTAAGTTAGCTTTTGTCCTGTGTTCTTTAAACGGCCCGTTTTTGTGTTTATCTGACTCTTTTGAGTATTGGTGACTCCCTGGTAACACGGGATAATCCAGTTCTCTTAAAGAAGCTGTTTCATGCCCTGTGGCATTATTCAGTTCAAGTCGTGGTATCTGGTGAAGTTAATACAGACAAATGCAACAGACAGTTTTATGGACGCCAAGGTGACAGTCAATTTGCACGATCAAGCAGAGATCCTTGGCCCTGGATATGGGCAGTTTAGGTAAATGTTTTTAAGTCCACAATAATTTCTTCATTTGATTTTCCTTTTTTCCCACAGACACTTGATTCTTCCAATTTTTTCTCTGTTTTGTGCCAATCTTTCAGCTTTCTTTCAATCCTGAATTTGTAGCCTATTCAGTCAACAAAAGACTTAGCACAGAGAACTTGATGAGGGAGGTTGATTGGAATTGGGCGAGTTCCTTTCTCTAGTCCCTTCTGTGTAGAAAATGTGTTAATGGAAACAGTTTAGGAATAGCCTGTTCCCTTGTGCTTAGAAACCTCTCAATACTGAGTTTGGAGCAAAGACAAACCGATTCAATTAGCAGGTTTCAAGCTTATCTCCCGGCCGGCCGGACTGCAGCGCACCAGCGTGCTCTCTCAGCTGCTGCTCTTGTGGATGGTCCCCACTGCTGTGCAATCGCAAACTGACCTGACAGCCAGGTGCATCTATCAGGCAACCAGGTTGTCAGCCTCTATTAAGAGAAATGCCCATGTAATAATAAGAGCTTTTCAGGCATGCTTCTCGTTTAACGTGTTTTACTCACCTTAGTAAAGGTGAGCCAGACAGCCAGAAGTGTTGATGTCTAATGCCAGCTTCATCATTCTCTTCCAGCTGTAAACACCACCCCCAGCAGCTGGAGCCTGGACAGTGGGAAAGAAGCCAGAAACACGTCAGAAAGTGGAAAGCTTATATCTCCTCCTGTGCCACCAAGACCTGCACAGACTGGTGAGTTAGCAGACATTTCAGGCTCTGCTTCAGTAAAAAATTGATTTACTTGAGGGCTTAGATTCTTTCCACTGTGATTAATGTTTAACTTCTTGGGCAGGTTAATTTATTATCTGATTACTTACACAGAAGGCTGGAGAACTGCCTCTACAAGTCTTCTTATCTCATTAATGTTCTGCTTCTAATACTCTGCCCCTTCACTTAATGACTGAGCAGTTTCAGACAGTTTGTGCTGGTGTTAGCGTGGATGATCAAATGTCACCTTTTGATCTTATGCTAATTGGAGATTAGCATTCAGAAATTATCATTAACCACAAAACATCTTACAGGCCAGAAAATGCACAGCAGTCAGGGAAGTACATGAGTTCTGTTACGATAACAAATTTGCCTTTCAAGAGTTTAATATCCACTCAAAGGAAAGGCTGCTTAAGTGAGACTACAGGGGTTATTGTTCTCAGGGGAGTGAAGACACTTTTTGTGTTTTAGATTTATGCTTCCAGCTATGCCCAGGCATGTTTACAGTGTGTTTACAGGTAAATGTTTGAGGTAAGTGCATTATGGGCTATTGTGGTTCTTATTTGAAATACAGATATGTAATATATTTCTTACGAACAAAAATAGAAGGAGAAGAGCTACTATGCTGATTTTATTTTTAATATTCTGTTATCATTTGATAGGATATCAGTCAAATTACAGGGATATAAACTGTCAGAGAAGATGGATGCAGAAATGCCTTACACTTCATTGATTGTACTGCAAGATAATCCTGAGGACAAAGTAAAATAAAATCTCAAAAGTTATATGATGCCATGGGCAAAGTACCTAGAGGGAACCATGGATAGTATTTGTGTATCAAGTGATCTCCTAATACTTGGCAAGATTTATTAGTGAATATTGTCGTGAAAAGACTACATTAAAATCTTTCTGACTTTACAGCATCACCAGCAAGACATATAGCCTCCGTTTCCCCCTCTCCTGCTGGCAGATCACCAATGAAGGTACAGTATGATTTCAGTAAATCACCTCTGGGGAGCAGGGTGTGTGTGGTGAGGTAGATAGTATATCTTGAGTGTACGTCATTTGGGGCTATAGTGTGGTTTTGTCACAACATGCCTGTACCAAAAAAGGTGTACAAGCGTGAGCATCCATAACAATTTCAGCAGCTTTAAAGATCTTCAAAATTGCAAGCAAGAAACCTAATCTTCAGAATCTTTAGCCTCTCAGCACTAGGCTTGTCACCTACATGGATAAGCAAGCTCATCTGAGTCAGTGGATGAAAGGAGGGTTAAGAAATCAGTGTAACAGGTGCCCAGTGGTCTGCCTACTCCAGATTCTGTCTCAATGTTAAAAGGGAAGAAGCTAGCTCAGCACACCCTGTTGTGCGACCTATTCCTGCTACTGCTCCAGCATCCAGACCTGTTGGGTTCAGAGGGTGTGTTAAAGAGCAATCCCTGTTTCAGTCATTTTAATATTAACTCCCACTGCAGAGCATTCCAGTGAGTTTCTGTAAGATGCTGGAAGTAGTTTGAAGCCTGCCAGCAGGAAACTCTAAGCACAGGCTGTGAATAAGCATTGGCTCTTTTCTGACGATTAAATGCTGATAGCCATTGGAGATCCAGGCTAAACTAAGAAGGTTTCATTTTTAGTTCAAGACATTGGAATGTGTCAGTACCCCCTTGCTGCACAACAGCCTATTTATTGGAAAACCTGAACAGGAAATTTGGCAATAGCATTCTGATTCTTCCACAGCACTGGAGGATATAAACATGCAGCCTGCATATTCCAGGTGAATCCCAGTGTTGACAGACTGCACATTTGTCTCAAGGACAACATCTACCACCCTGTTAAAGCAGAGATAATTCTACACTTAGAAATACGAGGGCCAACAAGCTGGAAGGAGAGGAAATAGAAAGAGGCATGACTTCAGGCACTTGGGTGTAAGGGCAGAGGGAGGCAGCCCTGCCAAAGTGATCTTCAGCTACCTAATACCTAACTAATGCTGCAGATGTACACAGCTCCTGAGGAGGAGGAAAGCAGCACCCCAAAAGGCATCCTTATCTATCGAGGTTCCTAATGATGAATCTGTAGTAATTTTCCTGTTTATCCCGTGATCCCATAACATTTCCAGTTGTGGCAGCACAGTGGTCCAGGTTCAACATACAGAAACTGAGCTGGCTATCAGAGTGCCCTTAGTCCTATTCCAAAGCACATGCTCTGCTGAAGTGAGCACCCAACCCAAGCTTTGCCCTAACTGCTTACTAGAAAGCTCTTCAGAGCATCAAGATCAGGTACCAGAGGAGACAAACTCTTTTTTTGTTTGTTTTTTTCCCAAGTGGATTCAGTACCAATGATTGTTAGGGATATCTGAGGCATGGCCGAGTATCTCATTGGCTTGGACAAAACTTAAGCATTTTGCAGCCAAGGTCTGGACTGTGGCTTGGGAGAGGAGTGCTGGCACAGAATACTTGTGAGTTGCTTTGGGCATCCATTAATTTCCAGACTGCTTTGGTGTCTAGACTGTTACTCACTACTGGTACAAGCAGTCTGCACTACTGTCAGGAGCCAAATGCTTATCACCCCTGTACAGCTACTCCGTTGAAGCAGGCGGGATCTACACGTGTTTGTTCTTGTTCTGAGTGATGAAATGACAAACCCCCAAATCTCATCCACAGTCACATAACCCAAGTGCAGTGCATTCCTGGAACTTGAAGCAGTTACGTAATTTATTTCAAAACCTTGACCCTGGATGTTCATGGGAGTAGGAGTACAGCTGCATTCTCCTTATGTGCAGAGAAATGTAGTCTGAAACAAGCAGTTAAACAGTCTTCTTGCAATGTCTGAAATGACTGTAGTAAGCTTTAAATAAAACTTGCCCTGCTTTTCCCTAGCAGGGAGCAATGTTTAGCCTTTGTTCCAACTGCTGTGTGCTGCCAGAGGCCATCTGAGTACAAAACCCACTGATGTAAATGAAGATGTTTTTCCCATTGCTTTCAGTGCCCTGTGGTCCAGCCCTGGATGGATAACTAAAATTATCTCAACAGCATAAAGTCAGTGTAGCCAGCTCTATTTGCCCTCACCTTTAACTCTCCTCCCCATCTTTTGTTGCCTGGCTCACACTCTAACCTCACACTGAGCAGCTGAGCGTCAACCAGTTTAACAAGAACTGGGGTGAGGAATTCCAATTTGATGTAATTTTTCCACCCCTTTTTTAGCCTGTGCTCGAGGCCATTAAGTCTAGATCATCTCAGACAGCTCCAGTCAAAATGAGACATGCTGCAAAGCTTTCTAACTTGCAAAGTACACTTTAAAATTCATCGGGTTTGGCTGAAGTTTCTTCACTGGAATAGACTTGTTCAGTGTTCTGAGGCAGGACTTTGTTGTTCCTACCTCTTCTTCATCAGCACTGTTGTTGCTGCTTGAACCCTCAGCTAGCTCCTGGTCCCTCACCTTCCCCACAGAACTGCAAGACTGCCAGTGCAGCAATTTGTGACCTCTGCCTTCTACTTGAGCCTTGTCCCAAGGCCTGCAGCAGTGTTCTGTGTTTTGTCTCGGCGGCATGGCCGCTCCAAGGTGTGCCTGGGAGATGGGGAAGCGTTCAAAACGCTTTTAGCAGTGACGAGACCTCACCTCCTGCCTTCCTGCTGCTGTCCACAAAGAGCTGTAGGAGCTAGTGCACAGCAGTGGCTCGTAGCTCAGCAGCTGCTCTGTGTGTTGGTATCATGACACGCTCAGAAATGATGCCACGATGGAAACGCATGTCTTTGTGCAGCAGTGCACTAGAACTGTGAGGGAAGGCTTGGAAAAAGTCACGTTGAACGGGAGAGACTGAAGTAGCAGCGATGAGCGGGATGCAAGTCCTGCAGTTTGGCGTTAGGGGGCAGGGCACCACCAGGGATGTCCTCTGCGTGTCACCGAGCCCTGAGAAAGTGGAGAGCTCGGTTTTCAAAGGCTTCCAGATTTTTCCAGGGTATCACTCAAGTAAGGTAGCATGTAAATACAGTTTTAATTCCGCGGCCATGCATTGCTGGCGTGAGCACTGCTTAAGGTGCAGCCAGGAACTACTGAAATTGGCTTTTCATTGGTTTCTCGCTGAATCTGAGTTAAACAGGGATGTTTGCGAAGACTCAGAATCAATGTGCTGGATCTCTGCAAGTCTTCAAGCCTGAGCCTAGAAATGCTTTCTCTTACTTACTCCAGGTAAACTCTTCTTCTCCCCTTTCTTTCAAGCAGGGGACCGTGCAATCGTTCACACCATCTCCAGTTGAGTATCATTCCTCGGGGCTCATATCCAACTCCCCAGTGCTGTCAGGGAGCTACAGCAGCGGCATCTCTTCACTCAGCCGATGCAGCACGTCGGAGACGTCGGGCTTTGAAAGCCAAGGCAGTGAACCAGCAGTGACTGTCCCAAGCTACAGTGGTTCTGAGGAGCCTGTGAGAAAAGAAAGTAAAACCCCACCGCCTTACAGCATGTATGAGCGGACTTTGAAACGCCCTGTTCCTCTACCTCACAGCCTCTCCATCCCACCTGCTGCCGACCCACCAGCGCTGCCACCCAAGCCACAGCTGGTTCGGCCAAACAATCTGGAAAGCAGCAGCAGGAGGACTGAGCAGGTTCCCCGGCCCAGGCCTCTGCCCCGCAAAGTCTCTCAGCTATGAGAAGACACCACTTTTGTATTTAATTGCAACCAGTTTAAGAAATAATATTTTTCAGAACCGGTAAAATGTGTTTAGTTAGGCACTTTAATGTTTCACCTGCCTTTTTGGTTTTGGAGTAATTTTGAAATGCTCATTAATATTCTGTTGCACAATTAAGATTAAATTACTAATTTAGGTTGCCAGATATTACTAGGAAGCACAAATGAGAGGTTGGTTTGGTTGTTTTTAATTTCATGGTGGTGAATATTAATAAATGTTTCTGTTTGTACTTAATTTTTTATTTAAAATGTAAACCTGAACCCAGACAGCTCTGATCTCAGTTAGCTGGGCGCTCCTTCCAAAACGCAGGATGTACCGACTGGATCTTTACTGCTAGATGTAGGTGCACGCTTCCTGAAACGTAGTCGGTAGACTAGGATGTTTCTGCAAGTAGGCTGGAAGTTGATTCTCTTACCTGACGAACAGGTTAGTCATTGCAAATGTCTGTGGAGAAACAGAGATGTAGTGCAAGTTACACTGCAGAGAACTGTTGTAAGAATAAGGTCTGGAACTTCTGAAGCACACGCTTGGTTTATGTTGCTTTTAAGACAGAAGATACCTGCATTTCATCCAGTGTACAGCACCACTCTGGTGATTCTTCATTCTGTGCCATTTATTGCTATACCTGACACATCCTTCTCTTGTTGAGAAGGAATTTACTTTTGTTCTTCCAGTTAAGGTGGCTTTTCATTGTTTTGGTTTTACAAAAGCCAGCAGTTTGCTAGTGGAGGGTCAGTGCTGTTTTTGAAAGTCCACACTAAAAGAACAAGGTCTATGAAAATACTATATGTTGGTTGTCAATCAATAATTTTCAAAACTATTTGGAGAAAACTGTAGAAACCTAGTGAAAGTTCTGCACAGCCCTTTAGATGTGTGTGTGCCAGTGGAGTCAGGTTTTGGCTTTGCTTTGTAGCTTGAGTTCATCAGCATCATCTCTACTGGTGGAGAATGGTGCTTGGCCTTAGGTGGTGTTTTAGTGACTGGCATCTGAATTGCTCTGGAAAGCTAATGCCAAGCCACGGGAATGTGGAGGGGGGAAAAAAGCACCTTCTGTATGTATTGTTTGTATCCTCTTTCTTTTACTGACTGTTTCACATGAGCTTGGGAACAGATGTGTGAACCGCATTTTAAATCACACTCTTAAAAATATTCTCCCTCTTTTGTTGGGAAGGTCATGTTGATTTTAGCTGTGTTTGAGTTGTTGATAGTTTAACTGGAAGAAAGTGACCACTTTTTATATTCTCTCAATTAAGCCTTCAGCAGTAACAAGCTGTTGATGGCAGTTATAGGGGTTTTCTATAATAAATGTTCAAGTATTTTTGTACATAATTGGTAAATTTTAATAAGGAGTGTACCATTATGTGAAAAAAGAAGCCAACCGTTGTGTATGCAGTAAGATTGTTATAATTAAGCCAAATACTTTATGTATGGAAAAAAAGAATATTTGTAAATATGTGTTTTAACAATAATCCTGCCATATTGACTTTGCAATTTTGAATGTCAGAAAAAAAATAATATATGTTAAAATATTTATGTTTTAGTGAAAGTATTCATAACTTGAAAAGGAACATATGAATTTTAGCTTTGTATCTTGCTGGTTTCAAAGTCTGAAATTTCTTGAGCTCTTGCTTTCTGCTGTAACATTTTTGTGTCCATAACCACATCAACCAAGGTGTAGAAGGCAATGTATTTATGCTGATATAAAGAAGTCATGCCTGTGATTTAAATAGGGTGTCACAAATCAGATAACAAAGCTGCTTTGATTTTATTTTTTCCCCATCCCTGTGTCTTTTAATAGATTTTGTTGACTAGTGCTTGAGCACGGTATGAGTCGGTGTTATCTGCACCTACAGCCTTTTTTTGTTATCTCTGGCAGTGAGCAGAGCTGGTGACTTCATAACTTGCGTGTACTGCTGAAGTCAGCTTTGCAGCAAAACATTTCAGAAAGTTTCTGTTTCCCTAGACGCTCATATTGGTTGCTGCATAATGTTAATATGGAATAAAAGGACTTATTTAATCGCTACCGTACAGCTTGTTTTCTGCAGAACAAGAGCTTATAATTCACTTTGTCATGGAATTAAAGTTCTGATTTCTTGTCTTGCTAAATCCAGTTTTCTTCCCAGTAGAAAATCTCCCTGTTTGTATCCATAATTGCTTTGTGAGACTGTGAAGAGTATTGACCCGCTCTTCTGAACAAGTGAAGGATGTCAAGTTTACTGGGGGGGGTTCACTGTAAATTAATCTGCATGAGCGCTCTGTTTTCGTAACCATGGCACCAGGAATACGCTGAGTGACAGCAGACGGTGTAAAATTGACAGAGCACTCTCAAACGGAGCTGGCACGTTTTCTGCTTAGCCAGTTTTGACAAACTGATCCTGTAGATCAGCTGTTCACCCTGTAAAAATGTAGTCTGAAGTTTTGTTCTGTATGTTGCAACACCCAGCGCCCCAAAACCTAATGTAAATAAAGGTCTCCTTCAGATTTTATGTTTTACTCTTAAATGTAGCTTTCGCACTTTCTGGCTCACAGGGAGTGATTCAGAAGCTCATATGGGAGGACCTCTGAGAACAAGATGCTGTTACCACTCAGCACCTGGAATGTTAGCCACTGTATGAATAGTAGGGGAGATATCTTGCATTCAAATACTGCATTTGAGATGCTGATGTCTCTTGGATGCCACAGAGGCAACTGCAAACTCGGCTGGCTGGATTTGAAATGACACAGTTCAGAATGGTTCCCATAATGGTCTAAGTAATCCTCTGTAGCGTGAGTGAATGCATTTATTGAGTCAGATCATAGCCAACAGGTTAAAGGAAGCACAAGGCTGAAGCTACTGCTGATAGTAAAGATTTCAGGGTAGTGCAGATATGTCAACAGGGACACAGAATACGGTGTAGCTATGGTTAAACCTTCTCTTCTGTATGGAAGTGGTACCTTGTCTTCCTGCTTGACTATTCTTGTTCTACAGCATCTGCAAAAAGCAGTGAGTGAAGAAGAAGGGACCAATAGGCAGGAGTCGGTGCTGGAAAGCACCTTGTTTTGAGTGTAGCTGTGGCCCGTGAGGCATGTAGCAGCATCGTGTCAGTGGCCCCTGGTACTGACAGGAGCTCTGTTAGTAGCTCAGTTTTCCTGTAACACTTCGATGATCCAGTAAAGCCCTGGTATGTGCTTGCTGAAGGGCAAAGGCCTGTCTGCTGGGACAGTGTGAAAGGATGAGCCCATGAGATTCTGACCTTGAACCAGATTCTCTAGGAGTAAGCTCTTTCCATATTAATTTGCCTTTATCTTCTCCATGTTGCTTTAATTCAGCTTTTAACATACATTTCATGTAAGAAACTAGGATGATTAGTTACTTTGAATAACATGAACCAAAAAGTCTGGTGATTAAATGGTCAAAAGATGCAAGCCTAGGAGTATGAGAGGTTTGCTCCGTGTGGGCACTCAGAGTCAGGATGGGCAGCCTCTTCCTGCATCGTACAATCAGGCTGCTGAAGAAAGAACATGAAATTCTTTTTTAAATTGGACTGCTCAGAGAGGAGCTCAGCGTGATTGTGATGACAGGCTGAGGCTTTGCACACCTCGGCGAGGACCGAGCCTATGACATGAGCCTCCCAGGCACGGCTGGGCAAACAAAGCCGGGTTAGAACTCGTGTTAAGGGTGCAGGCCACTGCTTCTCTCTAATTGACTGATGCAGGATTTGGATTTATTTCAGGAAGACTGTGTTAGAAGGAGAAAACAGAAAGTGAACAGCTGAGGGGTGGGGGCATGGGGAATGAAAAAGGCAAATAGAAATTTGGCTAAATTCTTCATGATGAGATAATCCAAGTGTTGTTTTCATCCAGCCAGGAAAGATAATACTGGAAAAACTGGAGAATGTAGCTGAAACCAGAGCAGCTTTAAGCTGCTTTAGGCTACTGTAGCATAATTTTTTATCAGCTTAGCTGCTGGTTAGGCTGAAGGGAGTAAAAAGGAAACTGGAAGCCCTGACAAAATACAGAGGGGTTTTTTAATTTTATGTTCAAAGGCTTCGGGGTGAGGTTTTTCCCCTTTTGCTGTGGCTCACCAAAGGCAAGACTTCAGAAGACAGAGAAGACTGACTGCTATGGGTTACAAGGGCAGAGAGTTTCTAAATCACAAAGCCCTGCAAAATACTAGAATATTTCCTGGGTTTTACTAAACAGTTCTTTCAATACCCCACGGTGAGTAACTGAGAGTGGAGTTTGCAGTGAACATCTCAGGATTTTAAGGAGCAAATCCATGTCCAAGTTTCATAGGAATTGGCTGCTATGATAGCTCAGGAGCTGCTGAAATGTTGGTTATATACATTTAAACGCTTTATGTAATTTAATTTTCGTTGGTACTAGATCCACTAGTGAATTCCAACGTGTTCCATTTCCTCAGAAATTACTTTGCAGCTGGATTTTCACCATTGTGTATTGCTTACTCCTGACAGACTGCTGTTGTTGCTCCTTTTCCTTAGCCTCCCTGACTTCCTTTGAAGTCTTTCCTCTTGCTTTACAAAAGAAAGGTCATCCCCATCCCCGAGGAGCTGCCTCAGCCTTTCCCATGGGGATTAGTTCAGAAGTCAGCCTGGCTGGGACACAGCACTGGTGCAGGTACATACCTGCTGTGGTGAGGATGATCACAGGGGCCTTTGGGTCTAAAGGCGTGGGGGAAGTGGAGTGCCTGAGAAGTTCATGTTCACCAACATGGCGATAGCACAAGGACAGGGACTAAAGTAATTTACTAAAACGGAGTGGGGAGTAAGTAATGTCCTACAGGGAGTATGCTTTGCTAAAGGGTGAAATTCAGTCCCAGCCTGCCCTGTAAATGGAAATCCTTTGTCTTCTTTCCAAATCCTTTCACAGAAAAGAATTGTGTCAGGTGGACAAAAGGATTGTTTGGTTGGTTGTTTTTTTAAGAAGGTGATTGATCATGGGATGAGGGGATACAAACTACCCCTCTGCAGGGGGCAAAAGAATGCTTCCTCAACACTTTAAGGCTAAAATGACTTCAGAGACCATTGATATAGAATCATAGAATCATTATGGATTGGAAGGG
>VXBP01003115.1:445024-563191 GCA_013400115.1 Rhinopomastus cyanomelas | reverse complement strand
AAGGGCCCTTGAGAGATCATCTAGTCCAATCCCCCAGCTATTTGCAGAGTCGTTTTACATCCAGAAATGAATCCCAGCTCTTCCGTGCCCCTTGAGACACCGTGGTGGTAACTTCTGGTACGATCACGCTCCGAGCACGAGCCAGGACGCGTCCCGGCTGCCCGGCCAAGCGAAACTTCTCCCCGTGAGCGCTGCAAGTTCACATCTATCGCCAGCAGACACCCACGGAGAGACTCTGGGTATCCTCTTGCACTACAATCTTCCCCAGAATGGTTTTGAAAGGCTTTCAACTTGTTCCTGCCAAAAATAGTCTGAGCAGCCAAAACCAATCAGCAGCGTTTGAGCTGGCCTGTGAGCTGCATTTTTCCACCGTTCCCGAGCGATAGGTTTCTCGACGGCCGTGTAATTTCCCGTTGGCTTGTAATAGCCCTGATGGCTCTTCTAAGCGTCGCAGGCTGCGTTAGGGATTGGAAGGGACCTCGAGAGATCATCCAGTCTGAACCCCCCTCCCACAGCAGGATCACCTAGATCCAGTCGCACAAGAGCATGGCCAGGTGGGTTTTAAAAGTCTCCAGAGAAGGAGACTCCACAACCCCCCTGGGGTTAGTTATAACTTCAGGGCTCAGCGAGCGATCGTGGGCATCATGCAACAGACACTCCAGCGGTGACTTTAGCCCTAAAAACATCTGTGCACAGGCTGGCAGACGCAGCATAAGAATGTTGTTTATTTGTATTTGGTTTGTGTGGGTTTTGGTGACCTTTTGTTCAAATCAGCCAGTAACACACTCGCTGGAAGCCGATGCAGCGGGTCCTGCTGCTGAGTGACGCGCTGCTGCTCAACTTCACATCCCTGTGGCCACGGCGGGGCTGGGTGAGGCTACAGTTAGGGTTATCGGTGAGCAGGATGCATGTTGCTCCCTGGTTCCTGGTGAAGAAGGGCAGCCCAGAAATGGGTTGTGGGGAAGTTGGGGCACAGTGACCATGTGGGGCTTCCTATGAGTCCTGTCTCCATTACAGGCTGGTTTATAGCTGAGGGGTGCTTGCATTTCCCTCTCACAGAACCTCTGAGCCCAGCCAGCCCAGCACCTAACATCACCACACCGGGGCACCAAGGGCCACAGCCAGGCTGGCCTTCAGCCCCTCCAGGCATGGAGACTCCATCACTGGTCACAGCAGATGCTGCCAGTTGCTTGTCTGGCTGTGAGCCCTAAGTGAGTCGCATTAGAAAACACCCAGAGTCTGAATCACAGAACATTAAGGACTGGAAGGGACCTCGTCTGAACATCTGCCCCAGCTCTGGGTTTGGAGGCTGGAGTCTGAGGAGGATCTGTGCAGGTTCAAAAGGAGGTAGTAAGGTGATGATGGAGGTGGCTTTTCATAGAATCATTAGGGATTGGAAGGGACCTGGAAAGATCATCTAGTCCAGTCCCCCTGACACAGCAGGATCACCCAGACCAAGTCACACAGGATCATCAGCC
The DNA here is from genome assembly GCA_013400115.1 of Rhinopomastus cyanomelas. Classification (NCBI taxonomy): domain Eukaryota; kingdom Metazoa; phylum Chordata; class Aves; order Bucerotiformes; family Rhinopomastidae; genus Rhinopomastus; species Rhinopomastus cyanomelas. The sequence goes on along the minus strand of VXBP01003115.1, from coordinate 561,713 downwards.
TGGAGGTGTGAGGGATCAGGCACATTTAGGTTGAGAAAAACAAGACTTGCTGGGCCCATGACACCAGAGGATTTTGCAGTTCAGGGGAAAGGTGGACATCCCTGCAGAGCTACAGGCTGGGAGATGAATGGCTGCAGAGCAGGCTGGCAGAGAGGACCCTGCAGTACTGGGTGACAACCGGCTCAACAGGAGCCAGCAGGGTGTCTAGGTGGCCTGGAAGGCCAAAGGCATCCTGGCTTGCATCAGCAATAGTGGGGCCAGCAGGACCAGGGAGCTCATTCTCCTCCTGTACTGGGCGCTGGGGAGGCCTCTCCTTGAGTACTGGGGGCAATTCTGGGTCCCCCACTTCAAGGTAGGGTTTGAGGGTGCAGAGGAGCAATGAAGCTGGAGAAGGGACTGAAGGGAAAGGCTGATGGGGAGAGGCTGAGGGAGATGGGGGTGTTGAGCCTGGAGGAGACTCAGGGGGGACTTTCTCCCTCTCTCCAACTCCCTGAAGGAAGGTTGTAGTCAGGTGGGGGTCAGGCTCTTCTCCCAGGCAACCAGCGCCAGGATGAGAGGGCAGGACCTGAAGCTGCACCAGGGGAGGGTTAGGTTGGATGTCAGGAAGCCCTTCCTGATGGAAAGGGTGATCAGAGCCTGGAGTGGACTGCCCAGGGCAGTGGTGGAGTCGCCATCCCTGGAGGTGGTGAAGGCCAGCCTGGCTGTTGCTATCAGTGCTCTTGTGTGGCCACTGTGATGATGTTAGGTGCTGGTCTGGATGAGCTCAAAGGGCTTCTCCAGCCTCAATCACCCTCTGATTCTTCGAGAGGGAAATGCAGGCACCCCCAGCTATGAACCAGCCTGTAATGGAGACAGGACCCACAGGTCTGTGATCTTGAACCAAGGGTTTTTTCCAGACTGCCACAGAAATACAGCCTTCAGAAATCCTGCGCGGAGAGGATTTCGGGAAAAGGTCAGGAATGTTTGTAGAGGGGATTCAAAGCCTCGTGCTGGAATTCAATACCCATCGAGTCCTCTGACTCGATGATTATTGCATTCTTTCCAAGTACATCGGCTGTCAAGCAGCTCTGCTGCTGGCATTTCGCTCCAGAATGAAACATCAGGCGTATTTATGGATCCAGTTTTCCTTTAGGATCCTCACAGGCAGCACTGGGACCGAAACCCCCATCCGCCAGCGGGCCCAGGGCTGTCCTTTGTTACAGAGAAAGGAGATGCTGCTGCTATTCTTAGCTCTGGAAGGGGCAGAAGCACCAAGATGAAGGCGCAAAGCAGGTTAAAACATTAAATAAAACACTGGGACGCACAGTTGGGAAATTAGCTTTAGATTCTTGGACTGAAATGCTGGTAGCCCAGAACTATTTGCAGTCAGGAAGCTTTTGGATCAGCGCCGGGTACCGGCCAAGGACTTCCAGGAGTGTGGAAGCGGCCACAGCCGCTCCGCTGCTCGGGTCCAGCACGGCGGGGGATGACCAGGACAGGTCGTAGCCCATGACCAGCGGGGCTGGAAGGCCACGGGACAGCGCTGGGAGCAGAGCAAAGGGACGGGCGGGAGGCTGAGGGCGAGTCTGGGCTTCTGCCCCTTCGGGCCTTCCATCGGGACAGGCCCAGAGAGCCGCCGGGCGCGGAGGCACCGGCAGGAACCCGGGGCCGGGGAGGAGGCTGCGGCGGGAACGCGGAGCCACCGCCGTCCCGACAGGAACTCCCGAGGCGGCTCCTCTCGCCGCCGCCCGCTGCGGGAGCGGGGCCGCGCAGGCGCGTGTGCGCGGGGCGGGGCGAGCGGCGGNCAGCGGCCGCTGCCGTCATGCCGGGTGCGGGGCCCGCGCCGCCATCTCCTCGGCCTCCTGCCGCTGCTGCTGCTCCTGCCCGCCGGCGCCCAGGGTCAGGCCGGCTCCGGGCCGCACGGCGCGGGGCCCCCGGACTGGCCCCCGGCCGGCCCCGGGCCCAGCCTCAGCCTGTACCTGAGCGAGGAGGAGGTTCACCAGCTGATCGGTGAGTGCGGGCCGCGCTGCGGGGCGGGGGCCGGGCCCGGACAGGGCCTGTGCGGCTGATAAGGGGGCGCAGAACCGGGGTCTGTGGGCTTGAGGTGCGGTTGGGGGCTCGGGCGCTCTAAAGGGGGTGAGGGGTGTTGCTGGGAGAGGATGAGGCGGTGTGTGAGACTCGGGTGTGAGTGGTAAGGTGCAGTGGGACTGGGGTGGTGACTGGGGGGGGTGTCAAGGAATCAATGGGGATGTCTGTGAGGTTGTTGTGAGAACAGCAGATCTGGGGTGCAGAGCAGGATGGGGAGAGCTGTGAGTGGGAATGAAAGAGCCGGGGCTCAGGAGAGGCTGGCAGTGGTGGGATTGGGCATGTCTGGCGTTTGCTGTGGGGATCATAGAGAGGATGGATAAGCCTAGTGATTCAGGAAAAGGTAAAAGGTCTGTGGTTGGGGGAAGAAAAGGGCTCTGGGCTTCGCCTTGGTAGCGAGGGTTCCCCACGTTCAAGTGACAAAGGATGATGCCCTGTGGGAGCGGAATAAGTGCTGGAAGAGCCCGAGTTCAGGCTCGTGATTTAATTAGCGAGGCGAGTGACATTCAGAGGGCAGAGAGGAGACCTGGCAATAATTGGGTGCGTGTGTGAAAGGAATCTTAATTTCTAGGCAGGCTGACAATTGCTGCGCAAGTACTTGGAGGCAGTTCATGAAGTCCCCCATCTGGCCTGCTGTGGAAGGCTTTCACAGTACTTTTGTGCATGGAGTGTCTCAGATTTAAAGATGTGTTTTCTGCAGGCTTTGGCTTGCTTAGACTTTTGTTTAGAGTTCACAGACTCATAGAATAGTTTTGGCTGGAAGAGAACTTCAAGATCGTCAAGGCCAACTTTTTCTTAGCCACATCAGCACCACTAAACCTTGTCCCCCAACACAACACCTACCCTTCTCTTCAGCGTCTCTGGGGATGGTGACTCAACCCCATCCCTGGGCAGGCTAATGCTGAACAACACTTTCAGTAAAGAATTTCCTCCTAAAATCCAAGCTGAGTTGGTGGCCTGAGTTGCAAAAAGCCCCCAAGTATTGGTAGCCCCAGTGATTTATTTTTCAGAAAGTGCCCTGTACCCCTGTAGGGTGAAAAGCAGTCAGTGCAATGCTTCATTTGCATTTAAAATGCAGAATAAAAGTATGTCCAGTTAGCACTGTGTAAGCACTTAGCTGGCTCAAGTCAGGGGACCCAGGCAGTGAAGAGCAGTAAACATTTCTTTCCCCTTATGGCTTGCTCTGGGGATTAGCATTGTGTTGCCGTTGTTTTGACACTGCATGTGCTTGTTGCCAGATGCTCTGCTACACATAGAGCTTGAGATTTGCTGTTTATATGAGTTTCTAAACAAGCAGTTAATCTTGGAATTACTGAATGGTAAGGTTTGACCTATCATAGAATCATCATGGCTGGAAAGGACCTCCAGGATCATCAAGTCTGGTTCTCATCCCCGCAGCTCCCTAACCTCTAGACGATGGCCTCAAGTGCTCTAGCTACTTGGTTTTTATACACCTCCAGGGATGGGGACTCCACCACCTCCATGGGCAGGGCTGAGGTCACTTACTATTCAAGCTGTCTGTAGATGGTTTGTATCACTTTAAGTACCTGACCCGAATGATCTGCTCTGCTTCTGTGACTCCAAAGGCTTGGATGAACTGGAGATAAACTGGCACTTTTTTCAGTTAGGGGAATTCAGATCTCACTAGGAATTAACTTTGCATGGTCTACGTTGTATTGTTGGCATGCAAAGGATTCATTTTAGGGGTATCCTTCAAGTGTGCAAGTTGTTTTAGGTGAGGGGGATGAGTGGCTGAAAAGTGGCCAGGCAAAGGGGACCCTGGCAGTACTGGGTGACAACTAGCTGAAGGAGCCAGCAGGGTGTCCAGGTGGCCTGGAAGGCCAGTGGCATCCTTGGCTTTCATCAGTAGTAGTGTGGCCAGCAGGACTAGGGACATAATCCTTCCCCTGTACTGGGCACTGGTGAGGCCGCCCCTTGAGTACTGGGGGCAGTTCTGGGCCCCTCACTTAAAGAAAGAGATTCTGGGGCTGGAGCAGGTGCAGAGGAGCAATGAGGCTGGGGAAGGGATTGAAGGGAAAGGCTGATGAAGAGAGGCTGAGGAAGCTGGGATGTTCAGACTGGAGAGGAGGAGACTCAGGTGGTCCTTCTCCCTCTCTAGTCCCTGAAGGGAGGTTGTAGTCAGGTGAGGGTCCAGGCAACTACTGCCAGGATGAGAAGGCATGGCATGAAGCTGCACCAGGGGAGGGTTAGGTTGGATGTTATGAAGACCTTCCTCGTGGAAAGGGTGATCAGAGCCTGGAGTGGACTGCCCAGGGCAGTGGTGGAATCCCTATCCCTGGAGGTGTTGAAGGTCAGCCTTAGTGGCCTGGTGTGAGTGCTGGGGTGATGTTAGGTCCTGGTCTGGGCTGAATGAGTTCAGAGGGCTTTTCCAGCCTCAGGGATTCTTTGAATCTGTGGCTTTGCTTGTGAAGCAAACTGTTAGCTTCAGTGAAACTGACAGGAGAAACATAGAGGCTGGTTTCTTTCACCTTGTGTTTCTAAGCAAAGGCTTCTCCTCCTTTCTTGCAGTCATTGAACACAAAAGCTCTTAGGCTTTCTGAAGTGCTCAGAAACCCAAATGTTACAGGAGGTTCAGCAGCCCATGCTGTGTTTTTGTGCTTAATACTGCCCCCATGAATCTTTAGAATGGCAAATTTGCAGCAAATGTAAGTGTGTTATTATAAGTTGTTGAATCAAACATAGATGGTTGGATGTTGTGTCCTCCATGCAAAGTTGGAGCATCCACAGTGTGTGGCATGGGCTGGTCTCACTACCAGTGAAGCTGTACAAGCACAGTGGCACAGAATCACAGAACATCAGGGTTTGGAAGGGGCCTTGAAAGATCATCCAGTCCCCCTGCCACAGCAGGACCTCCTAGATCCAGTTGCACAGGAACACGTCCAGGCAAGTTTTAAATTACTCCAGAGAAGGACACTCCACAACCACCCTGGGCAGCCCCTTCCCGTGCTCTGTCACCCTCAGTGGGAAGAAGATCCTTCTCACATTAATGTGGAACCTCCTCTGTTCCAGCTCACACCCATTGCCCCTTATCCTATCATTAGATGCCCCAGAGCAGAGCCTGGCTCCATCCTTCTGACACCCACCCTTTCCATATTATCAACATTAATGAGATCACCCCTCAGGCTCCTTTTTCCCAGCTCAAGAGCCCCAACTCCCTCAGCCTTTCCTCAGCAGGGAGATGCTCCCCTCCCTCCATCATCTCTGTGGCTCTGCGCTGGACTCTCTCCAGCAGTTTTGTGTCCTTCTGGAATTGATGGGCCCAGAACTGGACGCAGTGTTCCAGCTGTGGTCTCACCAAGGCAGAGTAGAGAGGGAGGACAACCCCTCTCCATCTGCTAACCACCCTGCTTCTGATCCACTCCAGGATGCCTTTGGCCTTCTTAGTTCCAAGGACACATTGCTCCACCAGTAAGGCTGTACCAGCACAGTGGCATGTTGCAGTGCTTCTGCTCACCTCAAAACCAGGCTTCCCTGTCTTACAGAAGCACAGCCTATGTTTTTAATTAGGTTGTGGCTCTTATAAATGAAATAGTGACTTGCTTAAGATTATTTGTGGCTGCTGTTCCTTCTGTGGCAAGGTGGTAGGACAGATACTCTGCTTTATAGTAAAAACTGCCCGCTACTTTTATGTCAGCTTATGCTGGATTTCCCCCCCCCTTAGGCTATGTGATTCTGACCATGTGTCTGCCTTAGGAAGAATTGTTTTGAAATCTTTATACAGAAGAAAACTAGAGAAAACTGTCTCGTCTTGTTCAGTGAGATGGGTCTTTATTTTGAAAAGCTGCAGAATTCTCATGGTCTGAAAGCAGAACTTGCTATATGGCAGGCAGATGGTGTCTCGGTCAGAAATATCTCTTGCCATTACCATGGAAAATGTTTGCAGTCATCCAAACTATAAGCCTTTGGGGAGAAGAAAATGTGGTTTTCACATACTTGAGTGTTCGGATTCCGCTCACACCAGGAGGATTCAGCAATAGATGGGGTAAAGGTAGAGAGTGAGGAGTTAGTCATGGGGGGAGTTAGTTGAGACTACGTCAGCAGTGGCAGCAGGAGGCAGAGATGTTTGAGAGGAATCACAGAACATTAGGGATTGGAAGAGCCCTCCAAAGATCATCCAGTCCAATTGCCCTGCCACAGCAGGATCCCCTAAATCCAGTCACACAGGAACATATCCAGGTGGGTTTTAAGTGTCTTCAGAGAAGGAGACTCCACAGTCCCCCATGGCAACCCCTCCCAGTGCTCTGTCACCCTCACTGGGAAGAAGTTCTTTCTTGTATTGATGTGGAACCTCCTGTGTTCCAGCTGACACCCATCTCCTCTTGTCCTATTATTAGATGACACTGAGAAGAGAGGGGTGAGGTACAAGATGATGGAGAGCTGCAGGAGAGGGACATGAGTGCTGTTTTCTGGGTGAAGCCTGCAGCAATCTGTTCTGGGCCTATGCATAAACTTGCAGAAAGTAGTCACAGAATCATAGAAGGGTTAGAGTTGGAAGGGACCTCAAACCTTGAGTTCCAACCCCCTACATGGGCTGGGACTCCTCCCTCTAGATCAGGTTGCCCAGAGTCCCATTCAACCTGGCTTTACATTCCAACAGACCCACATGCCTCTTGTGTTGGGCTTCCAGAGCTGGACACAGTATTCCAGGTGAGGTCTCACCAGGGCAGAGAAGAGGGGCACAATTGCCTTTCTCAGTCTGCTGGCCATACTACTTATGGAGTGGCTAACTATAGGCATCATAACACCACCTGACCACCACTTTTTTCCAGTGGCTGCCCTCTGATGCTGAGCACACAGGGCAAGTGCTGTTAAATGAGTGATGAGCTCCTCAGTAGAGGGTCTGTACTTGATTTAGTGACTTTCGTTCAAATCTTCCTGTGAAATCAGAACGTGGTGTTTGGCTGAAACACCATGTTCCATCCCAAAATGTTCCATGAGGAACGTTCACAAGATCCAGTGATATAAAGGCACATATAACCCTGCTTGGCAAGTAATGAGCTAAGGTAAAAATATCCATTAATATTAGAGAGCTGGCTGTAATAATTAAGGATTTAATCTGGTCTATTTTAAGTATGGAGTATTTAGCACGTAATGTATTCATGGAATATCTTTTAGACCTCCAGCTGTGAGTTTCCATCTGTTCTGCAGCTCAGCCTCACAGCAGACCTTGGGTTATACCCTCTGATTATGAAGACCAGAATCAATAGCTGCCTGTGAAAACTTGGATTATGCAGTTTTTCATGTATTGCAGGCAGTTCTTTTCACATAATCACAGAACATTAGGGATTGGAAGGGACCTTGAAAGATCTTCCAGTCCAACCCCCCTGCCGCAGCAGGGTCCCCTAGATCCAGTTGCACAGGAGCATGTCCAGGTGGGTTTTAAACATCTCCAGAGAAGGAGACTCCACAGCCTCCCTGTGCAGCCCCTTCCAGTGCTCTGTCACCTTCCCCATGAAGAAGTTCCTTCTCAGGTTGATGTGGAACCTCCTCTGTTCCAGCTCACACCCAGTGCCCCTTGTGCTGTCATTAGATGCCCCTGAGCAGAGCCTGGCTCCATCCTCCTGACACCCACCCTTTCCATATTTATCAACATTCATGGGGTCACCCCTCAGTCTCCTTTTTTCCAAACTCAGGAGCCCCAGCTCCCTCAGCCTTTTCTCATCAGGGGGATGTGTCAGGTAACTGAGAGCTATCACAGAATTTCTGGAGAACCTGAAAATCAGAAGTCCTACAGTGTTTGCAATGAGTTCCCAAACTCAGTCACAGAATCACAGTGTTCTTTAGCTTCATTTCTTCCGAGTAATCGTTTTGAATGCTGTCTTCTGTTTGTTTTATGTTTGCACTTGCTTAATTACACAGTTCATTTAACACTGAAGTTACTTTTTCTTCTGTGCTCTAGAGTTTAATTTGAAGGGTGTGTGTAGTTTACTGAAGGGAGTTGTCTTGTTTGTAAGATGCTAAATTGCTGTGATGTCTGATGCAGCAGAGGGTTGTTTGGTTTTTGTTTGGGTTTAAATTGTGCCACTGACGCACAGAGCAGTTGAGGTGGGCAGTCCTTGGGAAATCATCTGGGCCACCTAGAGCTGCTTGTCCAGCGTCGTGTCCAGAAGCTTTTGAACATTTTAGAGGATGGAGACTCCTCTACCTCTGTGGGCAGCCTCACAGAATCATAGAACATTAGGGATTGGGAGGGACCTTGAAAGATCATCCGGTTCAATCTCCCTGCCAGAGCAGGATAACCTAGACCAAGTCTCACAGGAACATATCCAGGTGGGTTTTAAACGTCTCCAGAGAAAGAGAGTTGCAGGACAAAAGTTTCTCCTGATGTTCAGACAGACCTGCCTAATTTTCAGTTTATCTGTTACTTCTGATCCTCTCATGCAGAACCACTGGGAAGAGTCTGTGCTATTTGCATGCACTTTCAGATGTTTATGTACATTGATGAGATCCCCTGAGCCTTTTCTTCTCCAGGATGAACAGCCCCAGCTTTCTTCACCTCTCCTCATACGGAGAGATGCTCCCATCCCTTTTAATAATCATGTGGTTCTGTGTTGGACACTTTCCAGTAGCTCTGTCTGTTGTATTGGGAAGCCCAGCACTGGACCCAGTACTCCAGGAATGGCCTCACTAGGTCTGAGCAGAGCCCTGTAAAGCAGAAACCAAATGCAGCTCTGTGAATTTCATGTGGAGACTAAACAGATCCTACTTAAGGCAGCAGTTCACAGAACATTAGGGATTGGAAGGAACCTCAAAAGTCCAGTCTCCCCCATCACAGCAGGATCCTCTAGATCAGTTTGCACAGGAACATAATCAAGAGGTGACTTAATTTTATTGTGTGGAATAGCTTTCTTAACAGTATTTTGGGGAGTTAACAGCAAGAGTGTATGTCAAAAATGCTTTGTGGTTCTTGCGCCGTGTTTGTAGTGACTGGGAATCCTCTTTGTTTCCTGCTTAGTTGTCCTTGTTACTAAAGGGAGCTAAAAATCACTGTGCTGGGATGAGCTGGAGGTTCAAATTATTGAAAAGATGAATTCTTAGGTTTTTATGATTCTTGAAATGCTTTGGGGCCATGTTAAAAGCCTACCCATGCTTGTCTTTGGTGGCAGCATCACCACCCAGACCACCACCAGTGAGCTAGTGGAATGGGCTGCCCGCGGAGGTGGTGGGGGCCCCGTTCCTGGAGTCATTTCAGATCAGGCTTGATGACACTCTGAGCAGCCTGACCTAGGTGGAGTTGTCCCTGTGTAGGGAGGTTGGACTAGATGACTTCTGAGGTCCCATCCAGCCTAGAACATTCTACGATTCTAAGATGAGTTACCTGTCTCACATGGAAGATTGCAGGTGCTTGTATATGGTGCCTCTTTAGGATGGAAAAACACAACAAGGAGACTGTTTAGCTGCAGGAAGATGAATGAGGTGGCCACTGAAGAGCAGATACTTCAAGATCATAGGGTACTCAAACCAAGTGTCCATGATTCTACAGTTCAGAATCTCTTGTATAGTTCTTACATCTGCATTTGCCACCCTGACTCTGAAGTGCTCAATTTCTGAAGAACTGTAGCTTTTCACGTGTTGTGTGCAAAAATACTGTGGTGCTGTGGTCAACTGCTACCTGGAGAGCAAGTTTCTTATCCATACAGATGCCATGCACTGCAGCAAAACTGAATTGCTGCTGATGGCTTGTGAATGCTCTGAGCTGAAAGCTGTGGTTTTAGGGTAGTTATTGCCTTGTCTTGTAAAGACCATTTGGCCTGATGATAACCCGTGATTGCTGCTTATTCACAGAATCACATTAGGGATTGGAAGGGACCTCAAAAGACCATCTAGTCCAACCCCCACACCACAGCAGGATCACTTAGATCAAGTCATATAGGAACATGTCCAGGTGGGTTTTAAATGTCTCCAGAGAAGGAGACTCCAAAACCCCCCTGGGCAGCCCCTTCCAGGGCTCTGTCACCCTCACCATGAAGAAGGCCCTTCTCAGATTGATATGGAACCTCCTCTGTTCCAGCTCACGCTCATTGCCCCTTGTCCTATCAGTAGATGACACTGAGCAGAGCCTGGCTTCATCCTCCTGACACCCACCCTTCACATATTGATCAACATTAATGAGATCACCTCTCAGTCTCCTTTTTTTCCAAGCTCTGGAGACCCAGCTCCCTCAACTTTTCCTCGTCAGGGAGATGTTCTACTCCATTCATCATCTCTGTGGCTCTGTGCTGGACTCTCCCCAGCAGTTCTGTGTTCTTCTGCAACTGAGGGGCAATCATTTAGGCTTTCTGGTGCTGCAGGTGAACATCACTGAAGTCTACTCTGGAGAAATGGGGGTGGTGAGATTAAGGCTGGCAGGTTTTGGAGGGTGCACACAGCACCATCTGGCTACTTGCAGTCTGCAGCAGGTTGGGAGAAGTTACTCGCATGTGGAGTTGGGCAATGTGTTTCCAGTTTGGAGCCTTTCAGCACGTTTGGATGCTTGTTTGGCTGGTTTATCCAATCCTACAGTTCATGTCAGTGTTGTTTTGAAGTTTATCAGAACAAGCTGCATCTGGGGTTCCTCTGCCCTTTTTCAGTCTGTTACCTCATTTTCAGTTTGCAAAGTTCAAATGGTGTGTGTGTGGATAGCTGTGTTTTTGGAGTTACTTGCAGTCATACAAACACTCTGCTAGAAGGCCATCAGGAGTGATGCCAGCACAGGCACCTCCTGGATTGCTTTGAAATGATTCTCTGTGAGTGGCTTTAAGAGAGAAGTCTGGGGAATACTTGTCCTTATGTGTGTTGCTCTGCTTAGTGCTGCTGAGATGAGTGCTTGATTTTTGCAACCTGCTTCATCACAACAGCTTATACGTTGGGATTTTAAAGTACTGGGGGCTCCAGCTGAAATGTACCTGGAGGAAGAAGAAATTTGCTTAAGCATATTGTAAGTTCAAGGGGGTCTGCCTGGGCAGCAGACAGCTTGGCTTTCTCACGCTGCTCTGTCTGCACTCAGCCCTGGGAGGAAGTAGCCATTTGAGCTCCCCAGAGGCCAAGGTCTGTTTAGTGATAAATGTTTGTGGCTCTTGTAACGTTTGTGTGTCAGGGACTTGGAAGAAATCTGACCTCTGAGACTGAAGAGTTGCCTGGTGGGGGCAGGGGGGAACCCCAGAGCTGCATTCCTGGCTGTTGTGGTTTTACACCTGCTTTCTGGTGGGAAGGTCTGTCTTTATCACGGTTGACTGTTGGCCTCTGAATATGCGAACTTTCTCCCTCCTACGGGTGGACAGAATAGAACCAAGAAAGAGGAAATGGAGGCAAAGAGGTGCTTGCTGCATAAGAAAAGCTTGAAAGAAGGACTCAAGTACTGAGAGAAGGTCTAGGTGATCCTGCTCTGGCAGGGGGATTGGGCTAGATGGTCTTTCAAGGTCCCTTCCAATCCCTGATGTTCTGTGAGAGAAAGGCAGGGACTGAAGCTGCTCCTGAACACAACCTGTGCAAAGGGAAATCTCTCCACACATGCAGGGAAGAATCCTGGGGTGGCATTTTCCTGACAGTGGGAGCTGTGGAGGCAGCTACACTATACACTCTGCTGTGTGGGTATCTGAAAGATCGAGTAGTGGGGTAGTCTTGTGTTTTGCTCTTTCCCCTGCTGCTGTTGAGAATTGTGAAAAACTGAGGGCTGGAGCAACTCTCCTATGAGGCCAGACTGAGAGAGTTGGGGCTGTTCAGTCTGGAGAAGAGGAGGCTCCAAGGTGACCTTCTTGTGGCCTTTCAGCGTCTGAAGGGGGCTACAAAAAGGTTGGGGAGGGGCTTTGTAGGATGTCAGGTAGTGACAGGACTAGGGGAAATGGAGCAAAGCTGGAGATGGGTAGATTTAGAGTGGATGTGAGGAGGAAGTTCTTCACTGTGAGAGTGGTGAGAGCCTGGAATGGGTTGCCCAGGGAGGTGGTTGGGGCCCCATCCTTGGAGGTGTTTAAGGCCAGGCTGGATGGGGCTCTGGCCAGCCTGGTCTAGGCTGGGGTGTCCCTGCCCATGGTAGGGGAGTTGGAACTGGATGATCCTGTGGTCCCTGCTAACCAAGACTGACTCGATGACTTGGTCTGGGTGATCCTGCTGTGGCAGGGGGATTGGACTGGATGATCTTTGGGGGTCCCTTCCAATCCCTAATGACTCTATGATTCTGTGAATTGTTGAGACCAGTTCCAAATGCATCTTGGTTCACGATTGTTCTGAACTCTGGTAAAGTGGGGTTTAATTCCTACCTGAACCTGTTCAGACCACAGTATCACTGTGGTTCCTACTTTTCTTGCAGTGGAAGAGTCTTCAGTTAGAGGCTGTTCTTCTGCTAACACAGTGTGCAGTCTTAAAATCGTTCTCGAGGTCTCAACTGTGAAAGCAGGGGGGTGTAAAGGGTGAAGTGCATTTAATGAGTTGTGCCTGATGAATTGATTTTTTTTCTTCCCCTTTTTTCCCCCCTGAATGGCAGCAGCACCAGCAGATCCCATGTAAGAATGAATGCCAGCCCTCTGAAAATGCCTTGTGGCGCTACAAAGGGCGCAATGGCAGAGGCTTCAAACACATTATTTCTCTTCCATCTCTGCCTTTGTCCTTCTTTCAAGCGGATAACTCGCATATTTGCACTGACTGCTTTGGAGATCTGGGAGCAGAAGCAACAGCATGAAACTAATGTGATGCTTTAGAATTTTGCTGTCACTTACTGGGTGTTGAATAGCCGTAATTAAATTAACCACTATATTGATTTCACCACGCTGCTTGGAAAAGATAAGAGCAGCAATGGAAGTGTTGGAGCTGCTGCTTAGTATGGGCTTGAAAAGCTGCAGCTGCTCAGAATACTTAATGCCCGAGGTCCTAGTGAAGTTAAGCAGGTTGATAAACTAAAGATGATTATCCCCTCAGCACTGTTTTAGCCTTTATGAAGTTAGCTGATGGCTTGCTAGGCTAATTTCTAGTAGACTTAAAAAACACTGAGCTCCATGGCTTTCCTGAGTGCAGAGATCGCAGTGGAAAAGTGAATAGACCGTAGCTTGTGTGGAGTTTGGTTTAAACAGTTAGTGTCACTGTAATGGAAGTCGTCCAAAGTGTCAATGGATCACAGAACATTAGGGATTGGAAGGGACCTTAAAAGATCATCTAGTCCAATCCTCCTGACACAGCAGGATCAACTAGATCCAGTTGTGCAGGAGCATGTGCGAGCGGGTTTTAAACATCTCTGAGAAGGAGACCCCCCTGGGCAGCCCCTTCCAGGGCTCTGGCACCCTCACTGGGAAGAAGTTCCTTCTCACATTGATGTGGAACCTCCTCTGTTCCAGCTCACACCCACTGGCCCTTGTCCTATCATTAGATGCCCCTGAGCAGAACCTGGCTCCATCCTCCTGACACCCACCCTTCACATATTTATCAACATTCATGGGGTCATACCTCAGGCTCCTTTTTCCCAGCTCCAGAGACTCGGCTCCCTCAGCCTCTCTGCAGCACGGAGATGCTCCTCTCCCTTCATCATCTTTGTGGCTCCGTGCTGGGCTCTCTCCATCAGTTCTGTGCCCTTCTGGAACTGAGGGGCCCAGAACTGGACACAAGATTCCAGATGTGGTCTCAGCAGGGCAGAGAAGAGGGGAAGGAGAACCTCTCTCAGTCTGCTGACCACCCCGGTACTGATCCACCCAAGGATGCCATTGGCTTTCTTGGCCACAAGGGCCCATTGCTGGCTCATGGTCATCCTGCTCTCCACCAGGACTCCCAGTCCCTTTCTCCTACGCTGCTCTCCAACAGGTCAGTCCTCACCCTGTCCTGGTCCCTGGGTTTGTTCTTGCCCGAATGCCAGATTCTGCACTGCCGTTGTTAGTTAAATTTCTCCCTGCCCAGCTCTCCAGCCTGTCCAGGTCCTGCTGAATGGCAGCAGAGCCAAGTGAAAGGTGCTTTATGCCTTCAGCAGTACTGTTGGTCACAGAACTAGAAGCATGAGTTTTGAGGCTGAGCGGGTTGGGTGTGTGGGTTTTTTAAAGTTTATTTTATTCGTACTCAGTTGGGTGCTTGTTACTGAAATAGTCATGGCCACTGGCAGAGACACCGTTCCGAGCGTGACTGATGCTGCTGTACCTTACGGGGTTGCCTACGGGGATAACTGAGTCAACACATGGGTGGATGTAACTAAAAATACTACTAAAAGAAACCTGTCACAACTTCAGAGGGTGGGTGACACTGAAGTGCTGCAAATGCACGTCGTCCACTCATTGAAATCATGTCAGACATTCTTTTGTTGGCTGGTTGAGTTCTGACTGGGAGGATGACAGCAGTTCTGTTCAAGTGTGAGCTGGAACAGAGGAGGTTTCATACTTCTTCCCAGTGAGGGTGACAGAGCCCTGGCAGGGGCTGCCCAGGGAGGGTATGGAGTCTCCTTCTCTGGAGACATTTAAAACCCTCCTGGCCATGTTCCTATGTGACTAGATCTAGGGGACCCTGCTCTGGCAGGGGGACTGGATTGGATGATCTTTCAAGGTTCCTTCCAATCCTTAATGTTCGGTGAAAAGCTCAAGTGCTGTAGACATTGAGATGTGTGAAGGGGGACTACCAAAATGCTGAGTATGGACTTTTTACAGGGGCTTGTAGTGATAGGGTGAGGGGTGATGACTTTAAACTGGGAGGAAATAGATACAGATGAGAAATTAGGAAGAAAGTCCTAACTATGGGCTGCCCAGCGTGATGCTTGAGTCACCGTCCCTGGATGAGTTTAAAAGATGCTCAGATGTAGTTTTGAGGGATCTGGTTTAGGGATGAGCTTGTAGAGTAGGGTTGATGGTTGGACTCAATGATCCCAAAGATCTTTTCCAACCTGAAAGATTCTGTGATTCAGTGAGGGTCGTGAAACACTGGAACAGGATGCTCAGGGAATTTATGGATGCTCCGTCACTGGATGTGTTCAAGATGAGGTTGGATGGGGCTTTGAGTAACCTGGACTAGTGAGCTGTCCCTGCCTGTGGTAAGGATTTGGAGCTAGATGATCTTTGAGGTCCCTTCCAAGCCAGCCCATTGCGTGATTCCAGATGGGGTGCTCTTCAGCATTAGATGTTCCCCCACTTGTTTTTTTCCCCCTCCTTTTTCCCTGGATAGTGCCAGCTTCATTACCAGGAACTTACTTCTCCTGTACTGTGCTCTGGTGAAACCTCACCTGGAGCTCTCAGTACAGGAAGGACAGGGACCTAATGGAGCAGATTCAGAGGGGAAAATGATCAGGGGGCTGGAGCCCTTCTGCTATTGAGGGCAGACTGAGGGAGCTGGGCTTGTTCAGCTTGGAGAAGAGAAGGCTCCAGGGGGACTTGACAGTGACCCTCCCATCCCAGATGGGGGCTACAAGAAGACTGCAGAGGGACTGTTTACAAGGGCCCAGAGTAGTAGAATGAGTGTCAGTGGTTTTGCATTAGAATCATAGAATCATTAGGGATTGGAAGGGACCTCAAAAGATCATCTAGTCCAATCCTCCTGTCACAGCAGGATCACCTAGACCAAGTCATAGAGTCAGTCAGGGAGTTGAAGCAAATCTGAGTTAGGCTTAAACCTGTCATGGTGATGGAGTCAGAGTGTTTTCTGCAAACTGCTTGCTGGCCTGATTGAGAGAAGTTGTATTGAGAAAATGCTTCAGGAGTTCAGGACTGAGGTGGAGGAGGCAGCAAAGTTTGGGATGGAAAGGAAGTCTGGAAGCAAAACTGTACTGTGGTGGATTTGAGGTCGGGAGATAGGAGCCTGCTTGTGTGATGTGGGTACAGGCTCTAAGCTGTATCTGTCAGATTGAATTTTGTCTGTAGTTCACTGATGGGAAGAGATGTGCTCTACAGGAAACGGTTTAATTGTTGATAAACTTAAAAGGCAAAACCACAAAGCAGCCTTGAAACATTTCCCAGGTGGGCATCTATCTGTTCCCAGGCTTTCAGAAAAAGGTTATCCAAAATACCTGAAGGTTCTTGTTGTTGTGGGTCTGCTTGGACTTGGGTGATCTAGGAGGTCCTTTCCATCCAGGATTATTCTGTGATTCTATGATCTAGTCTCTAGGGTTCTTCCCCTTGCCTCAACTCCTGCTATTTGTGGTTATGAACTCGTAGGTTTTGATTAAGTGTTAGGACACTGCTGAGCCAGTGGGGGGGTAAAAGTGGTTAAGAACAAGAAATGAAGAGGGACAACGTGGCTGCATTTCTGCCTTGTGAAAGCAAGGTGGATGAAAGCAAGCTCTGAATAAGAGACCACATCACTTTGCACTGATCTGTGCTGAGTTTTTGCACTGAATAAAGAGGAATTATTGCTTTCTTCAAATGGTTTTTGTCTACACAGGTCAATAGTGATTGTTGTTTTGATTTGAATCTGTTTTGTCTGTCATAAAACAGCAACTCCCTTTTGTGATTCCCTGAATTCTTGGAATAACTTCATGATGGCTTAAATGCTGTCATCTTGGAATCAGAGATTCTACAGTTTCCTTGACTTTCAGCCATAATAAAAAATAATTCTATTATTTACATTCCCATTGTGTCCAGCTCTGGGTCCCTCAGTTCCAGAAGGACACAGAACTGCTGGAGAGAATTCAGTGCAGAGCCACAAAGATGATGAAAGGAGTGGGGCATCTGCCTGCTGAGGAAAGGTTGAGGGAGCTGGGTATCTTGAGCTTGGAAAAAAGGTGACCCCATGAATGTTGATAAATATGTGAAGGGTGGGTGTCAGGAGGCTGGAGCCAGGCTCTGCTCAGGGGCATCTAATGATAGGACAAGGGGCAGTGGGTGTGAGCTGGAACAGAGGAGGTTCCACATCAATGTGAGAAGGAACTTCTTCATGGTGAGGGTGCCAGAGCCCTGGAAGGGGCTGCCCAGGGAGGTTGTGGAGATGTTTAAAACCCGCTTGACCGTGTTCCTATGTGACTGGAACAGACTTCCCCCACTATGTCAGGGGGATTGGACTGGAAGATCTTTCGAGGTCCCTTCCAATCCATAATGCTCTGTGATTCTGTGAGATGTGTGTGTTCCGGTGTGTTACTGCTGGTCCTGTTCTTCCCTGTCTTATTACTCTTTTCCTTCTCATTACAGGTCTTCATGCAGAGTTGTCCTATGTGAGGAATGATGTGGTCAATCACTATGCATTGTCCTTCAATCTCTTAATACCCAGTGAGACCAACAACCTTCACTTCAGTTGGCATGCTAAATCCAAGGTAAGCAGGCGTGATCTCTGTGCTTGAATACTTCATATATGATTTGTGTTGCTTAGTGAGTAACTGCTATTACAATTGAATGGCTTTTTTCTTTGCAGAAATCAGCATATGCTGGGTGCCAAGTAATTATTTATATGATTGCATGTGAATACAACCTGCATATGAGTTATGCATGGGCTAAGAGGAATTTAATCAGGTTTAGTAAGAGTAAGTGCAGAATCCTTCATGTGGGAAGGAGCAGTGCAGTGCATCAGTACAGGCTGGGGGATGATCTACATGGAGAGCATCTCTGTGGAGAGAAGTCTTGGGGTTCTTCTGGACAACAAGTTCTCCATGAAACAGCACTGTGCTCTTGTGGCCAAGAAGGCCAGTGATATCCCAGGATGGATCAAGATAAGAGTGTCCAGCAGATCAAGGGAGGTTCTTTTTACCTCTGTACTCTGCCCTAGAGAGGCCACAGATGGAATATTGTGTCCAGTTCTGGGCTTCCTGCTTCAAGCTGGACCAGAGGTCTGATTGAGAGAGTCCAATGGAGGGCCACGAGGAGGATTAGGAGACTGGAGCACCTACCTTATGAAGAGAGATTGAGAGACCTAGGACTTTTCGGTTTGTAGAGGAGAAGGTTACGAGGGGATTTAATCACTCTTTATAAATCCATGAGGGCTGGGTGTCAAGAAGAAAGAGATATTTTCACTTGTGTCCTGTGATAGGACAAGGGGTAGTGGGTGTCAGCTGGAACACAGAAAGCTCTACCTCAACATGAGGAAAAGCTTCTTTACTATAAGGGTGACAGAGCTCTGGAATGGGCTGCCCAGGGAGGTTGTGGAGCCTCCTTCTCTGGAGACTTTTAAGACCTGTCTGGATGGTTCCTTGTGTGACCTGTCTTAGGTTGTATGATGGTTCTATTGTCTTACTTGAGCAGGGGGTTTGGACTTGATGACTCTGGGAGGTCCCTTCCCTCTACCACTTTGCTGTTGAGATGTCTAGAAACATATTTGGAGGTTAAAAGAACCTATAAAAATAGCATCTGGTGTGTTATTACTGATCCCTGACTAAAAAGAGAGGGATTTTTATTTCACTTAATCACCATGGCTGGAGCATGCAGCAGCAGCTGTCAGAAAGATTGTGGATGCTCTTACATTTTGAAGGATTTCCAGTCATTTAACAAACTGATTTTGTGCATGTGAAGCGATCTGAGTTTAGTCTCTGCCAGATGTTCACTCTTGTTTTTAGACTGTAGTGTTGGTTATTGTTCTGGTCCTACGTAGGAAAAGATGGCAGAGATAACAGCAATGTGTACAACTCCTCCAGTACAGGTTCTGAAGGTGTCTGTCTCTTTGAGGTGTAACTTCTTAGGAGATGTGAATTTTAGCCTGCAGTGGTATTGGGTGAAGTTCAAGCCAGCCTTTCTACTTGATCATCTATTCAGCCTTCATAAGCAGTACAGCCCTTTGCCATTTGAGCAGGAGATAGAATCATAGAATAGTTTTGGCTGGAAGAAGCCTTCAAGATCAAGGCCAACCTTTTCCTACCCCTATGAGCACCACTAAACAAGGTCCTTCAATGTATCATCTTCCCTTCTCTGAAACACTTCCAGGGATGGGGACTCAACCCCCTCTCTGGGCAGGCTGTTCCAGTGCCTGACAAGCCTTTCAGAAAAGAAACTCTTCCTGACATGCAACCTGAGCAGCCCTTGGTGCTGCTGAAGGCTACTTCCCCATATCCTGTCACAGATGAACCCCAGCCTATCTGTACCCTCCTTTCACCCTCTCCTTAGAGAGAGCAAGAAGGTCTTGCCTCAACCTCCTCTTCTCCAGACTAAACAGCCCCAGAGCCCTCAGCCGTTCCTTGTGTGATACAGGTTCCAAATCCTTTCCTAGCTTGGTAGCCACCTTTGTCCCCTCTCCAGCCTTTCAAGGCCCCTCTTGTAGTGAAGGGCCAAAAACTGGACATGGGACTCAAAGTGTGGCGTCAGCAAAGCTGAGTAGAGGGGAATAATCACCTCTCTGCTCCTGCTGGCCACACTGTTCCTGATGCAGGTCAGCATGCCATTGGGCTTCTTGGCCACTTGGCCACACTGCTGGCTCCTGTTCAGCCAGCCCTCTTTTAACACCCCCAGGTCCCTCTTTGCTGAGCAGCTGTCCAGACCTGTAGCACTGCTGGGGGTTGTTGTGGCCAAAGTGCAGGACCCAGCATTTGGCCTTGGCCCAGCGATCCAACCTACGCAGATCCCACTGCAGAGCCTCCCAACCCTCAAACAAATCAACACTTCCAACTGGAAGAGGAATTTTCAGCTGGTGTAGCCCTGCCTCGTTCAAGCGACTGCACCACTTGGCATCGTCTGTGCTGACGTTGTGGGATGGGTGTAGCGCAGCTTCCAGGAGCTCAGCGACTGGGTTGTGTTTCTACCCTTGGCATCTCGACTGAATAATAAACCAATAACATAAATGCATCTAGAAAAGAGGGGAAAAAGAAACCAACAGGGCAAACAAACTGAATTCAACGGTGTGTGGAGGGATGAGTTTCCAACAGGAGCTTGTGACTTAGTTCCAATAGGACCTGCACTTTGTTTGAGTCAATATTTGTAGATTCAGATTCTTAAGTGGAAACAAAATCTCGACTACAGTCGAATAAACTGCTGAAGCAATTTTGGCTGTTTATAAAATTGACTGAAGGAGGGGGAATTTTTTGGATTCCTATGGTTTTAACAAACTGGCTTTGGAACAAGGAGGTTTGAAAGGATCAGCGAGTGAGGTTTGTGGTGAGGGCTTTTGATTGTGAGGCTTTTGGTTGGTTGTTTTTTTAGCACAGCACTTTACATTCTGAATTCTTTCGATAATTATAATAATTCTAGTTTGGATTTCTTGATTTGATTGGTCACAAAAGCCTGGTGTTTAGACTTTATGTAAAGAAACCTTGGGGTGATCTCATTAATGTTGATAAATATGTGAAGGGTGGGTGTCAGGATGGAGCCAGGCTCTGCTCAGTGTCATCTACTGATAGGACAAGGGGCAGTGGGTGTGAGCTGGAACAGAGGAGGTTCCACATCAATGTCAGAAGGACCTTCTTCCCAGTGAGGGTGACAGAGCACTGGAAGGGGCTGCCCAGGGGGGTTGTGGAGTCTCCTTCTGTGGAGATGTTTAAAACCCTCCTGGCCATGTTCCTGTGTGACTGGGTCTAGGGGATCCTGCTGTGTCAGGGGGATTGGACTGGATGATCTTTCAAGGTCCCTTCCAATCCCTAATGTTCTGTGATTGTTTTTTTAATTATTACTTCTTTTAAGATTTATTTAAATTCAGAAAGACTTAGGAAAAGTTAGGTAGAGCTTGTTTTTGCTACTGTAGAGGTTGTTTTTTATGTGTGTTCTCTCTCCTGTTGTTACAGGTTGAGTATAAACTGGGATTTCAGGTTGATAATCCCATGTCTATGGCTATGCCCCAGGCCAACATTTCTCTCCAAGGAGAAGTTCCTCGCACCCTTTCAGGTAAACTCCCCACCCCTCAAAAGTGCACAGGTAGTGCTGATGGTAATAATGCTCCTTAGTGGTACTTTTATCTCTCCAGAATGAGTGTGGAGTTGTGTAAAAGCATAAATTCTCTCTGTTAAACATATTTCCAGGTCTTTTGCAACACTTCGGGCAGGGCTGAAAGGGTTTTGTGGTTGGAAACTGTTAGTCTGACACTTGTTTAGTGGAGGACAGATTTCCCTGAAAGAAAACATGACTTTTTAATGTATATGTGCACCCACAAGGTTCCTGTTCTCTTTCAACAGTGAGATATGTTCCTGTGTGACTTGATCCAGGTGGTCTTGCTGTGCCAGAGGGATTGGACTGGATGATCTTTCAAGGTCCCTTCCAATCCCTCATGTTCTGTGACTCTGTGATGATGAACATCATTTATGTTCATGATGATGTATTTAAGACCCTCATCAGTTCAAGGTTCTCTCACTGCATTGTCTGCAAATGCTTCAGCTTCATTGTGGTGCCTGTTTGTTGTCTCTTTCGCAGTGTTTCGCGTTGAACTCTCCTGCACTGGCAAACTTGATTCTGAGGTCACAATACTGATGCAGCTCAACTTGACAATAAATTCATCCAAAAACATCACAGTTTTAAATTTCAAGCGAAGGAAAATGTGCTACAAAAGTAAGAGTTTCAAATATTGAACATCTTTTAAAGTACAATGAGAAAACTCACTTGGATGTGTTCCTGTGTGACTTGTTGTAGGGGATCCTGCTGTGGCAGGGGGATTGGACTGGGTGATCTTTTGAGGTCCCTTCCAATCCCTAATGTTCTGTGATCCTGTGAAAAAGGAGTGGGGAAGGTGTGTGATCCAGGACATGTGTAACAGTTCCCTCTAGTGAATGTTAGAGAAAATAGAAAGAGGTAAAATATTTGCCTTCTGGAGACAAATGGGGACTTTTGGGAAGAGCAGAAGCTGATGCAGAAACAAATTCCCCTGTTGTTCTGCTGTGTTGACTTGCATGTGTTCCAAAAAGCATTTTGTCTGCTGTTCATGCAAGGAAGAAACCAGTGTCCTCAAAACTGCTCCACTCTGAATTTGACTTGAGAATTTAACTTGGGAATCTGCAAGGACAGGATTGGATTGTTTTTGTCTCCTGTTGCTGCTTCCTCAAAGCATTTTCATAGGCATCAGAAGACAATTCCAAGGATGGTACCCTCCTTAAAAATGCCTGTTGATCCTGTTCTCAGGACTCCTCCTGGCTTTGTTCACTTGGAGCCTTTGAGGAGAGCAGCTGGCTCCTGAGAGGGGAGTTTGCCACTCCTCTTGGTTGTGAACATCCAAGGATGAACTTGTGGAAGGTGTGAGTCAGAATGCTTGTGTGGCTTTGTAGTACACAAGTCCACCTGCTGTGAGCAGATTAATTATGTTGATGTTATGGGAAGATAATTACTAATTCAAAGGGAGAGAGACCTTATTGCTCTCTACAGTTACCTCAGAGGAAGTTGTAGTGAGAGCAGGGTTGGTCCCTTCTCACTGGTGACAGGATGAGGGGAAACAGCCTCAAGTTGTGCCGGTGGGGAGGGGTTTGAGTTGGGTATCAGGAAAAACTTCTTTACAGTGAGGGTAAAGTGCTGGATCAGGCTCCCCAGGGAGGAGGTTGAGTCACCATAGAATCATTTGGGATAGAAAAGGCTCTTGGGATCATTGAGTCCATCCTAGAACATGTTTAAACCAGTGATTTAGTGGTGGGTTGATAGGGTAGTAGGGTTAGGTCAAGATTGGACTTGACTTAGAGAAAAGAAGACCGAGGAGTGATCTCATTGATGTTTATAAATATGTGAAAGGTGGGTGTCAGGAGGATGGAGCCAGGCTCTGCTCAGGGGCACCCCATGATAGGAGAAGGGGCAATAGAACAAAGGAACATCAATCTGAGAAGGGACTTCTTCCCAGTGAGGGTGCCAGAGCCCTGGCAGGGGCTGTCCAGGGGGACTTGTGGACTCTCCTTTTCTGGAGACATTCAAAACCCTCCTGGATATGTTCCCGTGCAACTTGGTCTAGGTGATCCTGCTGTTGCAGGGGGATTAGACTGGGTGAATGTTTCAAGGTCCCTTCCAATCCCTAATCTTCTGTGATCAGAGCTGAGAGCAAGAAGTGGGATGTGCGACTGTACCTTTGCAGGCACTGAAATCCATTGAATGGCCTCCACTGCATGGGAATCCTCAGTGAGGTTCATCTCCACAGCCTGCATTCCCTTGGTTGGCACTGGTCTGAGTGACCAGGCTCATAGTAAGCTTGGCAAAGGTTTAGCCCCTTTCTAAAGGACTACATTCACAAACTAAACAGAGCCTTTTGGTCCATATTTGGGTCTGAATAGGCACCAGCTTTATTCATCCTTCACTTCTAAGATGCTCATGACTGTAGCATCAGCTGATGAGGCCATAGTGCCCATGGCTGCATCTCTAACTTCTTCCTAGGATGAGTAGCATTAGGCCACAACCTGGACCAAAAGCTCAGGGTAGTTATTGGTCGTATACTGTAGAAATAACTTTTCTAGCTTGTTGTAACTGATTCTGTGAGGTCTTGGCCAACACTTACATGCTCTGAACCTCCTCTTTCTGCTCTCTGCTGCTTTGGACTTTGGTGCACAAGCTGGAGGGCCTTTTGAGGTAGGTAGATTCAGTTGGTCTTGATGGACGTGCGTTATCAGCGGTGACATACATCTGACCCGTATGGCTTAGAAAGAAGTGTGCTGGTTATTTTACAGTGGGTTTCAAATTGAAATCCAGAGACAACTGTAACCCTAAAGTCAGTTCATGTGGTTGGAAAAGCAGATCTGTTTTTCCATAAACGAGGCAACTGATTTCCTGTAAAGGGCTACAATAATAAATGCATAGAAAACTTACTAATGGTTTCCTTTCATCTGTGTAGAGCTCGAACCAGAAGTCAAATCCCCAGCATCTGATAAAAACAGCAGCAAGGCTATCTGTAAGTAATCCTGAGTGCTTTGGTTGTGTCTTGGTTTTGTTTGGGTGGCTCCTTGACAAGGGTTAAGTCACTTCTCACCCTTTTATTTCAGTTGATCCTGTGAATGCGACTCCCACCACTTCGACCCGCGTGTTTTATATCAGCGTAGGCGTCTGCTGTGCCGTGATCTTCCTCATAGCAATAATCTTAGCTGTCTTGCATCTCCACAGCATGAAGAGGATAGAGCTGGATGACAGGTACGCAGTCAAGCTTTTCAAGTGCCTTTTTACTACAAGTTCATTCAGATCCGTGGGAGTTTTGGTCTCAAAATGAGCACTTGGTAGTAGCTTGGAGTTTATTGATGTCAAGCTGTAGGAGTTACTACCTGTGTAGAGTTGAGGTTCTCCTCCCCCTCTACTCTGCCCTGCTGAGCCCACATCTGGAGTGTTGTGTCCAGTTGTGGCCTCTCAGTTCCAGAAGGACACAGCTGCAGGAGGGAGTCCAGCACAGAGCCATGGAGATGATGAAGGGAGGGGAGCATCTCCCTGCTGAGGAGAGGCTGAGGGAGATGGGTCTCTTGACCTTGGAAGAAGGGAGCCTGAGGGTTGACCCCATGAATGTTGATCAATATGGAAACAGTGGGTGTCAGGATGATGGAGCCAGGCTCTGCCCAGTGGCATCTAATGCTAGGACAAGGGGCAGTGGGTGTGAGCTGGAACAGAGGAGGTTCCACATCAGTGTGAGAAGGACCTTCTTCCCAGTGAGGGTGACAGAGCCCTGGAAGGGGCTGCACAGGGTAGTTGTGGAATCTCCTTCTCTGGAGATGTTTAAAACCTGCCTGAACATGTTCCTGTGTGACTTGGTCTGGGTGATCCTGCTGTGGCAGGGGGGTTGGACTGGATGATCTTTCCAGGTCTCTTCTAATCCCAAATGTTCTGTGATTCTGTGGTAAGTGCTGTACTGCAGAAAGGCAGCAGTAGCAGGTGCTCTGATGTTTTTAGGGTAGGAGACTTGTGGCTTTTGCTGGGAGAGCTGTGGCTATTGGGTTTTTGCCTGAGTCCTTTTGTGGAGGACACAGTGGGGGATGCCTGGACAGGGATGGTCAGGATTGGAAGAAGCTTTGGTAGATACTTAGGCATGCTGGTAAGACTCAGTTTTTAGTGACTTCTACAGGAGTCTTAAGTGCAGTTGTCTCCCTTTTGATTTACCAGTATTCACTTAGGCCTTGGGGTCAGTGTTTATAAAGCTGTGGCTTCTCCCAAATGTATTTACACTCAAGAAAAACCCGATTGGCACATGAATTGAAGAAGAACTAGTAACATGAACCCAAGAGCAGCACGGTCAGTTGAGTGGGGATTAAACACCAGCGTGGAAGGCAGGCTGGCAGAGCAGGTGGACTCAGGCTCTGCTGAGGCTGTGAACAAACTGTATCCGATGCAACTGTTGGGAAGCAGGTGGCTTTGAAATAGAATACTCTGGAAAACAGTTGAGCCTGTGGGTGGTCACCCCACATGAAAGGATATCTTGAACTCTTTCCGTTCCTGCCTGCAGCTTCTCAGAGTAGCTCTGCCTTTTCATCTTCCTCTCTCTCCATTAACCTGTTTGTTTCTTGTTTTTCTTCCTGCCTTTTATTCCTCTGTTTTTATAGAATCAGTCAGATTAGAAAAGACCCTTGGGGTCATAGAGTCCAACCACCAACCCTACTCGACAAGGTAACCCCTAACCCAGATCCCCCAACACTACATCTAAGCAACTTTTAAACACATCCAGGGGTGGGCACTCAACCCACAGCCTGGGAAGCCCACTCCAGCACCTGACCACTCTCTCCATGTGTCATTCAGTGTTTAGAGTCCTGCTTCAGCATTAGACACATTCTGCATGTTACAGCATTGCATGTGATCAGTGTCAGCTTGATGCAGTCAAGGAACTCACGAGAGAAGAAACAGGTTTGGGTTTGTTTTTCAATAACAAGTTGAGAACACTGCAGTAAAGGCATTCAGGATTGAAGATGGTAATGTCATTTGAGTTAACGACCTCCCTGAAGCATCAGACACTGATAAACCCACTGCTGTTGTTCAAAAACCAGAACTAAATAAAAATGAGTCCTCCTTCTGTGGGAGGACTTATCTGGAAGTCACTGGAGGAAGCTTCTGTAGCAATCTCCAGAGGAGCAATGAGGCTGGGGAAGGGACTGGAGGGAAAGGTTGATGAGGAGAGGCTGAGGGTGTTTCACCTGGAGATGAGGAGGCTCAGGGCAGACCTTCTCCCTCTGTCCAACTCCCTAAAGGGAGGCTGTAGTCAGGTGGGGGTCAGGCATTTTTCCCAGGCAACCAGAGCCAGGATGAGAGGGCAGGGCCTGAAGCTGCCAGGGGAGGGTTAGGCTGGATGTTAGGAAGCCCTTCCTCATGGAAAAGGGTGATCAGAGCCTGGACAGGACTGCCCAGGGCAGTGGTGGAGTCCCCATCCCTGGAGGTGTTGAAGGACAGACTGGCTGTGGCCCTTAGTGCCTTGGTGTGGCCACTGTGGTGATGTTAGGTGCTGGTCTGGTCTGGCTGAGCTCAGAGGGCTTCTCCAGCCTCAATCATTCTGTGATTCCATGAAAGTGGAACTTACTGAAGCAGCTTGTAGATGTAATAGTGTAAGCACTTAAAACAAGTAGTGCTAAGTTGCTAGCACCACAGGATATGACTTCAAAAATTCTAAAGGAAGTTTAAGTGGAGTAGCCACAAGCTACCCAAGCCCAATCTCTTCTTTGCTCATCCAAAACAGTCAGCAGACATGGAGAAACTTTTTTCAAGTTTCATGAAAGCAGGGAGAAGTTTGCATGTGTTTGTGAGGGACATCAAAAAAGCTTCTTCTAGCCTTGCTGTTAGAGCTAGTAACAGGTTCTGCCTTTGCCTTCAGGCTTGCTTGCCTATTCTTAGTTCATTCCAGTTATGTGCTACCTATGAAGTCAGGGTTGAGCTGTGGTTTGCCTGCCTCTTGAGTAAAATCACAGAATCACAGAACATTAGGGGTTGGAAGGGACCTCGAAAGATCATCCAGTGCAATCCCCCTGCCAGAGCAGCATCACCTAGACCAAGTCACACAGGAACTCGTCCAGATGGGTTTGAAATGTCTCCAGAGAAGGAGACTCCACAACCTCTCTGGGCAGCCCCTTCCAGTGCTCTGTCACCCTAACCATGAAGAAGTTCCTTCTCATATTGATGTGGAACCCCCTGTGTTCCAGCTCACACCCACTGCCCCTTGTTCTATCATTAGATGCCACTGAGCAGAGCCTGGCTCCATCCTCCACCCTTCACGTATTTCCCAACATGAACGGGGCCATCCCTCAGGCTTTTTTCTTCCAAGCTCTAGAGCCCCAGCTCCCTCAGCCTTTCCTCATCAAGGAGCTGCTCCACTCCCTTCATCATCTCTTTGGCTCTGTGCTGGGCTCCCTCCAGCAGTTCTGTGTCCTTCTGGGACTGAGAGTCCCAAACGTGCATCTCTAGCCATTCTATATAGAGAAATGTCCTCAGCAACGTACTACAGGTGGCCCTGCAAGTGGAACAAGCATCCTTAGAGAGACTACTGACAAAGTGGGCTGAGGCAATTTGGGATCTAAAAGAGAATTGAGGGATGGGCTGTGATACAGGACTGCTCTGCTTTAAAAGCTGTGTAGAATCTCTAAGTGTAATCTGTGTGTGGTCTGCAAAAATGTTTAAAGTTTGGGTTTAAAGCTTTCTTCTCCCAAATTCCTAATGATAGGATGAAGGGAAATGGCCTCGAGTTGTGTCAGGGGAGGTTTAGGTTGGATCATTAGGAAGAAGGTCTTTCCTGAGAGAGTGACTGAACACTGGAACAGGCTGCCCAGGGAGGTGGTGGAGTCCTCATCCCCTGGAGATGTTTAAAAACTGAGTAGCTCGAGCACTTGAGGCCATGGTCTAGGGGTTCAAGAGCTGTTGAGCTGAGACTTGCTGATCCTGAAGGTCCTTTCCAGCCAGGATGATGCTATGATTCTGAACAGTTGAAATGTGTCTGCTCCCTGCTCTCCCCACTCTCTACTCTTCTCCTCCCTCAGTGCTTCTGATGTGTGATGTGGGGAGTGAATTAAAATGTCTTGGTGCCTTTCTTCACGTGGGGTCAGTTGTTTCATTGCCTGCAAATTTGTGAGTTTCTTGGTTGAAATATAGTGGGGGTCTCTGACCCACAGCGTTAGTGGTGACACAGACAGGATGCTCAGGGATCCAGGTAAGGACCCACAACACTAAACTGCCCTGCAAACAGCCCTGTGCAGCAGTGAACTCAGGGGTATGGAGTTGCTGAAGCACAGGAACTCCAGAGAGCAGCAGATGGAGCTAGCAGCTCGTGTGCTCAGAGCAAGCAAACGATCACTCTGGCTGGAAGAGCTGCCTCTCCACTTGGCTCAGACTTTTCCTAGTTATAGATTGTAGGGTGTTGGTACCACAAAACAAATTCTCTGGAATCTAGTCGTTCTGTTTGTTTCTGTAGGGCAGAGTCATTCTTGAAATCAATGTTTAGTCACCTTGGTTTTTCAAAAGAGGGGAGAAAGGGCAAGAAGACAGAAGAAATTGGCAAAACAGGAGGATGTTCACACTTCAAAGGCAGAAGTGCTAAGATTTTTGAGTTACCTGAAATATATTTTCATGTATGAGAGACTGAAAATATCATTCTTCCAAGAATTTCAGGAGGGACACAGAACTGTTGGAGAGAGTCCAGTGCAGAGCCACGAAGGGAGTAGGACACCTCCCTTGTGAGGAAAGGCTGAGGGAGTTGGGTCTCTGGAGCTGGGAGAAAAGGAGACTGAGGGGTGACCTCATTAATGTTGATCAATGTGTGAAGGGTGGGTGTGAGGAGGATGGAGCCAGGCTCTGCTCAGGGGCATCTAATGATAGGACAAGGGGCAATGGGTGTGAGCTGGAGCAGAGGAGGTTCCACATCAGTGAGAAGGACCTTCTTCCCAGTGAGGGTGCCAGAGCCCTGGCAGGGGCTGCACAGAGGGGTTGTGGAGTCTCCTTCTCTGGAGTAGTTTCAAACCCACCTGGGCATGTTCCTGTACAACTGGATCTAGGGGATCCTACTGTGTCAGGGGGATTGGACTGGATGATCTTTCGAGGTCCCTTCCAATCCCTAATGTTCTGTGATTCTTTCAAAATCTGTCCTGTAAAATCTTCAGTTTTTACCTTTGATAAATGATGTTTTAATTTATTACAACAGCAGGCAGTCATGCTCACGTCTGTCTTTGTTTTAAAACAGCATTAGTGATGGCAGTAGCTCACAAGGTTTATCCCAGCCTTCCACACAGACAACACAGTACCTGCGGGCTGACACACCAAACAACGCAACGCCGGTAACCAGTAAGTGTTAATCTAATTAT
This sequence comes from Rhinopomastus cyanomelas, assembly GCA_013400115.1. Classification (NCBI taxonomy): domain Eukaryota; kingdom Metazoa; phylum Chordata; class Aves; order Bucerotiformes; family Rhinopomastidae; genus Rhinopomastus; species Rhinopomastus cyanomelas. The sequence continues at coordinate 532,648 of VXBP01003115.1, read as the reverse complement.
GGACCCTTGCCACTGGCTCTCATTGGTTTTTGCTGATGGGATTGCACTGATGTAGCATCAAGAAGAGCTTGGATTCATTTCCTGACTGTCTCTTTGCCTCTCAAATTCTTATGATGTGTGGTTTTATCTAGATCAGTTACTGAGTTGAGAGCAAGGCAAGTGGTGCCACTGGCCTGTGTTACTGATTATTCTTTGTTCATCCTTTTGCTGCAACCTGCCATAAATGAATGAGAGACAAAGCTTTACAAGGGTGATCAATTTGTGATCCCTTCTGAAAGAGCATGAAATGGTTAAAAGGGCAGCAAATAAAAAAGGAAGGGTGGCAGTGTACAGTCTGTGTTGTTTCAGAGTGGCTCTTACCTGTTTTGGGACACTCCTGGTTGCACAGGAAACGGTGAAAAAGGATGTGAAAAGGTTGGGTTGTGTGAGATAAACAGGAAGAGCATTCTTAGTCCTTCCACGGTCGTATTAACTTTGCTTTCAGGAGCCTTTAAAACTTAAGAACAAATAATCAAAGTAATTCTCAAGATTTCTGTAGAAATTCATAAAGCTGACTTGGTCTGGGTGATCCTGGACTTGGTCTAGGTGGTTCTGCTCTGGCAGGGGGATTGGGCTGGATGATCTTTCAAGGTCCCTTCCAATCCCTAATGTTTTGTGATTTTATATAAAAATATCCAGGTCTTCCTGACTCTATTTGTGTACCTAGAAGTGCCAGAAGACAGCACTGGTTGCTGGTCCTGGACTTGGTCTAGATGGTCCTGCCGTGGCAGGGGGATTGGACTAGATGGTCTTTCAAGGTCCCTTCCAATCCCTAATGTTCTGTAATTCTATATAAAAATATCCAGGTCTTCCTGACCCTGTTCATGTTCCTAGATACCTAGAAGTGCCACTGGTAGCTTTGATTACAACCTGCTGGGGTTAAGACCTCTTCCTTACTCCACCAAGCCTTGCCTGTGGTCTCTATTTCCTCGTTGTGAGGGAAGTGCCTTGTCATGTTAATTGCATAAGGAGTTCTGTTTACCTGCCGATAGTAATGAGACTTTACTGTGTGACACTGTGTAGGACTCCTGTGTGATTTGCCCTCCCCTAGATGATTATATGCACAAGACTTCTGTTATTTATTGCTACGAGCTGTCTTTGTAGCCCGTAGGTGGTGCTGAGGTGAAACACTGTGCTTGTGTTCTCAATCTGAGGGTATTTATATTGGTTTGTTTGGCTCTGCTGGCTCCTCAGGTTATCCAACGTTACGGATAGAGAAGAATGATCTTAAAAGCGTCACCCTGATGGAAGCAAAAGCTAAAGTGAAGGACATAGCCATCTCCAGGGAGAGGATAACACTAAAAGATGTTCTCCAAGAAGGTACTTCTAAGCTTTGGGTACTTACTAGCTATGATCTTGCTGTGGCAGGGGGATTGGCCTGGATGATCTTTCAAGGTCCCTTCCAGTCCTTGATATTCTGTGATCCTCTGACATGGTTTATATAAACACATAGATTTTATACAACAAGATTTCTCTGCAGTTAATCATGAATGACGTTTTTGACCTTCTTAGCTTTGGAGGAGGAGGAGAATGATGAACAATGTTTGCATTTGGGGTGTGGGAGAGGTGGGGAAAGCGCTTTCCAGAATGCATTACAATAGGGGAACAACTCTGCTCAGTAAATAATTCAGCTTGTCTGTCTCAATAATCTTGTCCTTAGCACAAGGGGAAAAGGTTCTAGGCTTGAAGAGGGGAGATTGAAGTTGGCCATGAGGAACCAATTCTTTACTGTGAGGGTGGGGAGATGCTGGAACAGGTTGCCCAAGGCAGCTGTGGCTGCCTCATCGCTGGCAGTGTTGAAGGACAGGTTGGCTGGGGCCATGAGTAACCTGCTCTAGTGAAGCTGTCCCTGCCTGTGCAGGTGGGTTGGAACTGGGTGATCTTTAAGGTCCCTTCCAACCCTATCAATTCTATGATTCAATTATTTAGATGCTCAGGACAGAGTTAATCAGTTGGGGCTGTAAGTGTCAAAGTACATTGCTTCTGTAAGTGACCACAGGAGAGCTTCTCTTTAATGGAAATCAGACCAACCCCCCCAAAATCTCACAAAAAACCTCAATTGTCTACACTTGTCTTAATTTGATAGCTTCTGATTTGGGAATCTAATCAGCACGTGCAACATTCACAGCTCTGATATGCAAAATTCAGAGATTCACAGATTTTTTGGGGTCTTTTTTAATGTTTTGTTTGCAGATGTTTGTGCACAACATTGATTGGTTCCTGATGATACTGAATGTGGGAAATAGGCTTAAATATTTAAGGAGTTTCGTTATTAATCTCTACTGCTTCAACTTCACCTCTGTGTTCCCTGAGTCTCATGAGAAATCAGGCTTTCCAAAGCTGGAGATGCTCATCCTTTGGAGGTAGAACTGCTGAATCCTCTGCTTTACTGTAGGGGAGACAATGGGAGGATGCTAGCCCTTCCCTGTGATGTATGCTTCTAAATCTCAGAGGAAGTAGCTTTGTGCTCTACTCCACTGGCAGTTTTGCTAAAGCTTCCTTAGCATCTAGGGCATGCTCTGGGTTCCTTTGTGCTGTCTCTTGCCTCTAGCTTTGATGTCAGGAGACTTCCAATGACTAGAAGTGATCCAGGCCACAGCTAGGCTTCAGATGTTTAGCAACAAGTGACAGAGCTGCCCTGTTCTGTAAGATGTGGCTTAAGCAGCTGTTGAAAGCAACGTGGATCCAGTTAATACTGGGATCTTGTTTCTTGGCCTCCAGCTGTTGTTGGAGTCTGTCAAAACATTCATAAGTTAGTCAGAGGACCAGAAGATGGGTTTTAGTTCAGGGGTTGTTTAGCCTGGAGAAGAGGAGACTCAGAGGGGACCTTCTACTTCTCCACAACTCCCTGAAGGGAGGTTGTAGTCGGGTGGGGGTCAGGCTCTTCTCCCAGGCAACTAGTGCCAAGATGAGCGGGCAGGTTCCTGAGGAGGGTTAGGTTGGATGTTTAGAAGCCCTTCACCACAGAAAGGGTGATCAGAGCCTGGAGTGGACTGCCCAGGGCAGTGGTGGAGTCTCCATCCCTGGAGATGTTTAAGGCCAGCCTGGCTGTGGCCCTTAGTGCCCTGGTGTGGCTAATGTGATGTTAGGTTCTGGTCTGGTCTGGCTGAGCTCACAGGGCTTCTCCAGCCTCAATCATTCCGTGATCATAGCAGAGTTGAACTTCTGTCAAGAACAAACCAGGAACAAAAGGACTTCAGAGAGAAAGAAGCGAATAATAGAGATGTCTGCATAAAATTATCAACAATTTTAAGTGCTTTTGATGGAACTTAAGCATGTTTTACAGACCTTGGTCCCAGAGTCATTATAAACTTCAAGCATCTCGAATAACTGGAGGTGATTATGGTTCTGCTGTGCTGTAACCAATTGGAAAAGACAAAGCACCAGGTCTGAGAATCATAGAATCATAGAACAGTTTCAGCTGGAAGAAAACTTCAGGATCATCAAAGCCAACCTTTTCCTCCCCCTATCATCACCACTAAACCATGTCCCCCAGTACATTATCGACCCTTCTCTTAAACACCTGCAGAGGTGGTGACTGAACCACTTTCCTGGGCAGCCTGGCTGAGTGCTTGACAACCCTTTTAGTGAATAAATTTTACTTCATCTCCAGTTTAAACTTTCCTGGGTGCAACCCTGTTAAGTATTCTGAGTGAGACCTATCCTTCAAGTTAGAAGAGGTACTGCTAGGCTAAGGCAGTGACATCAGAGATGGCATCCTGGGGTGGATCAGAACGGGGGTGGTTAGCAGATCGAGAGAGCTTCTCCTCCCCCTCTACTCTGCCCTGCTGAGACCACATCTGGAATGTTGTGTCCAGTTCTGGGCCCCTCAGTTCCAGAAGGACACAGAGCTGCTGGAGAGAGTCCAGCACAGAGCCACAGAGATGATGAAGGGAGTGGAGCATCTCCCTGCTGAGGAAAGGCTGAGGGAGCTGGGGCTCTGGAGCTGGGAAAAAAGGACTGAGGTATGACCTCATTAATGTTGATAAATATGTGAAGGGTGGGTGTCAGGAAGATGGAGCCAGGCTCTGCTCAGTGTCCTCTAATGATAGGACAAGGGGCAGCAGATGTGAGCTGGAGCAGAGGAGGTTCCACATCAATGTGGGAAGGACCTTCTTTATGGTTAGGGTGACAGAGCATGGGAAGTGGCTGCCCACAGAGGTTGTGGAGTCTCCTTCTCTGGAGATGTTTAAAACCCACCTGAATTGACTTGATCTGGGAGTTCCTGTTGTGGTAGGAGGATTGGACCAAATGATCTTTCAAGGTCCCTTCCAATGTCTAAATGTTCTATGACTCTGTGATTCCTCTACGGAGACCCTGTAGGTTCAGCAGGGCAGCATACACTAACAAATTCCCATTGTCAGACCTGGCCAACTGTACTAGCAGCAGTGATTCTGAGTTGTATTAATTCTGGGTATGTTACCACACTGCAGTTCTGACTCCACCTCTCCCACGTAGCTCCCCTTCTTGTAAAGCACTGTTAACATTTAATGATTGGAAAAATATCTGAAAGATAAAAAACAAACTGCTGTTGCAGGAGGATTGGACTAGATGGTCTTTTGAGGTCCCTTCCAATCCCTAATGATTCTATGATTGGACTGGATGATCTTTTGAGGTCCCTTCCAATCCCTAATGATTCTATGATTCTGTGACTGGACTGGATGATCTTTTGAGGTTTCTTCCAATCCCAAAAGATTCTGTGATTGGACTAGATAATCTTTTGAGGTCCCTTCCAATCCCTAATGATTCTATAAAACAAACCACCTGCCATTTGAGGTGAAACACTGATGCTGGTTGGGACTCTTGAAACTGTTCTGTGGGTACTGGTTGGCTCAAATATTTCCCTGTGAACAGTTGAAAAAAATCATCTTTGTGAAAACTCTGTGGCTGGAGAACTCCAGATTGGCTGGATGAGAAGAGAATGGGGATGGAGCTGGAGATTTTAGTGCAGACAGCTGGCAAAGATGGAACTTGCACAAATAAATCCATCATCTCTACTGATACTTAATTTAACCCGGCTCTGCTGCTGTTGAGTCTCACTCTCCCAATAAGTTTTGGTTATCTAAAGCTTTTAGGTGCCTAAACATTTCAGCATTGACTCCATGTAGTTCTGAATCACCCTCGTGCTGGAGAATCACAGAGCATCAGGGATTGGAAGGGACCGCGATTGGGTTGTTGATTGTTGACTTACTGGGGCAGTCAGGACTTCGGCTGCCGCTCTCTCTCACTTTGTGCTGTGGCCAATATATTTGAAGGCAGTGTTTTCCTAATAGATATTAATTAGTGTTAAAGTTATCAGTTATTTTAACCACATCATGCTAATGATACCTTCTGCTCCTAGGCACGTTCGGGCGCATTTTCCATGGGATTCTCATAGAAGAAAAAGACCCCAGTAAAGAGAAACAAGTTTTTGTCAAGACTGTCAAAGGTAGGTTTGTGTGAAGGAGTGGGTTTGTGTCCAGTTGTTTAAACTGTGGTTCAGGCTGAGTGTATCTGTGTGATAAACCCCCCCCATGCTCCCCAAAGTAAGTGAATGATTACTCCTTAAAAAGCAAAAGCTGTTGGAGCGCTGCTGTCAGCCAGAGAGAACAAATCTTATATGGAAGAAAAATGCATGTGTTGTACACCAGAGCCTTCAGTTACATCTGCTGCAGCAAAAGGACCGACAGTTGGTCGAGGGAGGTGATTCTCCCCCTCTGCTCTCCACTGGTGAGACCCCACCAGTAGCGTGTTCAGTTCTGGAGTCCCCAACAGAAGAAGGACATAGAGCTCCTGGAAGGTGCCCAGAGGAGAGCAGTGCTCAGAGGGCTGGAGCACCTGCCCTATGAGGACAGGCTGAGCAAGTTGGTGTGGTTCAGCCTGGAGAGGAGGAGGCTCCCAGGTGACCTTCTAGCAGCTTTCCAATCTCTGAAGGGGGCTATAAGGAAGCTGGGGTAGTCCTGGCTAACTGGAGAGTTTCCAGTAGACTGGAGATGAGTAGGTGTGACACCCATCAATAAGAAGGACTAGAAGGAGGATCCAGGAAACTACAGGCCTGTTAGTCTGTCATTGGGACTGGGGAAGCTTACAGAGCAGGTTGTCTTGAGTGCCTTTGCATGACACCTGCAGGTCAGCTAGATGATCAGGCCCAGTCAGCGTGGGTTTATGAAAGGCAGGTCCTGCCTGACTAACCTGATCATCTACAACAAGGTGACCCGCCTAGTGTGTGAGGGAAGGGCTGTAGATGTTGCCTGTCTGGATGTTAGTACAGCCCTTTACACTCACCCACAGCACCCTCCTTCAGGAACTTACAGCACAAGGCTGGGGTAAGTCCTGGCTGCTCTGGATGATAACCAGACTGGATGTCCAGATCCAAAGATGTGGTGAATGGAGTGAAATCCATTTGATGTTCAGTCACAAGTGGTTTCCCTGGGACCCAGTTACTGGGACCTGTTCTCTTTGATATCTTTGTTAATGACCTGGAAGAAGGGATTGAATGCCTCTTAAATAGGTTTGCAGATGACACCAAGCTGTCAGTCTGCTGGAGGGTAGGGAGGCTCTACAGCAGGATCTGGACAGGCTGGATCAGTGGGCCAAGGTTAACTGTATGAGGTTCAGCAAGGCCAAGTGCTTGCACTCAGGTTATAACAGCCCCATGGTGGGCTGCAGACCTCTATTTATAAAGTGCTTCTTTCCAGTAGTGATCCTGCTGTGGCAGGGGGATTGGACTAGATGATCTTTCGAGGTCCCTTCCAATCCCTGATGATTCCATGATTCTATTTTGGGAACTTCTCCTGAATTCTCCCCTCTTCTGTTGCTCCTTCTGTCATTTTCATAGAATCATAGAATCATTAGGGATTGGAAGGGACCCTGAAAGATTATCCAGTCCAACTCCCCTGCCACAGCAGGATCACTTCACTGGAGAAGTTATGGAGTCAGCATCACTCAGGGTTGGAAGGGACCACCTGATCATCCAGTTCCAACCCCCCCACCAGGGTGGGACACCTCACCCTAGACCAGGATGGCCAGAGCCCCATCCCGCTCTTATCTCCTATTATGTGAGCTGGTTGCTCCTGTGTTTGATGAGGCTCTGGAGCAGCTCATATGTTTTTTTTGGGGTAACTTAGCTACACAGACAAAGCCTTTTTTGGGATTTTTGCTTCTTTTCCATAATCCCCAGGCTCCTTTCTTGCCTTCAGCAACAGAGACACTTAAGTCAGTTTAATAGTCCTTAATACTCATCTCACTTTTGTGTTCCTACCCTTTGTCTGCATTTGTGCCAAAACAGCAGCGTGTGTGGTCAAAGAATGAGTGAGAACAAGGCAAAAAGTCTGGTTAAGAGACGATTTTTGTAGGTTTGTTGTTTTGGAGAGTTTTTTTTTCCCCCAAGCAGATCAAATTCCCAACTTATTACATGACCCACCCGCGCACACAGCTATCACAGCCAGACTACAAACATGAAGCTACTTAATACTAGCACTGGAAATGAGCTGCTCTAATGAGAAGTGGTGACGTTGATAGTTATTTTCCAAGAGAAGTTCTGCTGCCCAAACAAGTTCATTTCACAGACAAGTATGAGCAAAAACTATTACAAACGTTATCCGTATAGACTCTTCTTAAAGCAGAGAGAGAGTCTCTACTGACAATAATTAAGTGAATACCATCAGTCCCTCAAGACCATGCTCCAGTTCACTGCAGCCAGCAGATCTCCTACTGCAAAGGGAAGGGCTGGAGAAATCAGGATGGGCTCTTTGTCCAAGACTCAAGGCACTGCAAGGGAGATCTGAGACTTTAAGAGGTGACAGAAAGCCTCCGTTTGGTAAAGCAAGTAGGTAAGAGGTGGTAGGAGACAGCTGAATTAGGTCAGTTTTGCAAATGTCTTATCATAAGGAGGACAGAAGGCTCCTGGAAGGTGTCCAGAGGAGAGCATCTCCAGTGATGGAGCACCTCCCCTGTGAGGACAGGCTCAGTGAGTTGGGGTTACTCAGCCTGGAGAAGGGGAGGCTCCCAGGTGACCTTCAAGCAGCTTTCTAATCTCTGAAGGGGGCTACAAGACAGCTGGGGGAGGCCTTTTGACTGGATGATCTTTCAAGGCCTCTTCCAATCCCTAATGTTCTGTGATCTGCAGTGCTCTGTGCCAGAGAGAAGAGCTTAACAGAAAATACAGGTATCAGTTGGCAAAATTCAAGAGAGTTTTCTGGAAGCTCTAATAGCTTTGGGAGTGCAAAACCACCAAGCCCTGGGCAAAAGGTGTCACTAGTTCATACTTTCTCTATCTCCCTAGGGTGCTGGACATTCAGCTTTGTATTGGCAGTAGTGTCACTGTGTATTAATTAGGTAGCCATCATTGTCCAAGTTTATTTCTTCCACATTTCTCTGTGGAAGAAGCTCTTTAAGTTTCTCTTCCACAGTGTTCTACAGCTGATGCCTTTGTATGGCCTGAAATAGACTTTCTTGTGACTTCTCTACATCATCTTGTGTCAGGAGAGGAAGAAAACACGAATTTCACCTTTTGATTTAAAGAACACATTGTTTAATGGGGTTTTTCCTGTGAAGGAGAAAGTTCTCTGCAGAACAAATGGAATTGTATTATTACAGGAACATACAAGCGGGTCGGAGTTGTGCAGAGCCCTGATTCATTTAGTGTGTTCTGGCCAAGGGACTATTTTTGTTAAGAACAGCCAGTCGTGCTGCTCGAGATAACCTGGCTGCTTCCATGACATTTTCTAACCACTTAACATTTTTTGTATGTACAAGGAAGGAGTGTTTGAAAACAATCCACCCATGAAAAATACTGGAAACAAAGTCATAGTGTAAAGGAAGTTAAACTCTTAAGATTGTACTGTTTTATTAACTTGAACAAAGCTTGGGGTTTTGTTCATCTCGTCATAAGGTCAGTCAAGGACCCTTTCAGCATCTTGGCTACCTCTGACATTCTGCATGTAGCCCTGGGGAGACAGACTTGGGGGTGTTTGTGGACGAGAAGCTCAACGTGAGCCAGCAGTGTGCACTTGCAGCCCAGAAGGCAAACTGGATCCTGGGCTGCATCAGGAGAAGTGTGGCCAGCAGGTTGAGGGAGGTGATTCTCCCCCTCTACTCCGCTCTGGTGAGACCCCACCTGGAGGACTGTGTCCAGTTCTGGAGCCCTTGTTACAGGAGAGATGTGGAGATGCTGGAGCATNAGGTCCCTTCCAATCCCTAATGATTCTGTGATTCTACATCATTTTTATTGCTTTATTGTTAATCTAAGACGTGATGCTTGAAGTTCACTCATGTAGATGATGTGGATCATGATGCTGTCATGGAAGAGCCTGCCTGGATATGTTCCTATGAGACTTGGTGTAGGTGATCCTGCTCTGGCAAGGGGATTGGATCTTAAGAGGTCCCTGCCAATCCCTAACGCTCTGTGATTCTGTGGTCCTGTGATTCTTGGAGAAGAACCTTACCCTGAGGTACATCTCCACGCTGCAGCTGCCTCTTGTAGCGCACGAGACTTCGCTTGTACGAGTCAAAACATGCCCTTTGCACTGCAAATTCTTAGCATGTTGTTGTAGATGTGAGGAAAGCTGTTAGCTACAAAGTGTTGTAAGGGAGGCTGAACTGTCTGTAGTGTTGAGACCTGTTGCTGTCTTCATCCATGGGATGTCTGGTTTAGCCTGTAGGCAACTTACCCACGTGCAAGTTGGTGACCCCTTAGGACTTCCAAGGTGCAGTTGGCAGTGCAGGAATAGAGATTCTGGGAACTTAGCTTATGCAAAGCAGAGGAAAGCAATAGACATACTTGGGTGGAGTGTGTATAAGCTTCATGTTAACAGAGTTGAAGGGTTTCTGGTCCATATTAGATGTACAGAAAGAGTACCACAACCTGCAGTGTGCAGAGTTTTTCACAAGGTCACTTTTAAATTGCATTGACTTTACATTTCAGAGGAGTTCATTCAATTCTACTTCATTAAGAAAGTATCCTGAGACATCAAACAGAAGCACAGAGTAGGTTTGGCTGGAAGAGACCTTCAAGATCATAGAGGCCAACCTTTTCACAGCTCTATCAGCACTACGAAGTCCTGTCCTCCAGTGCAAAATCTACCCTTCTCTTAAACACCTCCAGGGACAATGACTCAAGCCCCTCCCTGGGCAGCTGTTCTGGTGTCTGACAACCCTTTCAGGAAATAAATTCCTCCTGCTATCCAACCTGAACCTCCCTTGGCACAGCTTAAGGCCACTAGGGAGAGCAGACCAACCGCTGCCTCTTTACAACTTCCCTTCAAGTAGTTGCTAGAGAGCAGTAAGATCTCCCCTCAATCTCCTCCCGACTAAACAGCCCTAGATCCCTCAGCTGTTCCTCACACAACACATGTTCCAAATCCTTTCCTAGCTTGGTAGCCACCTCTGTCCCCTCTCTAGCCTTTCAATGTCTCTCTTTTAGTGAGTACCCCAAAACTGGATGCAGGACTCAAGATGTGACCTCTCCAAAGTTGAGTAGAGGAGAGTGATCAACTTAGTGTTCCTGCTGGCCACACTATTGCTGACCAAAGGCCAGAATGCCACTGGCCTTCTTGGCCACCTGGCCACACTGCTGGCTTCTGTTCAGCCAGCCCTCTGTCAACAGTAGTAATAGTACAATAGACATGGAGAAAGTCAACTTCTGCTGCAATAAACATTTCAGTAGAAGCAGCCTCAGTGTTAAGATCCTGCTCTATTGACAGTTCTACAAGGCTAGCGGTGGTGTCTAGTGTTGTAACCTACCTCCATCTACACTTTTGGATTCAGATCTTCTGTGTTGGAATAATACAGACTGCATGGTTGCCTTGTAAAGCAGGTTGGTGTGGATACATGGGTTTCTTCTGAGGTGGGCAGACAGGCACTGGATGTGCTCCCACCGTAACTTGTCACTGGCTCTTGTAGTTTCGAAGCGTAAATGTTTTGTGCATGTTCTTTCCCTTATACTGGTGATTGGATCAGAGCTGTGGCCAGCAGATTAGGAGAAGTGATTCTGCACCTCTACTCTGCCCTGGTGAGACCTCACCAAGAGTGTTGTGTCCAGTTCTGGAGCCCCCAGCACAAGAAGGATGTAGACAGACTGGAGCGTGTCCAGAGGAGGGGCCACTACAATGATCAGGGGATGGAGCAGCTCTTGTATGAGGACAGGCTGAGAGAGTTGGGCTGTTCAGCCTGGAAAGAAGAAGGCTCCAGGGGGACCTTCTTTGGATCTTCCAGTACCTGAGGGGTCCCACATGAAGGCAGGGGAAGGTCATTTCAAGAGGGTTTGTACGGATAGGACAAGGAGCAGTGGGTTCAAGCTGGGAAAGGAGACATTGAGGCTGGATCTTAGCAACAAGTTCTTCAGTGTGAGGGTGGTTGATGGTTGGACTGGGCTGCCTGGGGAGGTGGTGGGGTCTCCATCCCTGTAGTCATTAAAGGACAGGCTTGATGAGGCTTTGAGCAACCTGCCCTAGGTAGAGTTGACCCTGTGTAGGGAGGTTGAACTAGATGATCTCTGTAATTCTTTGGCTACTTGGATTCCTTAAGTAGTTTTTCCCTTCAGCTGAAGGGAAGCTCTGAAAAGGTCTGCTAGCAGCACTGGAAAACATCATGTACTACAGCCGTGAACGTCAGATGGGCTTCGCGTCTTGAATGTCTTCCCAGAACCCCAGTGGTGCAGAAGGCTCAGAGCAATACTCAGGCATGTGTTCTTTTTGAACTGGGCTTGGATTCTGCCTTGGGGGAAATGTTACGTAATGAATTGTTCTGCAGAAGCAGCAGTAATTAAAAGGGGTGTGTTGATACTAGAAGCATTTCTTACCTGAAGCGGAACATTTAAATCAGTTCCAGTACTGATTCAGTCCGTGAGTGTTGTGCCTGCCTGGTGCTTCTCACCCTTCTTTAACTTGACGTTGTGGGCTTTGCCATAGTGTATTTGGCAAACCCCACAAGTCTGCAAGATCATGAGAGTAGTACAAGCTTTGTGAAACTGGTAGCCATTTAGAAAGCAGATGGTCTAAGTGTTATGCTGTTGGGTACTATTCACAGAGTCACAGAACATCAGGAATTGGAAACAGTTGAGGGGTGGGTGTCAGGAGGATGGAGCTGGGCTATTCTCAGTGTCATCTAGTGATAGGACGAGGGGCAGTGGGTGTGAGCTGGAACACAGAAGGTTCCATGTCAACCTGAGAAGGAACTTCTTCCCAGTGAGGGTGACAGAGCACTGGAAGGGGCTGCCCAGGGTGGTTGTGGAGTCTCCTTCTGTGGAGATGTTCAAGTCCCACCTGGATGTGTTCCTGTGTGACTTGGTCTAGGTGATCCTGCTGTTGCAGGGGAATTGGACTAGATGATCTTTCAAGGTCCCTTCCAGTCTGTAATGATTCTATGATTCTATGACCTTGAAACATGTAGTCCCATCCCTCTGCCACAGCAGCATCACCTAGATCGCACAGGTGGGTTTTAAACGTCTCCAGAGATTCCACAACCCCCCTGGGCAGCCCCTCCCAGTGCTCTGTTACCCTCACTGGGAAGAAGATCCTTCTGACATTGATGTGGAACCTCCTCTGTTCCAGCTCACACCCACTGCCCCTTGTCCTATCATTGGGTGCCCCTGAGCAGAGCCTGGCTCCATCCTCCTGACACCCACCCTTTCCATATTGATGAACATTAATGAGGTCATCCCTCAGGCTCCTTTTTTTCCAAGCTCGAGATACCCAGCTCCCTCAGCCTTTCCTCATCAAGGAGGGCTCTGGAATTACTTATTTGCATTCTGCAGCCTGTGGTTGTAGTTACTTGAAGACTGCTTTGTTCTCTGAAGAAACAGATTGCAGTGAGTGTGCTCCAGTCTAAAGTCCTTCAGGTGTAATGCTGTGCTTTGCTAGGAGGCTCTAGGAGGGCTGCCCAGTTCAAGAGGGACAGAGATCTACTTGAGAGAGTCCAGCACAGGGCTGTGAGGATGATGAGGCTCTGGAACAGCTGCCTTACGAGGAAAGACTGAGAGACCTGTGAGAGAAGACTGAGAGGGGATCTCATGAATGTCTACAAATCCATGAGGGCTGAGCGTCAAGAAGGCAGGGACAGTCTCTTTTCATTTGTGTCCTGGGATAGGATGAGGGGCAATGGATTCAAGCTTGAGCACAGCACTTTCCACCTCAGCATGAGGAAAAACTTTACTGCGAGGGTGACAGAGCCCTGGAAGTGGTTCTCCAGGGGAGTTGTGGAGTCTCCGTCTCTGGGGACGTTTAAGACCCACCTGGATATGTTCCTGTGCAACTTGATCTAGGAGATCCTGCTGTGGCAGGGGGACTGGACTAGATGATCTTTCGAGGTCACTTCCAGTCCATAATGATTCTACGATTCTTGTGAGTTATGAGTCCTCACTCTTGGACCAAATTGCTGCAGTGCTAGTGTCACTATAAACTTTCCCAGAGGTTTTTCCACATGACTGGTTCACTGACTGAAGTAGAAAGGTTTTAAAATGCAGTTTAGCAGATGGAGATTGAGAAGGTGGTGGAATGCTCTTTCCCTGCCGTGAACCAGGAAGAGCCTCGGCGCACGTCACGCCTGCCAGAGTTGCGTGGAGAGATTAGGCTCCTCTATAAAAACACCAGTGCCAAGAGTGCCCTTGTGCCTGGCTGTATAGAAGGAGCATAACGTCATGGGATAAACTTGCAGCTCTACCAACCCTTCCTGAAATCCTAGCTTGTTCTGTGCCTTAGGGCAGGCTTTCACAGCCAGGCTCTTGGCTAAAACTGATGCATCTAGTCCTAGGATGCATTTACGTCTGTCTCAAATAGTTCTAAGCACAAAACACCTTTCCTGTTCTAGAATATGTTTGCATTTGTCTCAAATAGTCTTAATTTTAAGCACCTTCAGAAAGGTGGGTCTTTTTTGGTGCTAGCTGAACATCTAGGATTACTACTGGGCATTAAATCTTTAACTCGTGTCCTGAAGTCTTTGCTCTTCTGTTACTCAGCTGTTGGTGCACAGAATCATGGAATCATAGACTGGTCAGGGTTGGAAGGGACATTAAAGATCATCCAGTTCCAACTCTCCTGCCCAGGCAGGGACACCTTCACTGGAGCAGGTAATTCAGGGCCCCAGGCAACCTGCCCTTCAACACTGCCAGCGATGGGGCAGCCACAACTGCTTGGGGCAACCTGTTCTGGCATCTCCCCACCCACACAGCAAGGAACTGTTCCTCATGGCCAACCTCCATCTCCCCTCTTCAGGTCTGGAACCCTTTCACCTTCTCTTCTTGCTGCCACCTCTGTCAAAAGGCCTCTCCCAGTTTTCTTGTGCTTTCTTGTGCACAAGCTGCTTGAAGGTCATCTGGAAGCCTCCTCTTCTCCAGGGTGAACAACCCCAGCTTGCTCATCCTCTCCTCACAGGGGAGGTGCTCCAGCCCTCTGACTGTTGGAGTTGCTCTCTTCTGAACACCTTCCAGGAGCTCTGTGTCTTTCTGGTGTTGGGGACTCCAGAACTGGACCCAGCACTCCAAGTGGGGTCTCAGCAGTGCAGAGCAGAGGTGGAGAATCCCCTCCCTCGACTGACTGTCCCAGCTTCTTTTGCTGCAGCCCAGGACACGGTTGGCCCTCTGGGCTGCCAGCACCCACTGATGGCTCCTGTTCAACTTCTACTCCACTCCCACCCCCAAGTCCTCCTCCTCAGGACTGTCCTCAGTGATAACCTTGTGAAAGTAGCTCTTTTTCAGGGCTGAGAAGCTAGGTACACCTCACGATCATCAGGCTGTAACAGAAGGAACTGCTGAACACTGTAGTATTGTGAATCACAAACTGAACTGTTTTTAGGGCTTTGAAGAAGCTGTTCAACAAGCCCTTGGAGCGTTTGACTTTCACATGGGTCTATTTCATAATTAACACATTTAACACACAGGAGACTCTGACCTCTTCTCTCGTGCCGTTGAGTTGCTGTTTTAAGAGGCTTTGGGCTCTGTGAGAGGCTTTCCTCCTGCTCCCCCTTCATTAGCTGTGTGTGGCTGTGGTCATATCAAATGACTTCATGAACCTAGTAAAGATTAAACAAGCTGCAGAAAGCCTGTGGGTTTCTAAAGATCGTTCAGCAGGGCTGGTTTTCTGTGGCTGCACGAACAGTTCTGTGAATAAGATGCCTACGTGTTGGTGTTTACGTGTAATGCTTAGAAATCTGAGAAAGGATTCAGTCTGGGGTTTCACTTTGGCCCAAGCTGGAAGATGAAGCCTGTAGGATTCACCTTAGAGCATCCCTGTAAAAACATCTTGTGAAGCTGGAATTGTTGGGTCACATCTGGTGCTGTTATTGCTCTTATCAGTGCCAGGAATGCTGTGGACTTCCTGGTTTGCTTTTAAGGGTTTGCAGTAGAGGATCACCAGATCCCCTACAACAAACTGTATTATTGAGAAAAGAAGGCTCTGGGAGGACCTTCTTTTGACCTTCCACTATCTGAGGGGGCCCCACATGAAGGCAGGGGAAAGTCTTTTAATAGAATCATTAGGGATTGGAAGGGACCTCGAAAGATCATCTAGTCCAATCCCCCTGCCAGAGCAGGATCATCTAGACCAAGTCATAGAGTCAGTCTGGGTTATCAAGAAGATTTATATGGACAGGACCAGGAGCAGTAGGTTCAGGCTGAGAAAGGAGAGATTTAGACTGGATCTTAGAAACAAGTTCTTCACTGTGAGGGCGGTTGATGGCTGGACTGGGCTGCCTGGGGAGGTGGTGGGAGCCCCATCCCTGGAGTCATTTCAGGTCAGGCTTGATGAGGCTCTGAGCAGCCTGTCCAGTTGTCCCTGTGTAGGGACGTTGGACTCTAGAGGTCCCTTCCAGCCTAGAACATTCTGTGAAGACTTGTCTGGATGCCCAAAAGTGGTTATAATCTACTAAATGCAACAGAGTTGGTTTAAATGTGCTCTTAAACGTGCACCTACTTTAAAAAGGCGTTAAAACCCAGTCTAACTGCAACGGTGACTTTTGTAATAGAATGATTTGGGTATTATTTTACCATTTTTTGAGCAGAATCACCCAGAGAAGTGGTGATTTGTATTCTGTTTTGGATTATATCTAGCACAGCACCACAGGAATCAAATTGTGTGGTTATTCTAAACTGGCACTGGGTAGGCTAGAGGAGGATTAGCCTTGTATAGAGTCATAGAATCATCCTGGCTGGAAAAGGACCTTGGGGATCATAGAGTCCAGCCCTCAGCCCAACAGCTCCTTAATTCCTAGACCATGGCCTCCACTGCTGAAGCTACTTGGTTTTCAAACACCTCCAGGGATGAGGACTCCACCACCTCCCTGGGCAGCCTGTGCCAGTGCCCAACCACTCTCTCAGGAGAGAACTTTTTCCTCAGATCCAATCTAAACCTCCCCTGATGCAACTTGAGTCCTTTTCCCCTCATCCTATCATTAGTAATGTGGGAGAAGAGAGTAGCACCAGCCTCACTACAAGCTCCTTTTAGGTAGCTTTAGAGAGCAGGAAGGTCTCCTCTCAGCCTCCTCTAGACTAAATAACCCCAGTTCCCTCAGCCCCTCTTCATAAGGCCTGCACTGCTGTCGTTTATTCTGAACCTGATGAATTTATTGCTGCTGTGCAGAAAACAAGGAAATTATTTTGATAAGAGAACACAATACAGATGGTAGGACTGTTCTGCAAGATAAGGTTTCAATTTCTGTATAGACATACTTCTGGGTGCTCAACAGCTGTAGCCTAGCGTCGCTGAGCTGCAGGAAAGCAACGGAACGTAGCAGCGACCTGCTGAAAAGCACCCTCCATGAAGGGAAGGGAAAGGCAGAAGAGTGCTGTCTCTTAGTGTAACCATGAAAAGATGAATAGCTGTGTTGTCCAAACCAGATGTACTTGTTCTGTAGACTGCTAAAGCCAGTCTTAAACAATCTCTGCTTTAAAGCTTCAAATTACTTTATAGTGGCTCTTGAAAAGCAAACCAGTTAAGCAAGCACGGGACCAAAGGGTGCATGAGTGAGTGAAGCAGCTTAAACCCACTCTTAGTCATCTCCTTCTCTTCTCTCCTTAATCTGGGTTAAAGAGGTGTGGTCTTTCAGTTCTAATAATTAATACCCTTTAGTCTGAAGCTGTCTACTAGTAGCCTGCTGGCAGTTCCTCTAACTTCGTACGATGTGCTTTTACACATCTGTTATGAGTCACAGAATCACAGAACATTAGGGATTGGAAGGGGCCTCGAAAGATCATCCAGTCCAATTCCTCTGCCACAGCAGGATCCTCTAGTTAAGTAACCCAGGAACGTGGCCAGGTGGGTTTTAAATGTCTCAAGAGAAGAGGACTCCACAACCTCCCTGGGCAGCCCCTGCCAGGCTTCTGGCACGCTCACCAGGAAGAAGTTCCTTCTCACGTTGATGTGGAACCTCCTCTGTTCCAGCTCACACCCACTGGCCCTTGTCCTATCATTAGATGCCCCTGAGCAGAGCCTGGCTCCAGCCTCCTGACACCCACCCTTTCCATACTGATCAACATTCATGGGGTCATCCCTCAGGCTCCTTTTTTCCAAGCTCAGCCTTTCCTCAGCAGGGAGGTGCTCCCCTCCCTTCATCATCTTTGTGACTCTGTGCTGGAGCTAGACTCTCTCCATCAGCTCTGTGTCCTTCTGGAACTGAGTGGCCTGGAATTGGACACACTATTCCAGATGTGGTCTCAGCAGGGCAGAGTAGAGGGGCAGGAGAACCTCTCCTGATCTACTAACCACCTCCCTTCTGATCCACCCCAGGATACCACTGGCCTGCTTGGCTACCAAGGTTCATTGTTAGCTCCTGGCCATCCTGCTGTCCACCAGGTCCCTTTCTCCTACGCTGCTCCCCAACAAGTTGCTTGCTCCCCAACAGGTTTCTCCCCAGCCTGTCCTGGTCCCTGGGCTTGTTCTTGCCCAGATACCACACTCTACACTGCACTTCTAGTGTCTCCCCACCCAGCCCTGCAGCCTGTTAAGATCATGCTGAATGCTTCTTGCCCTTTAACAGTTCGATGACCCAGCCATCTATAACTTCATTTTAATGTAGTATCTTGTTGTTTCTCACTTGCTTCCAAGCCTTTTGAAGTCCATCTCCTACCTGTCATGTTTAACACACTTGACTGTGTTTGCTGCTCTAGGTAGGACCTCCTCTTTCTCATGCCTCTGTGTGTTGCAGTGCAAACTAGAGGCACTAGTGCAGCCTTGTGCAGGGTCCAGACATGATGCTTAAGGATTTCCAAGCATGGTCAGAGGTCAGTGCCTCTGGCTGGGCCCTGCGTCTGCGTTTAGAACCTCCCATTTCCCACTCTCCTCGTTCTTCAGAGCCTGTGTGCTTTGGGGCAGGCATGCCTCCTTTCCAGTCTCTCCTGAGCTCAAGTGGTAAAGCAGCCTTTGAAGTAGTTTGCCTTGGGACATCATTCCTTTCCGTGACTTCAAGAGAACTTTCTCAATCCAGCCAATCTTTTGTGACTTGCCAGTTCTTGAGTTGCATGATCTCTCTCTTGATGAGCCCTCCTTAGGCAGGAGCTGTGTTGTGCCTGGAGCTTTCTCCACTGCCAGCAGATCTGGAAGGCTAGATGCCAATCTGTGTATCATGGTTAGAAACATCTATTTAGCTTGCTGTTGCCATGAGGAGGAGGCTGTGCTCTCCCTTTTGGCTTTGTGCTTGGTTTGGCCTTGTGCTCATCTGCATTAACCACATTCAACACTCTTGACTTATTCAAAAGTTGTGTTTTCCTCTGCAGGGTTAAAGTTCTATCAGGAAAGGCTGTGAGAGCTGATAGTGGGATGGGGGTAAGACCATGAAAAGGGAAAAGAGCAATTGAGTTCTCTCTCCTGTTTCCTCCCAAGGCAGTAGAATCTTGGTTTGACTTCAAGAATCAATCCTAATGCAGCAAGGAATGACAGAGTCACAGAACATTAGGGATTGGAAGGGACCTCCAAAGATCATCTAGTCCAGATCCAGAGCAGGATCACCTAGACCAAGTTGCACAGGAACATATCCAGGTGGGTTTTAGACGTCTCCAGAGAAGGAGACTCCACAAACCCCACCCTGGTCAGCCCCTTTCAGTGCTCTCTCACCCTCACTGGGAAGAAGTTCCTTACTTAGTGGCCTTTCCTGTGCTAGTTTGCTTCCTAGGCACTGCAGAACAACTTCTAGCTCAGAGGATGGACAGAATATGCACCAAGGTATCAGGAGGGTTGTAAGAACTCTCATTTAAATCATTTTAAGCTTCCCTACTGCTTCTTGCTACCATGGGCATGGGGAAACCAAGTGCAAATGTGCTTGTGAGGAAGGGGTTACAGCCAACACTTCTGCCCTGTACAAGCTCTTACTGCTGTGAGTTACTGGAGTTACCACAGATGATTGAATTTCAGCTGGCAGCAGTGATTTTATTAATTGATTACTTTTTTTTAGGGTGGGGAAGAGGACAGCAAACATTTGTAGGGTTACCAAGAGTCAAGTGATAGGAAAAAGCAAGCATAGGAGAAAGGAACCTGAGGTTCCTGGTGGACAGCAGGATGGCCAGGAGCCAGCAATGGGCCCTTGTGGCTAAGCAGGACAAGAGCATCCTGGGGTGGATCAGAAGGGGGTGGTTAGTAGATCAAGGGAGGTTCTCCTCCCCCTCTACACTGCCCTACTGAGACCACATCTGGAATAGTGTGTCCAGTTCTGGGTCCCTCAGTTCGAGGAGGACACAGAGCCACTGGAGAGAGTCCAGCGCAGAGCCACAGAGATGATGGAGGGAGGGGAGCATCTCCCTGCTGAGGGAAGGCTGAGGGAGCTGGGGCTCTGGAGCTTGGAAATGAGGAGACTGAGGGGTGACCCCATGAATGTTGATCAATATGGAAAGAGAGGGTGTCAGGAGGACGGAGCCAGGCTCTGCTCAGGGGCACCCAGTGACAGGACAAGGGCCAGTGGGTGTGAGCTGGAGCAGAGGAGGTTCCACATCAAGGTGAGAAGGACCTTCTTTATGGTGAGGGTGACAGAGCGCTGGAAGGGGCTGCCCCAGTGGGGTTGTGGAGTCTCCTTCTCTGGAGATGTTTCAAACCCACCTGGACATGTTCCTGTGCAACTGGATCTCGTGATGCTGCTGTGCCAGGGGGATTGGACTGGATGATCTTTCAAGGCCCCTTCCAATCCCTAATGTTCTGTGCTCCTGTGAAATCTAAAAATAAGTGGTCTCACCAGCGTGGAAGTAATTTCAGCAACTAAACCAGTGTCTTCCCAGTGTCTTCTGGGACAATGCATGGTGTGCTCCCCGTCCTGCAGCAGCACCAGCCCTGCATTCATGATGTTACCTGGGGCTGCCCAATGCAGGCACTTCACACCTGCCCAGAAGCTGTCAGCGAGTGGCAGAAGCACAGTCTGTCAGCACCCAGAGTGTGTTTTGTTTCCGTTTTCAGCTTCACCCCATTTGTTTAATCAGAAATATGCCCTCACACTTGGCTTACTCATTTGGGTTTTTCCTTTAGTTCTACTTATGAAAAACAACTAGAGGAACAAGTTCTGTTTGCGCTCAGATGACCTCGAGTGACTTGCAGTTCTGGACTGAATGTTAATGTGTTGATTTGTTTCCAAAGTTATATCTGTGGTTCTTTTCTTTCTCTGTTTTTTATTAGACCAAGCCTCAGAGGTGCAGGTGACAATGATGCTGACTGAAAGCTGTAAGCTCAGAGGACTTCATCACAGGTAAGCTAAGCAGTAGCCAAGGTGCTTTTGGAATCAAAACTGTACCTGTGTGAGCTGAAGAAAAGTACTTAAAGCTCCACAGGGGGAAAAGGAATCAATTTCTGCTGAACTCAGAATAATTTTGTGTGTTTGAAGTCTTTTTCAAATCGTAAAGTGCTGAAGCTGTTTTTATGGCACCTTAGAATAGAATCATTAGGGATTGGAAGGGACCTTGAAAGATCACCTAGTCCAACCCCCCTGCCACAGCAGGATCACCCAGACCAAGTCATACAGTCAGTCAGGGTTAGAGGGGACCACAGGATCATTCAGCTCCAACTCCCCTACCACGGGCAGGGACACCCCACCCTAGATCAGGCTGGCCAGAGCCTCATCCAGCCTGGCCTTAAACACCTCCAAGATACAGGTTTTAGGCCCATCATAGATTGAACCATCAGTGGGTTCTGTAACCTTCCCTCTCTCAACATAAGAAGGACGTTGAGCTCCTGGAAGGTGTCCAGAGGAGAGCAAGTCCAGTGCTGAAGGCCAGGTTGTCAGGGTCCCTGAGTACCCTGCTCTCTTGAAGGTGTCCCTGCCTGTGCAATGGGGTTGGAGTTGTCTGATCTTTAAAGTCCCTTCCAACCCTGGCCATTCTATGATTCTATGAGCATCACTTTTTGTTGGCTAGCTGCACAGTCTGTAAAATCAAATGTGTGTTGGGAGAACAGGGAAAGTCTTTGTTTGGCATTCCAAGCCTCACCAGAAGATAATCCGTTCAGATACCCTCAATTATTACTGAAAAAGGTGAGGCAGGCACGTGTTGGTTTACGCTGGCTCTTGAGTCATAAGGAGGGTTGGAAGGGACCTTTTAAGTGGTTAGTGGTGGACTTGGCAGCGTTAGGTTTACAGTTGGACTTGATGATCTTGAAGATCTTTTCCAACCAAAATGATTCTGTGGTTCTAAGACATCTGTGATGACTTCACGTTTAGCTGACTATGTTTTGTAAGTGGATCAGTCATGATGCTCTGACTCTTTAAAGCACTGTAGTTTTTACCTCTGTAGCTGTGTTTGGAATGATGCACTTCCAAGCTGAGGATGTATTCCTTCTTGTAAACGATAACCTCTGTTCACAGGAATTTATCTCAGCACTTTTGGACCAAGTTGAGAACGTTTGGAGCATTGTTCCTGATGGGAAAGGATTCAAATGTCTCACCCTAGGCCTTCAGTTATTTGGAGACATGGTGCTTTGTAACTCATAACACAAGATTAATGCTTTTCATTGATGTTTAATTACCTTTACTTACTGTCTTTAGGGATTAAGATGATTCATGTAAATGCTCAGCTTCATACAATTAGGGATTTCTCTGTCTTTCAGGAATCTGCTACCTATCACTCATGTCTGTATAGAAGAAGGAGAGAAACCAATGGTGCTGCTGCCATACATGAACTGGGGGAACCTTAAACTGTTCTTGCGACAGTGCAAGCTGGTAGAGGCCAACAATCCTCAGGTACCTTTGGAAATCAGTCTCTTCTTGACTTGATTTGACATCTCTGTGGGCCTTGTGTTTCACCCGTTGTGTTGTGACACAGAATTGGTGAGCAGTTCCCTCGTGAATGTTTGTCTTGATTCATACAAGGAAGACGTGCTTGGATGTGCTTACTACTGGTGTTCAGAGTGTGTGAAGCTGAGCTAAACTCTGTTTAGGAGGACAGCTGGGTGTATGAGGGCATCTCAAGCAGCTTTCCAATCTCCAGAGGGGGCCACAAGAAAGCTGGAGGAGGGCTTTTGACAGGGGTGGTAGTGAGAGGACAAGGGGAAAGGGTTCCAGACTTGAAGAGGAGAGCCTGAGGTTGGACATGAGGAACAAGTTCTTTGCTATGAGGGTGCTGAGATGCTGGAACAGGTTGTCCAAGGCAGTTGTGGCTGTGTTGAAGGCCAAGTTGGCTGGGGCCCTGAGTAACCTGCTGTAGTGAAGGTGTCCCTACCTGTGCAGGGGGTTGGAACTGGATGATCTTTAAGGATGATCTTTCAACTCTGGCCATTCCAGGATTCTATGATATTTAGAAACTAATACTAAAAATAAAGAAAACAGCAAATGATTGTGGATTGAAGTTGGAACACCCAGGGGAACACTGTGTTTGGAGAAATTTCAAATGTATTCATTTCACTTTTTCTATCATGAATAGATTAACCCTTCAGTTGCTGTAGTTCTTAAGTATTTACAGTAAGCAAAACACACTCCCTACTCAAGTTTTAAGATGCTGCCGTAGATTTGCTGCTAAGTAACAGAAGTTGATTTATTTAACTGTAGGTAAAGCAGACTCTGATTTCTTTTTCCTGCCATTGTTGCCTGTTGGCATTTGTAGCTGTACTGAGTTTTAGCAGAACCCATTGGATTGGACTAGATGATTTTTCAAGGTCCCTTCCAATCCCTCATGTTCTCTGATTCTGTGATATGTCACGAGAAGTGAGGAAGAAGATATTCCTAGATGAGATCCCTCTTGTTGGGATGACCTTGTCTGGGGAGGGGCTTTTTAGGATGTCAGGTAGAGACAGGACTAAGGGGAACGGAGCAAAGCTGGAGATGGGTAGATTTAGAGTGGATGTGAGGAGGAAGTTCTTCACTGTGAGAGTGGTGAGAGCCTGGAATGGGTTGCCCAGGGAGGTGGTTGAGGCCCCATCCTTGGAGGTGTTTAAGGCCGGGCTGGATGAGGCTCTGGCCAGCCTGATCTAGGGTGGGGTGGACTTTTGGGGGATCTTTGGAGGTCCCTTCCAATCCCTAATGATTCTATGATTCTTCAGCTTCCCCTTGGTTTGCCTTCTGTCCTTAAGCAGAAAATAGAATCATCTCAAGTTTTCCACTAGTGGTGGGAGCACCTGTAGCAACTCAAAGGCATCAGCAGGTCCGAGTGAGGGGAGGAGGCCCTAGAGCTCAGTGAAACTCCAAGCTCGCAGGCACTGGGCTTGCAGTTCTCTGATGGTGGTTGTTCTCTGCTCTTGCAGGCAATTTCCCAGCAGGATCTTGTACATATGGCTATTCAGATTGCCTGTGGAATGAGTTACTTGGCCAGGAGGGAGGTCATTCACAAAGACCTGGCTGCTAGAAACTGTGTGTAAGTATTCAGCGGGGCAGGGGCATTGTGCAGACACTGTTGTTCAGTAGCTGGGATGGGTTTCTGTGGTTGAGCCATGGAAAATGCAGGCAGGAGCTAAGCATTTGCTGATCTGAGCTGCAGACCCATGTGTTCCTTGTGCTTTATTGAGTCCTTTTGTTGATTAACAGTTTCCCTTAGCCAGTATCCTATTTCTGACCACAGGTCATAACAGGGTCATAAATCTCTAACCAGATTGCTTGCTCAGAGACAAACTTGTATGCCACAAATTATGCTGGTTGCTTTAACAAGAGATTGCTTTGATTTGTTTTTATCAAGGTCTCTTCCAACCTTGATAATACTGTGATACTGTGATACTGTGATTAAATCTTTGGCTTACTGTCAGGAGGATGGAGCCAGGCTCTTCTCAGTGTCATCTAGTGACAGGACAAGGGGCAGTGGATATGAGCTGGAGCAGAGGAGGTTCCACATCAATGTGAGAAGGACCTTCTTCACAGTGAGGGTGACAGAGCCCTGGAAGGGGCTGCCCAGGGAGGTTGTGGAATCTCCTTCTCTGGAGACATTTGAAACCCACCTGGCCATGTTCCTGTGTGACTGGGTCTAGGTGATCCTGCAGTGGCTGGGGGATTGGACTGGATGATCTTTCAAGGTCCTTTCCAATCCCTAATGTTCTGTGATTGCTGCCACAGAGCTACTGTAGCTATAATTTAATCAATCTGATATATATGATATATATATATATAATTATATATCTATATATCTATATATCTGATGTATATCAGAGAGATATATATATATACATATATATATATATATAAAAAATTTAATCAATCACTGGAGAAGTTATAGAATCCAACCCTGAGTGATTTTGATTCTGTAACTTCTCCAGTGAAGTGATCCTGCTGTGGCAGGGGGATTGAACTAGATGATCTTTGGAGGTCCCTTCCAATCCCTAATGATTCTATAGGGTTTCTACAACAGAAAAAGGACAATTTAAGTAACATTTACTTACTTTAACTGTGTTTTTTCACTTGTCAATGTTTAATTTCATTTCATTTGCTCATTTTCCTGGTGCTTACCTGTTAATGCAGAATCAATATTCAATAATCACAAAAGAAATGGTCTTAATTTAGCAGAACGTCGGAGCTTTGCAATGTCGATAGCGCAATTAGCGTTCCCCAATTAAATCCTGAGTCTAAAACCTAAGGCTGAACATAAAGACATTCTTCAAAAGCATAACACTGAGCTTTCTGAATACTTCTGTTCTTCCCAATTAGCATTGATGATGCACTTCAGGTTAAGATTACAGACAACGCTCTATCTCGAGACCTGTTTCCTATGGACTACCATTGCCTGGGAGACAATGAGAACAGGCCAGTTCGATGGATGGCTCTCGAAAGCCTGGTTGACAATGAATTCTCCAGTGCTAGTGATGTGGTAAGTGCACTTGGTTCATTGTTACCTCTCTTGCATTTTCTTCATGTTTCTCCCTTGTTTCATAACACTAAGTAGGTGATGGTGGTTTGTCCAGAACAGCATCTCTATGCCTGTCTCGTGCACTTGCTGCTTATAGCAGAGGTTTCAAGGTCACGCAGACCCCTCTTGGGTAGAAAATTCTGTTGCATTCTGTTCTGCTTGTCAGAGTGAGCAGAAAGGACACTGCCAGGGATGGAGCAGCCACAACTCGCTTGGGCAACGTGTTCCAGCATCTCAGCACCCTCACAGCAGAGAATTTGTTCCTCATGTCCAACCTCAATCAGCTGATTCTGTGAAGTCACTGTGAAAAGGCTCTTGAATTCAGTCAGCAATTGCTACTGGATCTTGTCTGCTGTTTGGATAAATGTGATCTAGAGTCTACAGCAGAATATTTGAGCTGCAGTCTCACAGATAAAGAGGGGAAGAATTGCTTCCCTGAACCTGCAGGCTACGCTTAGGTAACTCAGTGCAGAACAGAGCTGGTTTCTTCTGCTTTAAGAGGATGCTGCTGCTGCCTTCAATTTGTTGACCAGAACCTTTGGTTCCTTTCGCAAAGCTGTTTTCTAGGCAGTCAGCTCCATCCAGTCCTGGTGCATGGAGCTTTTCCCTCCCAGACACAGGGCTTTGCATTTCCTTTCCTTGAGCTCTGAGGTCTCTCAGCACATTCTGCAGAGCCCTGTCTTCCAGTCTGTCCAGCCCTCTGCCCAGGTCAGTATCAGCCTTCCTGGGAGTCCAAGCTGTTGTAATGAAGATGAAACAATACTAACTGCTGAGCAATGCCACTAGTAACCAGCTGCTAGTTGGACTACTACTGCTGGTAACAGCTATCTGAGTCCAACTGCTTTGTTGCCAGTATCTCAGTGGTAGAAGGACACTGCAGAAGATGGCATCAAAGGCCTTACTGAAATTGGGCTGAATGTCCATTGCTCATCCAATAGCCACTAACACTCTCTTCTCAGCAAGGAGCTAGTCAGGTCAGTCAGGCACAGTTTGCCCTTGGTAAGTCCATGCTGGCTATTCCCAGAAACCTTTATGCTTCATTTGCATGGAAGTCATCCAGGATCACATACTCCCTAACATTAGCAGGAGCTGATGCTGGACTACATGGCCTGTAGTTCCCCACATCCCACCTTCTCAAGAGGATCCTTCTTTCTAGTTGTCAGCAGCTTCCCTCACTTGTGGTGGCCTTTCAGAGATGATGAGGGTCACACTGTAGTGACTTCAGTCTGCTCTGTTGGCGTTCTTGGATGCCTCCTGTCTGGCACATCATGCTGGTGTGCACACACTTGGCTTCAGTGCAGCACAAATGTTTTCCTCTGTGTTTCTTGGTAGTTTAACTCTGTGGAGCTCTAGTTTTCCAAACTCCATCCCTGCATGCTGCTGCATTTTCACTGTGTTCCTCAAGCAGCCTTCTCCTGTTTCCACCTTCTTTTTCTTCCTTAGCATCCGAGCTTAGCCCATGCCTCCGTGGTAGCCTTCACAGAATCACAGAACATTAGGGATTGGAAGTGACTTTGAAACATAATCTAGTCCAGTCTCCCCACCACAGCAGGATCACTTAGACCAAGTCACACAGGAACGTGTCCAGGTGGGTTTTAAACGTCTCCAGAGAAGGAGACTCCACAACTCTCCTGGGCAGCCCCTTCCAGGGCTCTGTCACCCTCACCATGAAGAAGTTCCTTCTCATGTTTATGTGGAACCTCCTACTGTGCTTGCTCAGCTTCCTGCACATCAGAACAGACTGTTCTTGTGCTTGTAGAAGTTTGTCCTTGAAAATCAACCTATGGTAATTAGAGTTCTAATTAATGATAAACCACTTGTCTTTATGAGCTGTGCCTTCCTGCTAAGGGGGTGATTTCTTTGGTTATGATGCTTCCCATAACATGGCTGCATCCAAAGATTGGAACACCTCCCCCATGAGGAAAGACTGAGGGAGCTGGATCTCTTGAGCTTGGAAAAAAAAGACTGAGGGGTGATCTCGTTAATGTTGGTGAATATATAAAGGGCAAGTCTCAGGAGGATGGAGCCAGGCTCTGTTCAGTGGCACCCAATGATAGGACACGGGGCAACAGGTGTCAGCTGGAACAGAGGAGGTTCTACATCGATCTGAGAAGGAACTTCTTCCCAGTGGAGGTGATGGAGCAGTGGAAGGTGCTGCCCAGGGGGTTGTGGAGTCTCCGTCTCTGGAGCTGTTTTAAACTTTCCTGGACGTGTTCCTGTGTGATTTGGTCTGCTGTGGCAGGGGCATTGGACTGGATGATGTTTTGAGGTCCCTTCCAGTCCCTAATGTTCTGTGATTCTGTGAAAGGGGAGAGAAAAATATAGTGAGAGGTCAGCAGGTCAAGACAACAATAGTTCAATGGA
Source organism: Rhinopomastus cyanomelas (assembly GCA_013400115.1). Taxonomy (NCBI): domain Eukaryota; kingdom Metazoa; phylum Chordata; class Aves; order Bucerotiformes; family Rhinopomastidae; genus Rhinopomastus; species Rhinopomastus cyanomelas. The sequence goes on along the minus strand of VXBP01003115.1, from coordinate 505,047 downwards.
GCAGAAGCAAAAGCAGAGTGTGGAAGCAAAGGCAAATAATAAAGGTTATTTTCTACTTCCCATCAGCAAATGATGTTTAGCTGCTGTTCTAGGAAGCAGGGCTCTTAATACTTGTAGTGGTTGCTCTGTGGGACAAATGTCTTCGATGAATGGCCCCCCCCTTCCTTCCTTCCTCTCACTTTTATATCTGGGCTGATGCCATACAGTCTGGAACATCCCTTTGGTCAGTTTGGCTTAGCTGGCCCAGCCCATCCCTCAGCCTGCTGCTGGGGAGAGAGTGTTAGGAAAGAAAGAACCCCCCAGCCTTGGTGCTGTGTGAGCCGTGCCCAGCAGCAGCCAAACCACTGGTGTTACCACCACCCCTCCAGCTACCACCACAAACACAGCACCATGAGAGGTATCATGGGGGAGACAACTCCATCCCAGCTAATGAACCCAGTACACACAGATATGGTCTAATATGTTTTTCATGGTGTTTGTTGCTGACCAGTCTAGTTATCGACTGCCTGCAACTTACAATTGATGATGAGTTGATGTCTGTGAAGATACAAAGGGCTTGTGCTCTAGGCGTTTGTATGTTTTGCTTTAACATGGTTTTGCTTGCTTGAAGCATTCCTGATGTGTTCCTCCTCTGCCAATGATTATATCAGTCAGCCAAAGCCTAGAAAAACAAAACATGATTCCTGTGGAATTTTAATTCTGTGGTTTTCCTTTCTGCACACGAAGCTGTGCATCTCTTCAGGCCATTTTTTATGCAGCTACTGATAAAATTAGAAAGAACAACAGTCTTAAAGTAGTTTTGCTAGAGTTGCCCTTGATTCTCGTGTTCTAGGGGCACCACCTCTTGTCCCTCAGTGTTGTTCTTAACTGCAGAGAGTAAAAGATGTAGTCACAGAGTCACAGAACATTAGGGGTTGGAAGGGACCTTGAAAGATCATCCAGTCCAGTCCCTCTGCCACAGCAGGAAATCCCCTGCCTTCCTGCACTGCTGATAAATGGCTGTTCAGAGTGGTGCTGAGTCTCTGTTCCTGCCATTCTCCAGCTCTGAGCTTCTCATCAGTGTCCACTGACAGCACTCCTTAGGTTAAGGCTTTGGTCAAGCTGAGGGGTGGGATGGGAATCTTGTGTCCAGCTCTGGGCCCCTCAGACCCAGAAGGTCACAGAGCTGCTGGAGAGAGCCCAGCGCAGAGCCACAGAGATGATGGAGGGAGGGGAGCATCTCCCTGCTGAGGAGAGGCTGAGGGAGCTGGGGCTCTGGAGCTGGGAAAAAGGAGCCTGAGGGGTGACCCCATGGATGTTGATCAATATGTGAAGGGTGGGTGTGAGGAGGATGGAGCCAGGCTCTGCTCAGGGGCACCCAGTGACAGGACAAGGGGCAGTGGGTGTGAGCTGGAGCATGGGAGGTTCCACATCAATATGAGAAGGACCTTCTTCCCAGTGAGGGTGCCAGAGCCCTGGCAGGGGCTGCCCAGGGGGGTTGTGGAGTCTCCTCTGGAGATGTGTCAAACCCACCTGGACTGTTTCTGTGTGACTTGATGCAGGGGATCCTGCAGTGGCAGAGGGATTTGACTAGATGATCTTTCGAGGCCCCTTCCAATCCCTAATGTTCTGTGATTAAAACCAAGAATCTTTCAAGGCTTGTAGAGTTCTGCACCTTTGTAATAAATCCTGATGTTTGCAGCACTTGTGGCTTCAGCAGTGAATCCTCACTCTGGTTTGTCTCTTCAGTCTCTTGATACCAGCTAGTAAATGATTGTGCTTGCACATCAGTTGCTTGGTTTGGGTTTTCTAACTCCCATAAGCTCCTTTGGCAAATATTGTTGGCTGAATGTGCTGAATGCTGATCCAGCTATCACGTTTACTTAAGATTAAATCTTTATTCTTCTTGTGAATTCTACTTTTGAGCAAATACCTAAAATACACAGAGTTGCTTACAGGGTGTCAGCAATCCAGGAGATTCCTGGAGTGCATCAATGATTATTACCTTCTCCATGCAATAGAGGAGCCAACAAGGAGACCTGCTACACCAGACCTTGTCCTCACCAAGAAGGACGGGCTGGCAGGAATGTGAAGCTCAAAGAGCAGCCTTGGCTGCAGTGATCATGAGACTGTGGAGTTCATGGTTAGCAAGGAGGGCAGCCAGCAAGTTTGCTAGCCTGGACTTCAGGAGAACAAGCTTTGGCCTCTTCAGGGACCTTTGCAGTAGAGTACATTGGGGTAAAGTCCTGGAGGTGTCCAAGAAGCTGGTTCATATTCAAGGACCACCTCCTCCAGGTTCAAGGGCTCTGCATCTCTACAAAAATGAAGTCAGGCCTGTGTGGATGAGCAAGGAACTCCTGGACATATAAACACAAGAAAGAAGCCTACAGAGATCATCTAGTTCCAACCACCCCACCATGGGCAGTGGCATCTCTCACCCGACCAGGTTGCCCAGAGCGCTGCCCAGTCTGGCCTGGAACACTTCCAGGGAGGGAACAGCTACAGCTTCCCTGGGTGACGTGTTCCAGGGCCTCAGCAAACTCACAGGGAAGAATTTTTTCCTCAGATCTAACTTAAATCTACCCTCTTTTAGTGTGGAGTCTCTCATAAACAGTCCCTTTCCTGCAGCCCCTTTCAGGTACTGGAATGTCCCCTCAGAGGCTGAACAGCCCCAACTCCCTCATCCTGTCCCCATAGCAGAGGTGCTCCAGCCCTCTAATCATCCCTGTGGCCTCCTCTGGATTCACTCCAAGAGTTCCACATCATTCTTGTACTGGGGACTCCAGGGCTGGACGCAGAACTCCTGCTGAGGTCTCACAAAAGCAGACTAGAGGGGGACAATCACCTCCTTTGCCCTGCTGGTGACGTTTCTTTAGAGCTTCTCATCCACCAACAGCCCCAAGTCCTTCTCCTCTGGTCTGGACTCGGTGCTTTCACCACCCAGCACGGGTTTGTGCCTGGGGTTACCCCAACCCAGCTGCAGCACCTTGCACTTGGACTTGCTGAACCTCATGCAGTTTCCGTGGCCTCTGTTGTCGAGCCTCTGCAAGACAAATACTGCCAGTTGAACTTGGAAATGTCTAGCTCTTCTGCAAAGCTTTCTCACTCTGTGCTGACTTACTCAGGGCTGATTTTGTGGGATGTTCTGTTCATGCTGTTTGCTCTTTCTTTTCAGTGGGCCTTCGGAGTGACGCTGTGGGAGCTGATGACTTTAGGACAGACCCCATACGTCGATATCGACCCCTTTGAGATGGCTGCTTATTTAAAGGATGGCTATCGGATAGCTCAGCCCATCAACTGCCCTGATGAACTGTAAGTGCCTAGTTTTGGAGACAGGAGAAGGTGTCTTGTTTGTAACCAGCATGCTAGGACAGCCTTACTGATGAAAGGGGCTGAGTTTGCTTTCCCCTGCCTCTGAATTCTGCCTTTTAGACAAACCCTGGTGTAAGTGCTTGTGTGTCTTCAGTCACTTGCTTCAAGAACCTTCAGCTAACATTAAATAGGTTTTGTTGTTGGGCTTCACTGAATCCTGACCCCACTCTTTTCCTTATTCTGACACATTGAAGGGTTGAGCAGCCAGGAGGCAACGCTAAGCTGGGGGTTTTCAGCTTAAGTGTTTCTGAGGCTGCAGTGTAGGAAGCCACAGGTTTATAGGTAGAAGAAATCTCTCAGCACAGTGATGGAGAGGTTCTGTAATTAATGCAGATAGATGGCAGTGCTTGAGGTGTTTATTCGTAATCCTAATGGTAGAGTAGCATGCAAGTGCACAGGCACTACCTTCTGCCTCGTGTGTTCTTCTGAATCCCTTTCCTGTGAAGACATCACAGAAGCACTTTGAATTATGCTTTTGCAATAGTTGAGTCGTTTCTGATCAAGGATGCAGGCAGTGCTGCTCTGGGCAATGAGTCTAATGCCTCAGGGAGCAGCAGGAACAGCAGCCTGGTCCTAGGGAGCTGTAAGCTCAGTGCTGGAGAAGGTGGAATAGCAGAGCCTGCTACTGTCACCACTGGCTTCAATATGAATCATAGAATCATTAGGGATTGGAAGGGACCTTGAAAGACCATCTAGTCCAATCCCCCTGACACAGCAGGATCCCCTAGACCAAGTCACAGAGGAACACATCCAGGAGTGTTTTAAACATCTACAGAGAAGGAGACTCCACAACCCCCCTGGGCAGCCCCTTCCAGGGCTCTGTCACCCTCACTGTGAAGACACAGGGTTCACTCTCTCTCGGGCCAGCAGGCTTTTCCATGACAGATGCTGTTGTTCACTTCCAGATTCAGACCGTGGTCACTTGGCTCACGTCCTCACGTCTCCCACTTGTCTGTGCCTTGCAGGTTTGCTGTGATGGCCTGCTGTTGGGCCCTCGATCCTGAAGAAAGACCCAAGTTCCAGCAGCTGGTGCAATGTCTAACTGAATTCCACGCAGCGCTGGGAGCCTACGTCTGAGTCCTCAGAAGACGAGTCAGCCCACCGGTCGGGAGCAGGCACGGCCGACACCCGCAGCCCCGCGCGTCGCTCGGACTCGCACACGCCGTGTGCGTCAAGCCAACACCAAAGGGAGAAAGCACTTCTTCCCAAACACTGTGCCTTAGAATGCCTTAGTAGTCAGAGGCTTATTTTTCCTACAAGACCTCTCGATGTTGACTATTTTCTAGATATCACTTTTGCTAAGTTAAATCGAGACCTTTTTATTGCCATCAGGATTTTTAAAGCGTAGTGCTAGTGAACTTTAAACACGAGGTTTGGATGGACCTTGCACTCTTACAACAGCCACACAGTGATTTTTGTTTCTTTAAGGGTAAGGAACTGATAGAGAAAAGCGAGGCTAGGGGAAGGTCAAGAAATGCAGAAGCCACACTGCAAGAAAACCTTTTTCCCTCCTTTTTAGATACGTCGACACGGAATCTTTCCGACCAGCTCTAGTGTTTGTACTTGTATGTATCTGGAGTAGCTTCTTAGTGTCATGTTCTTCTAGCACATTGTGGTCGGATCCACAGGCAGCATCTTCACTTGTTTAACTCGTTCACGAATGCCTTGTTTGAAAAGCTGGTCTTCAGGAAACACTGCCTCCTTTTCCAAAAGCAGCAAGTGGTTATGTCAAAGCGACTCCAGTTTTACCTCATGCAGAGAGTAGTAAAGGTGGTATAAAAGTGGTGCCCCTCCTTTCAGGCTGATGTGAGTGGTTTTTTTAAGATGGTTCTTACATGCTCCACAGAGGCCTTCAGAGAAGCGCCAAGACAGCCCTTGTGTTGGGGAGTCTTTCACCTCAGACTTCTGGATTGCAGTTTCTCTTGTTCTAAAAGGTACTGGTTGGTTGGGTTTTTTTTTTTAATGGGCTTATATGGCCTGAAACGGGCGTAAATATATAAATATATATTTGTAAAAACACTTGCAGAGTAAAGAACGTTTTTCTATGACATCTCACGTGGAAGCTTTGTCCCTCTCGTTGCCCTGTGTAGTGAACGTGCAGGGTGGTGGGTGTTAGGCTGGAGCTGAAGACAAGGTGGATCGTGCGTCTCTCCAGCTGCAGAACTAGTCCCTGAGGCTGCCTCAGTGCAGAGATTTGTTGTCTCTAAGATGGTGAATTGCTTTTATGGGTGCTCTTTTCCTCACTGCTGCTGCTGTTGTGTCTTGGCTCCGTAGTCTTTTAGGAGAGCTCTGTAAGAGTAGGACACTCATGGCTGGCAGTAGGTCTCTTGGTGGGATGGGAGGCACAAATGAATAAGGCATGGGAGTGGGAATTACAGTGCTTCTGTATGAAGGAAAAGGAGGTGAGGANTTGTGGTGGTGGGGTGGTAGGCAGATTGAGAGAGGTTCTCCTTCCCCTGTACTCTGCCCTGCTGAGACCACATCTGGAATCTTGTGTCCAATTCTGGGCCACTTGGTTCCAGAAAGACACAGAGCTGATGGAGAGAGGCCACTGCAGCGCTACAGAGATGACGGAGGGAGGGGAGCATCTCCCTGCTGAGGAGAGGCTGAGAGAGCTGGGAAAAAGGAGCCTGAGGGGTGACCCCATGAATGTTGATCAATATGTGAAGGGTGGGTGTGAGGAGGATGGAGCCAGGCTCTGCTCAGGGGCACCCAGTGACAGGACAAGGGGCAGTGGGTGTGAGCTGGAGCAGAGGAGGTTCCACATCAGTGTGAGAAGGACCTTGTTCCCAGTGAGGGTGCCAGAGCCCTGGCAGGGGCTGCCCGGGGGGGGTGTGGAGCCTCCTTCTCTGGAGATCTTTAAGACCCCCTTGGGTGTGTTCCTGTGTGACTCAATGTAGGTGATCCTGCAGTGGCAGAGGGATTGGACTGGATGATAGTTCAAGGTCCTTTCCAATCCCTAATGTTCTGTGATTCTGCAAAATGGAAGTGAAAGTAGGGGAGTGGGTGCTCATACAGGCCTCACTGCAGTGTTCTGGGAAGTGTTTTCTAGCTAGCTAGGGTGTGTTTTTTCAGCATGAGGTAGTGGAAGCGATCTGTGACCCAAGGATTGTGCCCTTTGTGTTTTAACTCTGCTTAAGAAATCTCTTTTTGCCAAGTGAACTTCTCTTGGTGTTGGGGGATTGTTGTTGCAGTCCAGCTTTAGTCTTTGGTCTCAGCACAGGTATTTTGATGAGAAGTTGTTGGAAGAAAGAAAACTGATCCCAAGAAGATAAAGGTCAGACTGCCTCCTGAAGCCAGCAGGCTGCTGAGACCTGAGGTGAGTGAGCTTTTTGGTCCATATAGCCTCTACCTACAGACTGGGGAATGAGTGGCTGGAGAGCAGCCTGGCAGAGAGGGTCCTGGCAGGACTGGGTGACAGCTAGCTGAACAGGAGCCAGCAGGGTGCCACTGAAGGCCAGTGGCATCCTGGCTTGGATCAGCAATAGTGTGGCCAGCAGGGCTGGGGACATAATTGTCCCCCTGCACTGGGCACTGGAGAGGTCTTTCCTTGAGTTCTGGGCACAGTGCTGGCCCTCTCACTTCAAGAAAGAGATGGAGGGTTAGGGTCTTGTGTGTTCGCTTGTGTTGGTGTCCTACAGCTGCATCCAAACCTCACCAGCTGAACGTTCCTTTATGGCACTGCCTCATGCTTGAGCCATCTGCTGTTGTGCTTCCCTTGGCTGGAAAGGGCCAGAAACAGTTCTCTCCCCTTTCAAGGCACAGCAACTGTTCCCACTCACACAAACAAGTGTGGCTCACTAACTCCAGCAGCAGCTTTCACTCCAAGCCAGATCCTCTGGATAGAAGGCTGCCTTGTTAGGACTTCACAGCAGCTGAAGCAGCCAGACAAATCAGCTTTAAAGAGGTTTCAAATATAAAACACTTTTCCACTAAGAAACCCAGGAAATAGTCAAAGTAACTACCCCAAGGTGCATTCCTGGGATGGGAGAGGCCGGATGCATCAAATAATCCTGGCTTGTTCTTTTCCCCCTCAGCCTCTTCATCTCAGTCTCATCAGTAGTCTCAGCTTCCACCTTCTTTTCTCTTGCCCAAACAAGATGCTCTTCATTGTAGCTTATTCCACATCAGTCTGAGAAAGAACTTCTTCCCAGTGAGGTTTCCCAAGGGGGTTGTGGAGTCTCCTTCTCTGGAGATGTTTAGAACCCACCTGGATGTGTTCCTTTGTGACTTGCTCTAGGTGATCCTGCTGTGGCAGGGGGGTTGGACTGGATGATCTTCTTCTCTGGAGATGTTTAGAACCCACCTGGATGTGTTCCTTTGTGACTTGCTCTAGGTGATCCTGCTGTGGCAGGGGGGTTGGACTGGATGATCTTTTGAGGTCCCTTCCAATCCCTGCTGCTCTGTGATTCTGTGAAGTCACTGTATTTAGTCTCAGATACGATTCAGACTATGAGGCTAAATTTTCAGAGCTTGTAGGCTTGATTCTTATTTTCCTTTTCTTCCCCTCAAGGTTCTTGGGGCTCACCAGGTCCTGCTTAGGGCTACTCAAACCTTCCGTGCCCCACACCTCTGTCCAAGCAGCCTAATGCTGCTCTGAGCACTTGTTCCTTGGAGCACCCTGCCTGCAGAGAAACAAGAGAACCTTGCCTTCAAGCGAGATAGAGCTGAGCCCAGCTAGACTCGAGATAAAACTGTCCTCCAAGCTTAGTTTTGAGGTAAGAGATGCCCACAGGTAGGGGGAAGCCCTGTGCTGGGGGTGATTCATGCCCTAGGAGGGAAAATAAACAGATTGTCCTCACAAATGCAAAGGGGACAGATGTTGGCAACGTGCCCCTAGGAAATGCTGAGGAACAGAGTGAGTAATAGTGTTTGACTGAAGCTGGGCTGGAAGGAACAGGGAAGTGAGGTGACTAAACTGTTTGCAGAAGTGTCTTAGGGGTAAGGCTGGAGGAGGGGAGATGGCAAATTGGCTCTGAATGAGGATATTGATATCACAGGTAAAGGAGAGGGTTGGCACGTGAGCACTGGGGTAGTCAGACACCAGCTGACTGTAGGTCCCATTGACCTAACTGGGGGCTTCAGTCTTTTGTGTTGGGTAACTCACAGATCAGTTGCCCTCACCTCACTTCTCTGAGCAACCTGGACCAGCCCTTTGCCACCCTCGTTGTAAAAATATCTTCTTCAAATGGAATTTAAATTACCCTCTTTTAAAGTGTAAAGCCATTACCCCTTGTCCTGTGACAACAAGCCCTGCTGAAAAGACTGTGCCCATGGCTCTTATCAGCCCCATTTAGGTGGTGGAAGGCCCCCCCTTTAAGTACTGGAGTAGTTATCACTGAGTTCTCCCCAAGGAATTAGCTCACTCCTTGCACATCCTGGTAGGTCTGATAGAGTTTGCTCACTGGAGCCAAACAGCAGGAGGAAAATGTTCCAGGGACAGCATCAAGGCACTTGGAAAGGGGAGCTAACCCAAACCTGGTGGAGAGAGTGGAAAGCACCAAGTGCCACCAGCTCCACTGCTGAAATAAACCCCCAGTTTATGCTGAAGTTACAGCACTGAGCATCTGGGCCTGGAATGGGTTGCTCAGGGAGGTGGTTAGGGCCCCATCCCTGGAGGTGCTTAAGGCCAGGCTGGATGGGGCTCTGGCCAGCCTGGTCTGGGGTGGGGTGTCCCATCCTGGTGGCGAGGTTGGAACTGGATGATCAGGTGGTCTTTTCTAACCCTGAGTGATTCTGATTCCATAACTTCTCCAGTGAAGTGATCCTGCTGTGGCAAGGGGATTGGACTGGATGATCTTTTGGGGTCCCTTCCAATCCTTAATGATTCTATGATTCTATCTCTTCTGTGGGTCCATCAATCACTCTGGGGAGCCGCTGTTGGAATGGGAAGAAGTCATCACAGAGATGCTCCCAGCCAAGTGCGCGCGCGCGTCTCGAGATCCGTGAGATGAACGTGAGGGCAGTTTGTTCTGACCCAGGGCCGTCCTCCTGCTTCTAGGAAAACGTGCTGACAGTAACTCCCAGATCCTCCCTTCTGGCTGCAAGTCTGTGGAGATCACAAGGGAGAAGCCAAGCCTGGAGCTGCATGTGCAGTCAGATGTTCTGCGAAGCTGGCACCGCGAAGAGGCACTGGGCAGCAGCCAGCACCATCCTGAGCTGCACCGGTAGAGTCAAGCACACGTCACTACAGGCTCCCCGAGGCGCTGTAGCTCCCTGCGGAAACACAGCCCTGGCTCTGACGTGCAGCAGTGTTGTTTTTCTCCAGGCACTGAGCTGAGCTGGAAGCTTTTCCCAGAACCCACAGTCTCTGTTCTATATCCTGACAGCACCAGAGCGACGCTAGGAGCACTCCCTGCCCGTGGGATGGTGACAGCACTGGTGACTGACCTGAGAAGTTCAACTTGTGCCCTGAGAACAGCAGCTACAGCTGGGCTTTCTGTTGGACATACTGGCACCAAAAGCACCTTTCTTGGTGGAGATGATTCCCCACGTTGCTGCCACTGCGAAAGCTATAAATGGTGTTTGCTGAGATGAGCTGGATGCATCAGTCAACTGCCATCATCATCCTGCTGCCAGAAGAGAGGACGAGTTTGGATGAAAATAGACTTAGCAGCAGCTTTTTCAATGCCTTAGCTTCATCCCAGTGTGGTGGTGTAAGAGTTGAAGGTCAGTGGTCTCTGCCTCCACTCCCTTCTCGGTTTCAGAGGCACCACGTGGTCAGGGGAAGGGTCGTTGGACACGCAGGGCAGCTCTTCCCCCTCTTCCCAAAGCAACCCGCCCTTCACACACTTTGTTTCTCCTGCCTTATCATAGAATCATGGTTCTTCTCCCCTCTGCTTTGCCCTGGTGAGACCACAGCTGGAATCTTATGTCCAGTTCTGGGTCCCTCAGTTCAAGAGGGATGTGGAGCTGCTGGAGGGAGTCCAGCGTAGGGCAACGAGGATGATGAAGGAGGTGGAGCATCTCCCTGATGAGGAGAGGCTGAGGGAGCTGGGTCTCTTGAGCTTGGAGAAGAGGAGACTGAGGAGTGACCTCACTAATGTCTATAAATATGTGAAGGGTGGGTGTCAGGGGGATGGAGCCAGGCTCTTCTCAGTGTCTTCTAGTGATAGAACAAGGGGCAATGGGTGTGAGCTGGAACAGAGGAGGTTCCACATCAATATGAGAAGGAACTTCTTCAGGGTGAGGGTGACAGAGCACTGGAAGGAGCTGCCCAGGGAAGCTGTGGAGTCTCCTTCACTGGAGATGTTTAAAGTCCTCCTGGATGTGTTCCTGTGTGACTTGGTCTAGATGATCCTGCAGTTTCAGGGGGATTGGACTAGATGATCTTTCAAGGTCCCTTCCAGTACCTAATGATTCTATGATCATATGATCTGTGAGCTTTCTGAAGGGCAAACCAAAGACTCAAGGGTTTGAGCAGACTGTTTAACATGGAACAGGACAGATAAATGATTCTAGGTCTCAAACTCACGGGTTGGATCACTTTCTCCCCCTCTTTGCCTCTAGCAGACATGGAGATTGCTGCTGGTCCCCCTCCCAGCTGATGCACTTTGCTTTGTGAGCTCTGGCCCTTTGTGCTGCCTTGCTACCCCTTCCTTTCTTTCCTGCTCCTACAAACCCTTCAGCAAGGCAGCCTCGGCCACACGTTATGCAAAGTGTTTTAAAAGTAGGTTTTACACAACCTTTACTTCAGGGTTTGCTCCTTCTTGGGAACCTGGGTCTTGCAGCACTGGGAACGGCTCATCCATCGGCTGCTGGCATCTTGCTCTTCTCAAATTCCTTCTCTTCTCCCAAGTTACTAATGATAGGGATGAGGGGAAATGGCCTCACGTTGCATCAGGGGAGGTTTTGATTGGATCTGAGGAAGAAGCTCTTTGCTGAGAGAGTGGTTGGGTGCTGGAACAGGCTGCTCAGGGAGGTGGTGGAGTCACCATCCCTGGAGGTGTTTAAAGACTGAGTAGCTGGAGCACTTGAGGCCATGGACTAGGGGTTAGGGAGATGCTGGGCTGAGGGCTGGACTTGATGACCCTGGAAATCCTTTCCAGCCATCATGATTCTGTGATTCTTCCTCTTCAAGGAAAATGGGAGTCTTAAAGCAAGTGGAAGTGAAACTTCCAGTCTGCCTGGCAGCCTTCCTTTGGCCATAGGAAGCCAACATGCCCCCGGTTCCAGGGCCAAGCCCTCTGATGCTCCTCAGTTCCCTCTGCTGCTCTCTTCCTGCCCTCCTGAGCTTCACAACACGACTGAAGACCCCTCAGAGCACTCCAGCAGCAGTACCCACACAGCAACGCAGTCTGCCCCTAGAATTCAGAGATTCTCTCCCTTGGGCTGTAATCTGTTGACAGGTTCATCTCTGCCAGGGGAAGGAGGGTGTTTTAAGCTGGGATTGTAGCCCTCTGGCCAGTATCCAAACCAGGAATGAAGTCCCACAAGGAGAACCTCAGAGCACGTTGTGCTTCTGACAGCCAAAACATTCCCTTAAGCTGCTTTTGCTTTCACACAGTTCCCCTTCTTGACATCAAATGCTGTTTCAGCTTGGTTCTGTAGGTTGTGGGGTTGTAGTGGGCTTTTGGCTTGTGGCTTTTATGGGGTTTCTCCCCCTCTTTGCTCTCTTGCATTTATTTACTGCACCGGTGAGGGCTGCAGATCTACATGCAGCTGGGTCACGGGTGCAGAACAGCTCCTCAGCAATTCTGCAGGTCTCTTGTTCTGTCACTGGGTGCTCCTGGGCAGAGCCTGGCTCCATCCTCCTCACACCCACTCTTTCCATATTCATGGGGTCACCCCTCAGTCTTCTCCAAGCTCAAGAGCCCCAGCTCCCTCAGCCTTTCCTCAGCAGGGAGATGCTCTCCTCCCTCCATCATCTCTGTGGCTCTGCACTGGACTCTCTCCAGCAGCTCCATGTTCTTCTGGAACTGAGGAGCCCACAACTGGACACAGTACTCCAGATGCAAAGGTCAAGCTGGATGGGGCTCTGGGCAACCTGATCTAGTTGGACATGTAGTCTCTTTGCAGAGTGAGGGTTGGGCTAAGTGACCTTTGAAAGCATCTTCCAGCCCAAAGCCTTCTGTGAATTCACCTGTCCAGTCTGACCTGTTTATGGGTCTGATTGTTGTCGTCAGCAAATGCTGACGTTAAGGCTGTTTGTTCCTTGTGTCAACCCACCAAATACAATCCCATCCCCTTGTATGTTACTCCCCAAGTCAGAGCTTCCAGTACAGTCGTGTGGGGCAGACCAAGGGTCTTCCTTTCCCTGTGGGTCTTCAACATCCCCAGTGCCCTGCAGTGAGGAGCTCTGCAGCTCGGCTGTTGAGTGAGGAACCATCTCTCTTGTTGCTTTGGTCCTTCTTTGCTCTAAAACTGTCTTCTCCTTTGGCACCTTGGGACAGCTGTACTGGAGGAGGCTGTGAATGGTCCCCTCTTGAGAGTGAGGAGCTCTGGAGGTCCCCTGTAAGTCACCACTTTTATAGGACTCCTGGGGCCATGAATACAGACATGAGGCTAGAAGTCTGATGAGGAGAGGCTGAGGGAGCTGGAGGTGTTGAGCCTGAAGAAGAGGAGGGGGGACCTTCTCCCTCTCTCCAGCTCCCTGAAGGGAAGTTGTAGTTGGGTAGGAGTTGGGCTCTTCTCCCAGGCAACCAGCACCAGGACGAGAGGGCAGGGCCTGAAGCTGCACCAGGGGAGGGTTGGGTTGGATGTCAGGAAGCCCTTCCTCAGGGAAAGGGTGATCAGAGCCTGGACTGGGCTGCCCAGGGCAGTGGTGGAGTCCCCATCCCTGGAGGTGCTGAAGGGCAGCCTGGCTGTGGCCCTCAGTGCCCTGATGTGGCCATTGTGGTGCTGTTAGGTGCTGGTCTGGTCTGGCTGAGCTCAGAGGGCTTTTCCAGCTTCAGTAATTCCATGATTCCATGAATTCCAGGTGAGGATTAACTGGATTTATCCAGCAGTGTAATGAAATCTGTCTTCTTTCTTCCTCTGATCCCTCCTGCTCAGCGCCTCACGCTCTGTTTCCCACGAGGGAGCAGCCTGACGTTCTCACTGAGCGTTGGAAGCACAAATCTTGAGGGATAAACTCCAGTGCTGCTTCTAACACCCAGCTGCAGGGGTGTTAGAACCCTTTTATCTCGTGTAACGCTCCTGTGATGAGCATCAGGAACAATCACCTGCCCGGGAACACTCAGCAGAACCCAAGACCCACCGCTTTGAGAAGGAGCCGTAGGAAAGGGCTTAATGACCTCGGTTGTGCAGGCAGAGCTCTCTTGGTTTTGGTGCAAGAAGGGACTTGCAGAGGCTCTCTCCCAGTCTGTAGGCTCATCTTTGCTCCTTTGGTTCTCGAGAGCCATCCTGGGTGTGTTCCTCTGATCGTGGAGTCTGGGAGCTTTGAGGAGGAACATGAACAGGAAGAGGGGAGAGGAGCATCTCCCTGCTGAGGGAAGGCTGAGCTGGGAACAAAGGAGCCTGAGGGGTGACCCCATGAATGTTGATCGATATGTGAAGGGTGGGTGTCAGGAGGATGGAGCCAGGCTCTGCTCAGGGGCACCCAGTGACAGGACAAGGGACAGTGGGTGTGAGCTGGAGCAGAGGAGGTTCCACATCAGTCTGAGTTGGAACTTGAGGAGAGACTGAGAGAGCTGGGTCTCTTGAGCTTGGAGAAGAGGAGACTGAGGGGTGACCTCATTAATGTCTATAAATATTTGAAGGGTGGGTGTCAGGAGGATGGAGCCAGGCTCTTCTCAATTTCATCTTGTGATAGGATGAGAGGCAGTGGGTGTGAGCTGGAACATAGGAGGTTCCACATCAATAGGGGAAGGATCTTCTTCCCAGTGAGGGTGACAGAGCCCTGGAAGGGGCTGCCTGGGGGAAGTAGTTTTTCCTGCTCTCCCCTCCCTAAATCTCTGCTTGATTTGGACTGGAGCACTTGGAAGCTCGTGTTTATCTTTCAGCAGGTTCATATCTCACTGTGTCTGCTCAACAGGTCCCAGGGGGGAGATTTGGAGCCATAGGAAGGAGAGATGGGTGGGAGAGCTCATTAAGCAATTGTCCCTCCCACGACTATGTTTCCTCTCCCAGAGTCGTTGATGAGATGCCGCATGCTCGCAGGAAGCTTGAGTGCTGCCACTTCTTTTTTTATCTTGTTCCTGTGTCCTGGCAAAGTTCATCTGACACGGGCTGGTTGTCACTGAAAGGGCTGTCAGGCGCTGGAACAGCTGCCCAGGGAGGGGGTTGATTCCCCTTCCCTGGAGGTGTTGAAGAGGAGGGTAGCTGTTGTGCTGTGGGACAGGGTCTAGTGGTGCTGATGGGGCTGGGAAGAGGTTGGGCTTGATGATCTTGAAGGTCTCTTCCAGCTCAGTTGATTGCCCTTCCCTGGAGGTGTTGAGGAGAAGGGTAGTTGTTGTGCTGGNTTGTCACTGAAAGGGCTGTCAGGCGCTGGAACAGCTGCCCAGGGAGGGGGTTGATTCCCCTTCCCTGGAGGTGTTGAAGAGGAGGGTAGCTGTTGTGCTGTGGGACAGGGTCTAGTGGTGCTGATGGGGTTGGGAAGAGGTTGGGCTTGATGATCTTGAAGGTCTCTTCCAGCTCAGTTGATTGCCCTTCCCTGGAGGTGTTGAGGAGAAGGGTAGTTGTTGTGCTGGGGGACAGGGTCTAGTGGTGCTGATGGGGCTGGGAAGAGGTTGGGCTTGGTGATCTTGAAGGTCTCTTCCAGCCCAAACTGTTCTGACTCTGTGATTCTAGCTGTCACAGCCTTGTGTTTCCCTCCAGTTCCCTGGAGCAAAACCTGTTCCTTCCCTTGCGCTGGCTGTGCCGGTGGAAACCTGTCTCCAGCTCCGATGGGAGTCTTGGTGGTTGGACCTCAATAACTTAGCAGTGATGTGGAGCCGTTGTGTGGCTTGTACTATGCCTGGGGCAGACCTCCAGCTCCCTGGCTGTGCTGGCAACAAGTCCATGGCTGAACTGTGCCCAAAGCTGGTGTTTGGCTGGTTCCTGCACCCCAGTTCCTCTGTGTTCATCCTGGCTGTGCTGGCACAGACAGAACCCCCCTGCTGCCCTCCTTACCCAGGAGCAGCATCTCTTCTTATCACTTTAGAGGTCAGTTTGGGTTTCTTTCCTCTCTTTCTGGCTCAGAAACCTGAGGGTCCTCTTGTCTCTGTGTTCACAGAATCACAGAACATTAGGGGTTAGAAGGGACCTCAAAACATCATCCAGTCCAATCCCCCCACCACAGCAGGATCCCCTAGATCAAGTCACACAGGAACATGTCCAGGTGGGTTTGAAACGTCTCCAGAGGAGGAGACTCCACAACTCCCATTTGGCTTATCTCTGCCAAATGATTCCTTATATTATTTTATCACATCTGCCTAAAAATCCCCCGAGCTCCATCCTTCTGTGGGTGAACATCTCCTTGCAGTGCTACAGCCCTCGTGGCCAAGAAGGCCAGTGGCATCCTGCGGTGGATCAGAAGCAGGGTTGGTAGCAGATGGAGAGAGATTCTCCTCCCCTTCTGCTCTGCCTTGTGGAGACTGCATCTGGAATCTTGTGTCTGGTTCTGAGCCCCTCAGGTCCAGGAGGACACAGAGCTGCTGGGGGAAGCCCAGTGCAGAGCCACAGAGATGATGAAGGGAGGGGAGCATCTCCCTGCTGAGGAGAGGCTGAGGGAGCTGGGGCTCTGGAGCTGGGAAAAAAGGAGACTGAGGGGAGACCCCATGGATGTTGATAAATACAGAAAGGATGGGTGTCAGGAGGATGGAGCCAGGCTCTGCTCAGAGGCATCTAATGCAGGGGGTTTGGACTAGATGATCTTTTGAGGTCCCTCCCAATCCCCAGTGTCCTGTGATTCTGTGCTTCCAGTCCTGAAGAGCTGAGAACTGGAAGGCAAATGGGCTCTAACAAGCGAGGAGGCATCTTGATTTCACCTTGGGCTCCTTCCATTTGGTGGAGTTTTCCCCTGTTGGAGGAAGAGCGCTCTCCGTCCCGCTTGGAGCAGGCACCGGTAACGCGCAGTTCCTCCAGCATCGCCCTACCAGAGCAAAGCAGGAAATTGCTGCTGCTCAGAGCCCAACTGCACAAATACTGGAGCCTTTCGATAGTGACTGGTGGAGGAAGCACTTCTGAGTGGCCATCAGCTGCTTGCTTGTTCTGGTCAGGAGCAGTTTGTGTTTCCCAAGCTCTAGTTTTCCTTCTGCTGCTTCTTCAGGTTCCCCACTGCACTCAGCTAATGCACTGGTTTGTGGCTGCAAAACCCAACAGCCTTCTCCAGTAACTCAGAAGCTTCAGGAGAAGGGTCTCTGTGTCTCCTCACCTGCAGCAGATAATGTCTGTCCTTGGGAGAGGGGGTGGCTTGTCCTGAGGCTCTCTTCTCACAGAATCACAGAACATTAGGGAGTGGAAGGGACCTCAAAAGATCATCCACTCCAATCATAGAATGATTAGGGATTGGAAGAGATCTTGAAAGATCATCCAGTCCAATCATAGAATCATTAGGGATTGGAAGAGATCTTGAAAGATCATCCAGTCCAATCATAGAATCATAGAATCAGAATCATTAGGAAGTGGAAGGGGCCTCAAAAGATCATCCAGTGGAATCATAGAATCATTAGGGAATTGGAAGGGACCTCAAAAGATCATCCAGTCCAGTCATAGAATCATTAGGGATTGGAAGGGACCTCAAAAGAACATCCAATCCAATCCTAGAATCATTAGAGATTGGAAGGGACCTCCAAAGATCATTCAGTCCAATCCCCCAGCCACAGCAGGATCCCCTAGATCCAGTCACAAGTTCTCAGAGGGTTTCTGGTTGTCTGGACAGGCTTGGAGCTGCTTTATGACTTCCTGCTTTGGGAAATCCACCTCATGGATGCTCTGCAGCAGCTCACTGTGCCTTGTGGAGCAAAGCCCTTGTTCCTCAGCTGTGCCTGCTCTGGAGACATTTCAAACCCACCTGGACGTGTTCCTGTGCGTCTTGATCTAGGGGATCCTGCTGTGGCAGGGGGATGGGCCTGGATGATCTCTCCAGGTCCCTTCCCATCCCTAATGACTTGATCTAGGGGATCCTGCTGTGGCAGGGTGATGGGACTGGATGGTCTTTCCAGGTCCCTTCCAATCCCCAGGGCTCTGTGATTCTGTGCAGTTTGCCTCCCCTATGCAGTGCCAGCCAGGCAGCCAGCCCTTTGGGTGGCACCTGCTTGCCCAGCGCCAGCCCTGCAAAGCCTGGCTGCCTCTTTTGTTCAAACAAAGGCAGGTGGCTGACGCGGGAGGTGAAGGCAGCCCTGGTGATGCTCAGAGGTCACCCTAAAGATAATAAAGGGGTAGGAGCCACAACCTTTACGGGAAGAGCCTCCAGAAACAGAACAGCTTTGCTTGCCAGTCGGGAACCTGGGCAGGTCCTGCGGACGGGCTGGGGCTGTTGGCCCAGCTCCAGTGACTCACGAGGCAGCTCCATCACCAAGCTCTGAGGATGGTGCCACATGCCCTGGGCAAGCAAAGCCCCGCCTGTGCGGCGGCACCTGGCGCAGCAGCCCTCAGGAGGGCAACGCGGGAGCACCAGGGCTGGCGGGATGGAGTCACCCCATTTATCTGCTCCCTGGCCTGTCCTGACCAGGAGCCAAGCTGGCTCTGAGTTGCCCTCGAGCCAAGGTGGTCCTGCTGGGGGCAAACAGAGGGCAAAGAAAAGGTGTGAGCTGGCAGAGGTGACCTGACTTTGCTACCTTTGCACCTCTCTGCACTGCTGTGCCCAGGACCATCGGGGTCAGAGCAGCTGGGATGCTTCATGCTGGACCACCTTGCAGAGATGTGGCTGGCTGAGAGCTGGGGGCAACAGCCTCTGCAAGAGAGGGAGTCAGACGTGGGACTGATGGAGGGGTGAGCACAGAGCCCTTGTGGATGTGGCAGGTGTGTTTTTAGAAGAGAGCAAACCCAGTGGGCAACACACGAGGGACACGTGGAGCTGAGGAAGCTCAGGCTGGGGAGCAGCCACCTTGAGGAGCCAACTGGGGAGTGACTTGAGTGACCACAGTGCTGTGGTGTTGGTGGGTGTCTGCCACAGCTGCACCCCGTACCCCAGGACGGAGGCTGGGGTTTGCTGCCTGGCTGTCAGGATGGGTCATCTGCTCCCTCCCTGTGCTCTCCAAACACGGGGGATCTGGTTCAGGGGTGAACTTGTAGAGTAGGGTTGATGATCTCAAGGGTCTTTTCCAAGCTGAGTGATTCCGTGAGTCTGTAAACAGGAAAGGGTTCCCATCCAGGGAGCTGTGTGGGCACAGAGTCCTCTCTTGGTGGTCTTCTGGGGTGCTGAGGACATTGCTTTGACCTGAAGAGCAGCCAGGAGAGAAGAGCATGGTGGCACCATGGGCACACTGGAAGGTGACCCACAGCTCTGCCTCAGCCGTGGGTTGGCGTGTTCGCTGCTCCCAGAGTTGGTGGCTCTGGTGAGCTGTGGTTCCTCGAGGAGCCCTGAGGGGGTTTGTGACAGGGTGAGCGCTGGCTGCTCTGGGGTTGGGCTCTGCCATCATCGTCCTCCTCAGGGAAGCATGAGCCGGCTTTTGGGTTGGAGGCTGGACTCGATCATCCCAAAGGTCTTTCCCAACCCAAGGAGTTACCTTGGGTGGCACTGGGTGACCTCTGTGGTGGTGGCTCTCCAGCATTTCACCAAAAGGCAGCTCCTGTCAGCCCTGATGGCAGCAGGTTACTTTGTGCTGGTGGTGGAAGGACTAACATGCAAAGCCAGGACCACGGGATGGTGCAGCACCATGACTAGATGATCTTTGAGGTTCCTTCCGATACCTAACAAGGAGAGGCTGAGGGAGCTGGGTCTCTTGAGCTTGGAGGAGACTGATGGGTGACCTCATTAATGTCTATAAATATGTGAAGGACAGGTGTCAGGAGGATGGAGCCAGGATCTTCTCAATGTCATCTTGTGATAGGACAAGGGGCAATGGTTGTGAGCTGGAACAGAGGAGGTTCCACATCAATCTGAGAAGGACCTTCTTCCCAGTGAGGGTGATGGAGCACTGGAAGGGGCTGCCCAGGGGGGTTGTGGAGTCTCCTTCACTGGAGATGTTTAAGGCCCACCTGGATGTGTTCCTGTGTGACTTGGTCTAGGTGATCCTGCTGTGTCAGGGGGATTGGACTGGATGATCTTTGGAGGTCCCTTCCAATCCCTAATGATTCCATGATTCAATGTTCAGTGACTGGGGGATCCCATCCTGCTCCCAAGGCTCCAGCTGCTCCCCAAAGCCGGCGCCAGCCCAGCTGTGCCCCACGCCGTCCCCGATGCCCGGGGTTTTGCTCTGTGTTGGGATCGTGCTTCCTTGCAGGTGCCTGCCCAACCCAGGAGAAGCCCTGGTCCAGACACCCTGGGCTGAACCTCTTGAGGTGGAGCAAGGACTGGGCTCGGGCTGAGCTGCACCTCTGCAAGAGCCAGCATGTTGTTGCCTCTGTCCCTGGGAGGGATGGCGCCGCGGGCTTGTTCTCTTGGCACGCGGGCTACAACCCTCTACGTGGGCTGGAGCCATGGGCAGCCGGCGCTCTGCCTCCTCCCAGCCCTGCGCCGGCCCGGTGGGTGCCCTCACCCCCGCAGGGTGGCACGACTTGGCCAAGCTGCCGGGGATCAGGTTGAGTCTCGCGTCCAGGTGCAGCGGCTCGGCCGAGGCGATGCGCCCGTTCCTGCCCGGCGGGGAGCGTTGCTCACGTTGCCCAGGGGGGCACAGGCGCTCGCTTGGCCGGGCGCTCGCTGCCAAGCCCTGCGCTCCACGGCTCGACAGCCCGCCTGACGTCAATGCCCTGGCTTAGGGGGACTTTCTGGGGAGGGACAGGCAAGTCTGAGGTGGAAAAACATCTCCCTGAAACCGCAGGAGGAGAGGTGGGGAGGAGGAGGAGAATCCCCCGGAGGGATTCGGCTCCTTCGCGGCGTTGGGCCAGCGCTGGGTGCCGCTGGCTTTGCTGGCACCCAGCCCTGCTGGTTGGGCAGCATCGCTGGAAGATGCTGTGTTGTGCGTCCAGCTCCCTGGGAAGCCCTGCTTGGCTCCCCCTGCCCCTGCTGAGGGTCCCTACGTGCAAGCACCTCATCTGATACCCTCTTCTGTCTCCTCCAGCCGGCTGAGGCCGATGACGTTGGCTACTGGGTCTTGTCTCTACTGGTAGGTGAAAGCTGCTCTCATTCTCATGTCACAGAACGTTAGGGAGTGGAAGGGACCTCGAAAGATCATCCAGTCCAATCCCCCTGACACAGCAGGACCACTTAGATGATCTTTCCAGATCCCTTCCAATCTCTGTGGTTATATGGTTCTATGATTCTATGATCCCATGATCCTATGATCAAGTCGCACAGGAACGTGGCCAGATCAGGTTTAAAACATCTCCAGAGAGGGAGACTCCACAACCCAACTGGGCAGCTCCTTCCAGTCCTCTATCACCCTCACTGGGAAGAAGGTCCTTCTCAGGTTGATGTGGAACCTCCTGTGTTCCAGCTCACACCCACTGCCCCTTGTCCTGTCATTTGATGCCCCTGAGCAGAGCCTGGCTCCATCCTCCTGACACCCACCCTTCCCATATTGATCAACATTGATGAGGTCACCCCCCAGCCTCCCTTTTTCCCAGCTCCAGAGCCCCAGCTCCCTCAGCCTTTCCTCAGCACGGAGATGCTCCCCTCCCTTCATCCTCTCCAGGGTAGAGGTGTGGTTCTGTCTCTTCCTCTATTAAGTGCCACTACAGAAGCTGTTCAGTCTTTGTTTGGGTTTTCCTCAGCTCTGGAATTCATCGTTGCACCTCGAGGGACCATCACAGGATGCTCCCTGGAAGCCCTGCTCGGGTTGCCTTTGGCATTGGCTCAACTCTGTCGCTTTGCTCCTGGAGAACAGGTTGTTGGAGCAGAACCATTTAGGTTAGTGAAGTCCTTCAAAGTCATTGAGCCCGACCAACTAACCCGACTGTCCCCAGTCCACCACCACACCCCGTCCTGCACAGCTTCTAAACACACCCATGGTGGTGAGTCAACCCCCTCCCTGGGCAGCCTGTTCCAAGGCCTGATGACCCTTCCCTAGTGTTTTTCCGAACGTCCAACCTGGACTTCCCCTGGCACAACTCGAGACCATTTCCTCTTGTCCTGTTGCTGGTTCCTTGTGAGAAGGGACCAACACCCACCTCTCTGCAGCCTCCTGTCAGGTAGCTGCAGGCACCAGGAAGGTCTCCCCTCAACCTGCTTCCCTTCAGCCTAACCAACCCCAGCTCCTGCAGCTGCTCCTCACGAGGTTTGTTCTCCAGACCCTTCCACAACCCTGTTGCCCTTCTCTGGACCCACTCCAGCACCTCAGTGTCCTCCTTGTATTGAGGTGCCCCAAGCAGGACCCAGTGCTCAAGGTGGCCTCACCTGTCCCCAGGGGACAACCACTTCCCTACTCCTGCTGGCCACACCGTTTCTGATACAAGCCAGGGTGCCATCTTCACTGGAGATGTTTAAGACCCGCCTGGATATGTTCCCGTGGGACTTGGTCTAGGTGATCCTGCTGTGGCAGGGGGATTGGACTGGATGGTCTTTGGAGGTTCCCTTCCAATCTCTAATGATTCTATGATCTTCTTGCCCCCCCCCCAAGCCCACTACTGGCTCATGTGCAGTTGGTTGCCAACCAGTGCTCCCAGGTCTAGGTCTCCTGTGGACTGATCCCTCCTCCACGCAGCAGCAGGTGGAAGCTCACTCCTGCTCTGGGGGCGGCTGAGCACCCACTGGTGCTCCTTAGGAGAAGGCCCCAGGTCCGGCGCCGCCGTGTCTGCCCCGCTTAGCTGTGGAGCCCAAGAAGGGCTCTATAGGGAGCCCCGGCGTGGAGCCCACGGCCGCGCCGCCGGCGCTCCTGCTTCCACGCGTGACCTTGGCGGCACATCCTGGCGACGACTGTCGCCCAAGATGGAAATCCTCTCTGCTCTGCTGTGGGACTGGAGCTCCCGGACGGCCTGAGGTCTGGGGTCAGCGCAGCCAACCCTTCCCGCAAGGGAAATGACTACTCTGCTAGCCGGTGGCAGCCACTCCTCTTGGTGGCCGGGCTTGGCCGTGCGGTGCGACCGGCTGTTGTGTCCTTAGATAGCTCTCGTTCTGCAGCGGGGAGCGAGCGAGGAGCAGAAAGAAGGGGGAGCCGTGGGTGGCCAGAAATAGCTCTGAAGGGATGTTTTTCCCTTTCCTGGCTTAGAGAGCTGCTTGGTCTTGGGGCTTCCTGGGAAGTGGAAACCCTGAAATGGGCCCTGGTGGCCAAGAAGGCCAACGGCATCCTGGGGTGGATCAGAAGTGGGCTGGTTAGCAGATGGAGAGAGGTTCTCCTCCCTCTCTACTCTGCCCTGTTGAGACCTCAGCTGGAACCTCACGTGCAGTTCTGGGCCCCTCAGTTCCAGAAGGACACAGAGCTGCTGGAGAGGGTCCAGCACAGGGCAACGAAGATGATGGAGGTGGAGCACCTCCCTCACGAGGAGAGGCTGAGGGATTTGGGTCTCTTGATCTTGGAAAAGAGGAGACTGAGGGGTGACCACATTAATGTCTATATGTGAGGGGTGCGTGTCAGGAGGATGAAGCCAGGCTCTTCTCAGTGTCATCTAATGATAGGACAAGGGGCAGTGGGTGTGAGCTGGAGCAGAGGAGGTTCCACATCAATGTGAGAAGGACCTTCTTCCCAGTGAGGGTGATGGAGCCCTGGAAGGGGCTGCTCAGGGGGGTTGTGAAGTCTCCTTCACTGGAGATGTTCAAGACCCACCTGGATGTGTTCCTATGTGACTGCATCTAGGTGATCCTGCTGTGGCAGGGGGATTGGACTGGATGATCTTTCAAGGTCCCTTCCAATCCCTAATGATTCCATGATTCTATGATGGGACTTGGGCTACCCTTCTTGTTACTGGAACCACTCTCTGTTCCTTCCTCACTGCATCGTTGTAGGGCCATGGAAACAAAAGTTGGATGGTGTCCACCAGGCAAGAGTCTGAGCAAAGTCCTTTGAGTTTGCAGACCTGCAGGGGAACATGTTGTCTGGTTTCTCGCTCTGGAGGAGGGGATGGATGTGACAGAGACTGGGCCACAGTGAGTTTTTCTGCAGAAAGCTGAATTCCTCGGTGTGGTTGTGTTTGTTTCGTTGCTCCAGCGATGGTCCGGAGGAGGGGACGTTTGGTCCAACTCAAGGTCTTCTACACAGATGTCAAAACTGAGCTTGGTTGCTTCAGACAACCCTGCTTTGGTCTCTTTTCTTAGTGAGACAATTCTCCCCCTGTACTGGGCACTGGGGATGCCTCCCCTCCAGTACTGGGGGCAGCTCTGGGCTCCTCTCTTCAAGAAGAGATGGAGGGGCTGGAGTGGGTCCAGACCAGCAACGAGGCTGGGGAAGGGACTGGATGGAGAGGCTGAGGGAGCTCCAGTTGAGCCTGGAGGAGACTCAGGGGGGACCTTCTCCTTCTCTCCAACTCCCTGAAGGGGGGTTGTAGTCAGGTGGGGGTCAGGCTCTTCTCCCCGGAAACTAGAAACAGGATGAGAGGGCAGAGCCTGAAGTTGCCAGGGGAGGGTTAGGTTGGATGTCAAGAAGCCCTTCCTCATGGAGAGGGTGATCAGAGCCTGGACTGGACTGCCCAGGGCAGTGGTGGAGTCCCCATCCCTGGAGGTGTTGAAGGCCAGCCTGGCTGTGATCCTTAGTGCTCTGGTGTGGCCATTGTGGTGCTGTTAGGTGCCGGTCTGTTCTGGCTGAGCTCAGAGGGCTTTTCCAGCCTCAATCATTCTGTGATTAAAAAAGACATTAGCAGGACCCACACCACCTTCCTGTGCATCACAAAGAATCACAGAACATCAGGGATTGGAAGGGACCTCAAAAGATCATCCAGTCCAACCCCCCTGCCACAGCAGGATCCCCTAGACCAAGTCACACAGGAACACATCCAGGAGGGTTTTAAGCATCTCCAGAGAAGGAGACTCCACAACCCTCCTGGGCATCTGCTGGATAGGGAGGAAAAGGTTGGGGTAGGTAGTATTTTTAGGACAAGTAGCTCCCTTTCAAGGCTCATCCTTTGCTGGAGCTCCAGAGCCAGGCTGCCTGCAAAGAACAAACCACAACGCAGTCATTCTGCCTAACTCAGTGCCTTCTATCGGGTGACCTCAGTTTACGGGGAAGGCTGTTTCTCAGAAGCAAACAGCTAGAGCCTATCAGTCCTTGGGTCTGGAGAAACAAGCAAGCACTGAGCTAAGCTATTAGTTAGTAGGATGATGATGAAGCCTCATCTCCTGTAAATCCATCACTTCTCTGTCCTGCTGTCCTGCAGCTCTGCCCCTCTAGTCATCCCTGGGTGGGATGACTGGATGATCCTTCAAGGTCCCTTCCAATCCCTAATGTTCTGTGATTCTCTGGTCCTGCTGTGGCAGGGTGATTGGACTGGATGATCTTTTGAGGTCCCTTCCAATCCCTAAGGTTCTGTGATTCTCTGATCTTGCTCTGGCAGGGGAATTGGACTGGATGATCCTTCAAGGTCCCTTCCAATCCCTAATGTTCTGTGAGTCTGTGAAAACTAAAGGTGAAGCTGCAGCCCTCAACTCTCACCACCTCCCTGTGTGTTTCCTATGAAACTAGGAAGGGAGGGAAGGGAGTTCCCTGCACAGAGAGGTCAAGGATCAGGTTTGTTGTGCAGGTTCTTTGCCACCTTGGTGTTTGCAAGCAGGTGGTGCATGGAAACCCTTGATGAGAAGCTGTAGCTCCTCCAGAGTCAATCACAGAATCACAGAACATTAGGGATTGGAGGGGACCTCCAAAGATCATCCAACCCAATCCCCCTGACACAGCAGGATCCCCTAGACCAGGTCACACTGGAACATGTCCAGGTGGGTTTGAAACATCTCCAGAGACCTGCTTCTGAACAAAGTACTTTCTTCCTGCCATTTAATGGCCAACTGCAGCTTCTCCCTGGTGGAGAGTAAAAGTTTTCAAAGACCACATAATGATGTTTGATTAGTTTTCATGGAGATGATGCCAGTCCAACCCTTTATGTGGAAACTTGGGTTCTGAAATGACTCGAAAACAATGAAGCAGGGCAAGTGTCCTGGTTGCACCCCGCTGGTTTCCATCCACCGTGGAAATGAGAGGGATCATCAGCTTCCCTGGGCTGTGCCCTGACGTTCCAGGCTTGGCAGGAGATGCTGGAGTGAGTTTGAAATGGGCTCTGTGTGTGATAGGTTTCCATTCCCCCACCCAAAGCAACTAAATAATCACAGAATCTTCGCAGTTGGAAAGAAGGACTAGGATGGTCAAGTCATAGAATCATTAGGTATTGGAAGGGACCTCGAAAGATCATCTAGTCCAATCCCCCTGCCACAGCAGGACCACCTAGACCAAGTCCAGGCTTCAACCCAACCCCTCTGTAAGCACTAGACTGTGGAATCATAGAGTGGCCCAAGTTGGAAGTGACCTCCAAAGAGCATCTAGTCTAACCCGTCTGCAGTGAGCAGGGACATCCTCAACTACATGAAGATGTCCAGAACCTTGTTGGGCCTCACCTTGAAGATGTCCAGGGATGTGGCCTCAACTCCCTGCCTGGGCAGCTTGTTCCACTGTTCAACCCCTCCTCCTGCTAAAGAGCTTCTTCCTAGCAGCCCCTTTCAATCTGCTCTTCTCTCTTGTGAAACCACCGCCCCTCGTCCTAGATCCCAAAGCAGCACATGGAGCCATCTTCTGAACATCTCCGGGGATGGCGACTCCACCAGTTCCCTGGGCAGCCTGATCCAGTGTTTAATGGCTCTTTCACTGAGGAGTCATGTTCAGTTTGCTTTCAGTCCTTTGCTTCCCAGAGGCTGTTACAGCCCCAGTCCTTCAGAGATGTCTTCTCCTGGGCCAGTCATAGATCCAGTCACAGAATCACAGGACATTAGGGATGGGAAGGGACCTCCAAAGACCATCCAGTCCAATCCCCTTGCCACAGCAGGATCCATAGATCCAGTCACAGAATCACTGGATCTAGGGGACCCTGCTGTGTCAGGGGGATTGGACTGGATGGTCTTTGGAGGTCCCTTCCAATCCCTAATCTTCTGTGAGTGTCCCTCTAGTCCCACTACCCAGTTGCATCCTAATCCTCACCGAGGGCACCCTTCCGTGCATGTTTCTTGCAGCTGTGGTGGTGGGAGAAGAACCCGACACCCAGATGCAGACCTCTCTGCCTTCACCAACCTTGCTCTGCTCCCAGTCCAGACCCCGTCAGTGATCAAGGGAAGTTCTCTGGCCAGACAAACAGAGGAAGTTACAGCAGTCATCCTTTCCTAGCGCGGGCGAGCCCGACCAGTGTCCTGTTTACCTTCCGCGGACCCTTCAGGGGATGGTGGCAGATGTCCCAGCATCACCTGGTCCAAGAGAAAGTGGAATCACTCTGGGAAGCCTTGAGGCCAGACCTTGTCCTGTCAGACTGTTGAAGAAGTTCCTTCTCATGTTGGTGTGGAACCTCCTCTGTTCCAGCTGAGGATCAGCAGCAGGGGTAAGAGTTTGTGGGCTGGGGGTCAGGACAACATCAGAGGGGTGGGGTGGTGGAGAAGGCTCCACTGCCACGAGCTACAGCTTGTCTTTCCCTCTTGTCACCCCATGCTCCTCAGGTTTACTCCATGTCATGAGAAGATTCTCCCCCTCTACTCTGCTCTGGTGAGACCTCAACAGGAGTTCATGTCCAGCCCTGGAGTCCCTGGCATGAGAAGGATGTGGAACTGCTGGAGCAAGTCCAGAGGAGGCCACAGGGGTGATCAGAGGGCTGGAGCATCTCTGCTGTGGGGACAGGCTGAGGGAGTTGGGGCTGTTCAGCCTGGAGAAGGCTCCAAGGGGGACCTCACAGCAGCCTTCCAGCACCTCAAGGGGCTACAGGAAAGGTGGAGAAGGACTTTTTATGAGGGACTCTAGTGACAGGACAAGGGGGAGTAGCTTGAAGCTGAACTAGGATGGATTTAGATCTTAGGAAGAAATTCCTCACTATGAGGGCAACTGAGGCCCTGGAACAGGTTGACTACAGAGGTTGTGGCTGCTCCATCATCCCTGGAAGTGTTCAAGACCAGGCTGGACGGGGCTGTGGGCAACCTGCTCAGGTAAGAGGTGTTGCTGCCCATAGCAGGGGGTTGGAACTAGGTGATGGAGCCCTGGAAGGGGCTGCCCAGGGAGGTTGTGGAGTCTCCTTCAGTGGAGACTTTGAAGACCCACCTGGATGTGTTCCTGTGTGACTTGGTCTAGATGATGCTGCTGTGACAGGGGGATTGGACTGGATGATCTTTTGAGGTCCCTTCCAATCCCTAATGATTCCATGTCTGAGGTTCCCTAAACCTGATTCAATGATTTGGTGGCTAGTAGAGTTATCTCAGTGGCCACTTCATTCCTTGAAGGAGCTGCTGTGTACAGAGGGACACGCTGGCATGGTGGACACATCAGAGGCACCTCCTGCTCCTCACTGGTACGGCAGGAGCAGGAGAGGGGCTGGATGTACCAGGCTGTGCTGGGCCACGGAGGAGAAGTTGGCTTGTGAGAGGACCTCCTCATGTGTGGGCACTGAGGGTGTTAACTCTAACTGCACCTGAGACCTCACAGAGTCACAGCCCGCGTTCCAGTTGGACCCCGTTTGCCCAGTGAGGTCATCCTCTTCCTGCAGGAGAACCCCGCCGTGCCCAGGAGCCCTCACGGAGCAAACCAGGGGCTCCTGGAGGACAACAGCCCACACAGGTGTTCATGGGGAGCCTCAGGGCTGGTGGGGTCCAGGAGATGTCCTCACCACGGATGCAATGAGGAGCTTGGGTGCTGAAGATGAGGTTTCCATGGCTGGTCCCTCCAGGATGGGATGTTGGCTGCGGCCTCCGATGAGTGGCTTAGGCTCTTATCTCCAGCAAGGGAGGGCTGCTCAGCAGAACAAGGAGTCCTGGGCCAGCTTCCAGCTGTTTACAGAACAACTTCTCCCACTTGGGTGCTGCTGGGCTTCTCTTGTGAAACAGCCGGGCTGAACCAAGCCCACGCTGATACGACGAGGGCTGGCCCCGGGCTTGCAGGCTGGAGGAGACCAAGAAGGGCTGTGGGCTGGTTGCCTGGGTGGCTGAGTCCTGCCAGAGGGAGAAGACAGTCCGAACCTCTGTCCTCTCAACACCTCTTGCACTGATGCCCTGTTTCTCGTACCAGGAGATAACACCCACGGTCCCCATCGCGTGTCTCTGGACGGTGCCACAGCTGCCTGGGGTGCACCACAGCCCCAAGACTGGAGGAAACCCCACCTGGATGTCCACCTGCAGTGGAATGAACCCTCTGCCTGTGCCCATCCCACACTGGACCACCAGTGGGTTCTGCAGCCTTCACTCTCTCAACATGAGAAGGACACTGAGCTCCTGTGACATGTCCAGAGGAGAGCAATTCCCCTGTGAGGACAGGCTGAGCAGGTTGGGGATGTTCAGCCTGGAGGAGAAGAAGAGGCTCCCAGGTGACCTTCAAGCAGCTTTCCAACATCTGCAGGGGGCTACAAGGAAGCTGAGGGAGGGCTTTTGACAGGGGAGGTAGTCAGGTGGAGGTCAGGATCTTCTCCCAACCAGCAGCAGGATGGGAGGGCAGGGCCTGAAGCTGCACCAGGGGAGGGTTAGGCTGGATGTCAGGAAGCCCTTCCTGATGGAAAGGGTGATCAGAGCCTGGACTGGCCTGCCTAGGGCAGTGGTGGAGTCCCCATCCCTGGAGGTGTTGAAGGCCAGCCTGGCTGTGGCCCTTAGTGCCCTGGAGTGGCCACTGTGGTGCTGTTAGGTGCTGGTCTGGGCTGGCTGAGCTCAGAGGGCTTCTCTAGCCTCAGTAATTCTGTGACTGTGATTGTGCCCTTCAGCTCGAGCTCAGTGTGCACCAGGGGCTGGCACCCTGCCTGCCATGGCCACCTGGCTCTCTGCAGTGACACCCTGCCCGTCTCTTTGGTCTAGGTGGCCCTGTAGTGGCCGGGGGATTGGACTAGATGATCTTTGGAGGTCCCTTCCAATCCCTGATGTCCTGTGGCTCTTTCAGCAGAGCTGTTAATCAGACCCAGTGCTCCCAGCCAGCAGCCCCCGCAGGAGCTTTTTATTACTAGGAAAGTTTGGATCACTTTGGCACCTGCTTCTTGGAGGGACCAAGTGAGATCTACAGAGGACACTTGGCTTGCTCTGCATCCCTTGTGGCCTCTTCCCCTCCCACCACCACCACCACTGCTTCTCTTGTGCTTGAGCCGCTGGCGACCACCTGGGAGCACATCTGGAAGAGCAGAAGAGTCTCCAGGTGCCTCTGGTCTTCTGCTGGCATCAGGAGCTGTCAGAAAGGGCAGCTTGGCTCCTTGAAAGACCCCCAAACAGCAGGGTCTCCAAGGATGGGAGGAGGCAGCCTTCCAGCCTGAGTCATGCAAGAGAGGAACTGTGAGTGGGCTCCACCTCTTCCAGCTATGCTGCAGCCCCGGCCTCGCTTGATCTAGCAGAGGACACAGCTTAAGCCTCAAAGCAATGAGTCAGTCATTGTCCAGAGGGTCCCTGTGGGACAGACATCCCCAGGTCTTCTTTCCTTGGCTGTCCTCTCAGCAGCCTCATCCTACCGCTGGCCTGGCGGCTTCTCCTCCCGCGACTGTTGGCTTCCACCCGCTGCCGCCGCCGGGGGAAGTGCCGGTGGTGCCTCTCAGTCTCTTCTGCCTAAATTTAAACAGCTGGGTTGGTCTTTGCAGCCTCCTGCAGAGCAAGTTCTTGATGGTCCTGAAGTGGTGTCTGGGGAGGCTGCGGTAGCAGGGGAGAGCGGGCGACTGTCGCATCCTGGATGGCACAAAGACCAGCATGGCCGGCAAGTCGAGGGAGGGGATCCTGCTCCTGTGCTCTGCCCTGGTGAGACCTCACTTGGAGTCCTGCATCCAGAACTGGAGCCCTTGGGACAGGGACCTGATGGAGAGGGTCCAGAGGAGGCTGTGGGAATGACTGGGAGGCTGTGGAAATGACTGGGAGGCTGTGGGAATGATGGGAGGCTGGAGCATCTCTGCTACGAGGACAGGCGGAGGGAGCTGGGGTTGTTCAGTCTGGAGAAGGCTCCAGGTGGACCTGGTAGTGGCCTCCTAGTCCCAGAAGGGGGCTACAAGAAGGCTGCAGAGGGGCTGTTTACAAAGCCCTGGAGTGACAGGATGCAGAGCAATGGTTTCACATGAGAGAAGGGGGATTGGACTAGATGGTCTTGCAAGGTCCCTTCCATTCCCTGATGTCCTGTGAAGGGGAGACTGAAATGGGCTGTTAGGAAGAAGCTCTTTAGCAGGAGCGGGGTTGAACACTGGAACAGGTTGCCCAGGGAGGCAGTTGATGCTCCATCCCTGGAGCAGTCCAAGGTGAGGCTGGACAAGGCTCTGGGCAGCTAGTTCAGGATATCCTTGGTCCCTGCAGAGGGATTGGACTGGATGATCCTTGGATGTCCCTTCCAATCCCTGATGTTCTGTGAGTCTGTGTGATTCTGTGACTAGATACCCCTTGATGGTCAACGAGAAAATGTCTTCAAGCTGTGCCAGGGGAGGGTTAGATTGGACATGAGGGAACGTTTCTTCCCTGACAGAGTGGTCAGGGGTTGGAACAGGCTGCCCAGGGAGAGGGGGAGTCACCATTCCTGAAGGTGTTGAAAGAAGGAGTAGATGTGGCCCTGGGGGGACAGGGATTAGTGGGCAGGATGGGGTTCCCTAGAAGAGACCTTGTAGGTCTCTTCCAACCTTAATGAGCCCATAATTAACTAAGGTATTGACATGGGTTGACGTTGGGCCAATCAACCCAAAGCAGGACGTGTGTTAATGTAGTTATGAAGGTCAAAGATGTAGAAGGAGGAGGAAGAGAAAGAGGACCCCACAGTGGAGAAGGAGACTGTTCCCAAGAAGTTCATGGCTCTGAGTTTCCCAGCTAAGGAAGAAGAAGTGGCAGAATCAACATGGGGCAGACTGACCACAGCCCCGATTCCCTGCCCCTCTCTGCTGCTCTGCAGGAGGTAGAAGACTCTGGAGTGGACCTGAGACCAGGAAGAGGAGAGAGGGATGGGGGAAGGTGTTTTTTGAGGTCCATTTGTGCTTCTCACTGCCCAACTCTGATTCAGACAGTAAATTGGCAGCAGTTTTGTTCTTTAAATTGAATTTTACTGGTTCCCCAAGTCAAGTCTGTCTTTTGCCCATTAATGTAACTGGTGAGTGAGTCCTCCCTGGCTTTGTCTTGACCCTCAAGTCTTCTGTTGTGTCCCACTGGAGATCACAGAACATTGGGGATTGGAAGGGACCTTGAAAGATCAACCAGTCCAATCCCCCTGCTAGAGCAGGATCCCCTAGACCAAGTCACACAGGAACACATCCAGATGGTTCCTAGCCAGAAGAAGGACAGCTGGACAGCCCCACTGACACCATCCTAAAGGCTGTTTGCTGGGCACTCAGCATCTGGCCCCAAGAAGTGCATGAGTGTCCATGCAGATGGCCATGTTGTGGCCAGTTTTGGGCCACTCAGTTCCAGAAGGGCACAGAGCTGCTGGAGAGAGCCCAGGGCAGAGCCACAGAGCTGAGGAAGCGAGGGGAGCATCTCCCTGCTGAGGAAACGCTGAGGGAGCTGGGGCTCTTGAGCTGGGAAAAGAGGTGACCTCATGAATGTTGGAAAGGGTGGGTGTGAGGAGGATGGAGCCAGGCTCTGCTCAGGGGCATCTAATTATAGGACAAGGGGCTGGAACAGAGGAGGTTCCACATCAGTGTGAGAAGGACCTTCTTCATGGTGAAGGTAACAGAGCCCTGGAAGGGGCTGCCCCAGTGGGGTTGTGGAGTCTCCTTCTCTGGAGATGTTTAAAACCCACTTGGACATGTCCCTGTGCAACTGGATCTAGGGGATCCTGCTGTGGCAGGGGGATTGGACAGGATGATCTTTGGAGGTCCCTTCCAATCCCTAAAGTTCTGTGATTCTGTGACTGGATCTAGGGGATCCTGCTGTGTCAGGAGGATTGAACTGGATGATCTTTTGAGGTCCCTTCCATCCCTGGTGTCCTGTGATTTTCCAGGGTGAAGTTCAGCAGCCAAGACCGAGGCATCGCTGGCTGAGAAGCTGATCAGTCACCGACAAGCTGGCTGTGAGCAAGCACCAGCGAAGGGTGAAGCCATCCTGTGAGTATCATCAGAGCTGACAGCTCTTCTCTGGAGATGTTCATTTCTCAGAGCTCTGCTCTCTTGTTGATCAACAATCACTGCTCTTCTTGGAGCAGCTCCAGGGGCTGGTTTCTCTGCTGACGTTAAATCCAAGCTGGCCTGGTAGCCCTTGGGGCTGAGGACTGTGCTGGCTGGGCTTGGATCAAGGATGTGGTGAGTGAGTCACTCCCTCTGCCAGCCCTGCCACAGCAGATGGTCGTCCATGGTGGGGGTACAGGGCAGTCCAGGAGTGAAAACATCTTCTCCACCAGGCTGTTCTTGGAAGGATGTGGGAGTGTGACCACGCTCACTGCAGCCAGCGTGGTTTTCAGGGAAGACCCAGGACAACTTCTTCTCAGGGTTTCTGAGAACTTTAGGTGCTGCCCACAAACCTCTGTCTTGCAGTTGGAAAAGGAAAGCAAAAGTGAGATGTGTCTTCAGTCCCTGCTTCTCCATGAGCCTCTGGGGGATGGTGTCCTGCTGAGTGGCCAGCAGGATGGCCAGGAGCCAGCAATGAGCCCTGGTGGCCAAGAAGGCCAATGGCATCCTGGGGTGGATAAGAAGGGAGGTGGTTAGCAGATTGAGAGAGGTTGTGTCCCTCTCTGCTCTGCCCTGGGGAGGCCACAGCTGGAATGTTGTGTCCAGTTCTGGAACCCTCAGTTTCAGAAGGACATGGAGCTGCTGGAGAGAGGCCAGTGCAGAGCCACAGGGAAAGTGAAGGGAAGGGAGAGGAACATCTCCCTGCTGAGGAAAGGCTGACGGAGAAGAAGACTCCACAACATGTTCCTGTGCAACTTGGTCTAGGTGATCCTGCTGTGGCAGGGGGATTGGACTGGATGATCTTTCAAGGTCCCTTCCAATCCCTAATGATTCTATGATGAGACTTGTAAGGTCTACCACCCAAAGAGTGAGTACGGCTCCATCCCTGCAGCTGTTCAAGGTGAGCCTGGACAAGGCTCTGGGCAACCTGATCTGTCCCTGGTCCCTGAAGGGAGGTTGGACTAGATGCCCTTTGGAGGTCCCTTCCCACCTGGATTGTTTTATGACTGAAGAGAGAGAGCAACTGGGATGTATTGATCTTTGCCCAGTTGGGTCTGAAGAGTGGGTTGAAGCTTGTGGAGCAGAATCAATGGGCAAGAGAAGGAGCCAGGGAACCTCCACAGATCAGCAAGGAAATGCTGGTAAAACTCCAATGGCAGAAGGAAGCCCATGGAACAGGGAAGGGTACAGGTCACGCTGTGGGGCCGCAGCAAGGAAAGCTGAAGCCCACTTGGAATTCAAATCTCACTTCCACTGGAAAATATTCTGAAGGTGTTTCAGCCTTTCGAGATGGAGCAAAATCTTTCCCTGCAGCACCATCAGTTCCAACCATTGTTCCAGCTCAACCTGCCTGTTCCAAGGAAAACAAGGTGATTTTGACTTGAAATGCTGGTGCTGACACCAGCTCGGAGTCAGCCCTTCCCTGCAGCACGTTGGGGGGGGGGGGGTGTGGTGATGAAAAACCTTCTCTCTGCTTTCATTTCTGGTTTCTCCAAACAGAATGTTTCCAGCACTTTTTTTTCACAGAATCACAGGACATCAGGGATTGGAAGGGATCTCGAAAGATCATCCAGTCCAATCCCCCTGCCACAGCACGATCACCTGGATCAAGTCACACAGGAACATGTCCAGGTGGGTTTGAAATGTCTCCAGAGAAGGAGACTCCACAACCTCCCCTGGGCAGCCCCTTCCAGTGCTCCATCACCCTCACTGGGAAGAAGATCTTCTCACATTGATGTGGAACCTCCTCTGCTCCAGCTCGCACCCACTGCCCCTCATCCTATCACTAGATGACACTGAGAAGAACCTGGCTCCATCCTCCTGACACTCACCCTTTCCATATTGATCCACATTAATGAGGTCACCCCTCAGTCTCCTTTCTCCAAGCTCAAGAGACCCAGCTCCTTCATAAGGGAGGTGTTCTACTCCCTTCCTCATCTTCATGGCTCTGTGCTGGAGTCTCTCCAGGAGTTCTGTGTCCTTCGGGAACTGAGATGGAGCTGGTCCTACCAGCAGCAAGGCATGGCCAAGCCTTCACCCTAATTTTGATCTTTTAGTTGCTAAAACATTGATGCTTCAGTCAATCTCCTTCTCTGGAGGCATTTAAAACCCACCTGGAGATGTTTCTGTGTGACTTGGTCTAGGTGGTCCTGCTGTGGTAGGGGTATTGGACTGGATGATCTTTTGAAGGTCCCTTCCAACCCTTAATGTTCTGTGATGCTGTGAACCCTGTGGGCAGAGGCACCCTGCAATAATTTGGGGAGTTAAGGAGCTTGCAGCAGCCTTCTCTCTTGGGAAACCCCTTCTGGAGCAGGACGAGGGGGATGAGGAGATCTCATCTGCTTCAGGCAGTGAAAATGGCTCTGTCCAAGCCATTGCCAGTGGAGCTTGACCAAAACATGTGTCAGCAGGGCTTGGTGGCTGCCAAGTCTCAGCACCTTACTCACAACTGCCTCTGCCTCCCGTCCAACACGAGGAGAACGGGTTTTATTGGGTTGTTTGTGCTTGTTGGAAGTTCCTGCTGGTTGCTTGGTTGACCCCTGTGCAGTCACAGCCAAAGGGAGTGTTAAGGACATTGGCTGAAGGATCTGGGGCGGCTTATCCTGGACAAGAGGAGGTGGAGAGGAGACCTCACTGCTCTCTGCAACTACTTGAGAGGAGGGTTGGTCTGTTCTCCCTAGTGGCCAGGGATGGGATGAGGGGAAGTGGCCTCAAGCTGCACCAGGGGAGGTTCAGGGTGGGTGCCAGGAGGGATTTCTTTACTCAAAGGCACTGGACCAGCTGCCCAGGGAGGAGGTTGAGTCACCTTCCCTGGAAGGGTTTAAGAGAAGAGTAGATGTTGCACTGGGGGACAGGGTTTAGGGGTGATGATAGGGCTGGGGGAAGGTTGGACTTGATGGTCTTTGTGGTCTCTTCCAGCCCAAACTGCTCTGTGATTCTGTGATTCTCTTTTCCTTGCAAACACATAACTCTGCTTCCACTTCACAGTGCCCAGGCTCTGCTCAGTGTCATCTAGTGATAGGACAAGGGGCAGTGGGTGTGAGCTGGAACAGAGGAGGTTCCACATCAATGTGAGAAGGAACTTCTTCATGGTGAGGGTGACAGAGCACTGGAAGAGGCTGCCCAGGGAGGTTGTGGAGTCTCCTTCTCTGGAGATGTTTCAGACCCTCCTGACCGTGTTCCTGTGTGACTGGATCTAGGGGATCCTGCTGTGCCAGGAGGATTGGACTGGATGATCTTTTGAGGTCCCTTCCAATCCCTAATGTTCTGTGATCGTGTGGCTCTGTTTCTTCTGGGTATGTAGGTCCATGGGGGACTCAGAGTGAATTTCACAACAATATTCAACTGTCTTTGTAGGCTGCAGAAGTCTTCTCAGGATCAGGCGACCGCGATGCTTGAAGTGATGTCAAAGAAACCCAATCCTGCCCTGAATGGCTCCTCAGATCCTTTTCTGCCTCATTTAATTCCTTTGAGGACAGGATGCTGCTGCTTCAGATTACAAATCCTGTGAGGCAGGGACTGTCTCTCTGTGCTCCAGCCCAGCTGCAAACCTCTGGGTGACTCTGACTACTGCAGGCAGAGGCTGTTGGGGAGGCTTCCCAGTAGTGGCTGCAGGGTGTGAGGGTGGCAGGGTTCTCGCTGATCCTGGTAGTCACCGGTCCTCCAGGGTGAGTGTGGAATGAACAATCTTGATTCCAATCTTCCTCCTCCTTTTACCAACCATCAGAGCTTCTTCTCTGGAATGTGCTGAGCAAAAGGCCCCCCAACATGACATCTGGGGGCTGGTACCTGGAGAAAACAGAGGTGGAAGAGCTGCCACAGAACGTGGAGACTTGGCTGGGCCAACAGGTAGTCACCAAAGTAATTCATCTGTCAAGTCACACAGAACTACAGAGCATTAGGATTGGACTGGATGATCTTTTGAGGTCCCTTCCAATCCCTAATGATTCTATGATTCTATGATTAAGGATTGGAAGGGACCTGGAAAGGTCATCTAGTCATTTCAGAGCTGCTGGAGAGAGGCCAGTGCAGAGCCACAAAGATGATGGAGGGAGGGGAGCATCTCCTGATGAGGAAAGGCTGAGGGAGCTGGGGCTCCTGAGCTTGGAAAAGAGGTGACCTCATGAATGTTGGAAAGGGTGGGTGTGAGGAGGATGGAGCCAGGCTCTGCTCAGTGACTGGGTTTGCGCCGACTGGGTTTGCGCCGACTGGGTTTGCCCATGGGGTGGGCAGCAAGTCAGAGCTGCTTCATGCATGAGGCAAATCCCCAGTGCAGGCAAACATCACAGAATCACAGGACATCAGGGACTGGAAGTGACCTCGAAAGATCAACCAGTCTTCTAATTCCACTGCCAGAGTAGGATCACCCAGATCCAGTTGCACAAGAACATGTCCAGGAGGGTTAGAAACGTCTCCAGAGAAGGAGACTCCACAATCACTCCGGGCAGCCCCTTCCAGGGCTCTGTCACCATCACCATGAAGAAGGTCCTTCTCATATTGATGTGGAACCTCCTGTGTTCCAGCTCACACCCACTGCCCCTTGTCCTATCACTAGATGCCCCTGAGCAGAGCCTGGCTCCATCCTCCTCACACCCACCCTTCACATATTGATCAACATTCATGGGGTCACCCCTCAGGCTCCTCTTTTCCAAGCTCAATAGCCACAGCTCCCTCAGCCTTTCCTCATCAGGGAGGTGCTCCTCTTCCTTCATCATCCTCGTTGCTCTGTGCTGGACTTCCTCCAGCAGCTCCATGTCCTTCTTGAACCGAGGGGCATCTCCAGCCTGAATGACTTGCTCTCCCATCCTGCCTTGACCTTACTCCTGATGCCTGGGTGTGGCTGGCGGTGGCCTTGGCCAGAGGTCAAGCATCACGTTGTGCTCCGGCGCTCACTGTCGCTTGTCCCCAGAGCCTCTTCATCACGGACACCCCCCTGGGGACCACAGACCAGCACCTCAGCTGCTGGTTAACCACTGTCCCCTCGCTCTCCATCCGCAGGAGCAGCTCAGGCTGTGAGCCAGCTGAGCCTGTTTGTCAGGTACTGCTCTACCTCCCTCTGCTCCAGATCAAACACATGGAGCTGCTAAATTAAACCCAGCCTGTCACGCTCTGTGAGTTCCCTTCCAGCCAGCAGCTCTGGCAGGAGCACCCCAGGGTTCCCAGGGTGGGTTTGGAGTGCTGCTCTGCAGCCCCAGGGACGGGCTCTGGCAGCGCAGGGGTGTGTGTTTGCAGTCTGCATTCCCAGGGCAATGTTTGTACTTGCCAGCCTGAAACCCTCCAAGAGCCCTGGAGCTCTGTGTTTGCTTCCACACAGCAGCTACGGGGGGGGTCACACGGCTCTAGAAAGGGGGTTTTAAGGTGGCCAAGGGTCTCAAGTAAATGTGGGCATCACCTGTTGCTCTCTTTCTAGCCCTGCTTGTGAGACCACCACCCGCAGAGCAGGAGACCCAGCACATCTGCTCTGGCAGGGGGGACTGGACTGGATCATCTTACAAGGTCCCTTCCAGTCCCTAATGTCCTGTGGTTCTATGGTCCTGCTGCAGTGGAGGGATTGGACTAGATGATCTTTCAAGATCTTTCAAGGTTCCTTCCAGTCCCTAATGGCCTGTGATTCCATGGTGCTGCTGTGGTAGGGGGATTGGACTAGATGATCTTTCAAGGTCCCTTCCAGTCCCTAATGTTCTGTGATCCTGTGATGATAACCTCCAGGGCTGATCGTTTGATGAACTGATGTAGGACCCTGATCCTCCTTGTGTTCCTTCCTTGCTCCTCACAGAGCCTCCACAGGTCTTGAAAGCATGATGTGTGCCTCCAAGTGTCTGTCCATCCTCATGTCTCCTCCCGTGGTTGACATCTATGATCTTCGTTGTCGTTGTCTGAAAAGACCTCTTGAATCATATCCCACTGCCTTCTGGAGGAAAGTGGAGGTTGTGGAGTCTCCGCGTGTCAGGAGGATGGAGCCAGGTTCTGCTCAGGGGCATCTAATGACAGGACAAGGGGCAATGGGTGTGAGCTAGAACAGAGGAGGTACCACATCAATGTGAGAAGAAACTTCTTCCCGGTGAGGGTGTCAGAGCCCTGGAAGGGGCTGCCCAGGGGGGTTGTGGAGTCTCCTTCTCTGGAGATGTTTCAGACCCTCCTGACCATGTTCCTGTGTGACTTGGTCTAGGGGATCCTCCTGTGTCAAGGGGATTGGACTGGATGATCCTTGAAGGTCCCTTCCAATCCCTGATGTTCTGTGAGTCTGTGTGATTCTGTGACTAGATACCCCTTGATGGTCAACAAGAAAATGTCTTCAAGCTGTGCCAGGGGAGGGTTAGACTGGACATGAGGGAACGTTTCTTCCCTGACAGAGTGGTCAGGGGTTGGAGCAAGCTGCCCAGGGAGAGGGGGAGTCACCATCCCTGAAGGTGTTGAAAGAAGGAGTAGATGTGGCCCTGGGGGGGACAGAGTTTATTGGGCAGGATGGGGTTCCCTAGAAGAGACCTTGTAGGTCTCTTCCAACCTTAATGAGCCCATAATTAACTAAGGTATTGACATGGGTTGACGTTGGGCCAATCAACCCAAAGCAGGACATGTGTTAATGTAGTTATGAAGGGACGGGGTTGGACTGGGTGCCCTTTGCAGGTCCACCCAGGGCCTGTCTATGATTCTCTGAGTTATCAGCCTTTATTATTTACTACAGCTGGCTCAGCTGCCAAGCCTTGGGCAACCCTTCTTGCCCGGGGAAGCTTATTCACGTGGCAGTAGCCCAAGGCTCTGCGTGCGATGGATGAGCAGCCTCATGAGGAGGTCCCATCACTGAGTGGCTCATAGCTAGGTGTGAGGTGGGTGTTTTCTTGCCCTTCCTGTTGCAAAAGCTGCAGATTGAGAAACACAAGAGCAGCGTGGGTTGCCAACAGGATTTCTTTCTCCCCTCCAGCTAGTCAGCCCCACATGGAGCATCCTTCCATGTCCAGGATCCCGTGGGGGCTTGCTGGAAGGTGTGGGGAGCACAGCCCAGCGACTCAGATCTTTGGCACAAGGCTGTCCCAACCTCTGTCCTTCCTTAGCCAGCAGGGACGTGTTGTTGGATCCTGACAAGGACCTACAACACTGTGGGGAGCATCACCCATCCCACGGGGGCTTCTTCCAGAAGAAAAGTCTTCCGGAGAGACCTAATTGCCTTTGGAGTCATTGCAGCCCTTTTCTTCCTCTTGTAGGAGTCATTAAAGTCACCGGCACGGACTTCCCAGCCACATCCAGGGGCTGCCAGGCAGGACACAGACTTGTTGAGGATTATTCCCTCTTCTCCAGTGAATTTTGCTGCATGGAGGCAAATTTGGGAGGACAAGCTCAAGCGAGCGGCCGGAACAGCTGCTGCGTGGAGATGGTTGTTAGAGCAAAGTAAGTGTCACCCATCTCTGCACCGTGACTGAGGAGACAGGGCTGTGGGCAAGTGGGCAAGGCACCGCCTGGAAGATGAGCCCCAGCAGCACATCAGGCTTCTGGGAGTCATAGAATCGTTAGGGATTGGAAGGGACCTCGAAAGATCATCTCATCCAACCCCCCTGACACAGCAGGATCACCTAGACCAAGTCACACAGGAACACATCCAGGTGGGTCTTAAACATCTCCAGTGAAGGAGACTCCACAACCTCCCTGGGCAGCCCCTTCCAGTGCTCCATCAACCTCACTGGGAAGAAGGTCCTTCTCAGATTGATGTGGAACCTCCTCTGTGTCCAGCTCACACCCATTGTCCCTTGTCCTATCACTAGATGACACTGAGCAGAGCCTGGCTCCTGACACCCACCCTTCACATATTTATAGACATTAATGAGGTCACCCCTCAGTCTCCTCCAAGCTCAAGAGACCCAGCTCCCTCAGCCTCTCCTCATAAGGAAGGTGCTCGACTCCCTTCATCATCCTCGTTGCCTTACGCTGGACTCCCTCCAGCAGCTCTGTGTCCTTCTGGAATTGAGGAGCCCACAACTGGACACAATACCCCAGATGTGGTCTCACCAGGGCAGAGTAGAGGGGGAGAAGAACCTCTCTTGATCTGCTAACCACCTTGATCTGCTCTGTAGCCTTCTTGTAGCCCGCATCAGGGACTGGAAGGTCAGTACCAGGTCTCCCTGGAGCCTTCTCCTCTCCAGTCTGAACAACCCCATTTCGAACCCTATGTCTGGTCAGACTGGTACTGAGCCCCAAATGTCCTGGGGGGGCTCCTCTTGTAGGACAGCTTGAGCAAGGTGGGAGGAAAGGAGCACCCAGAGAGCCTCTCCCATGGGTGCAATGCACCCTCTCGTGGTGATTGGCCATGGTGGGTGCCCAGGCAGGGTGCGGGGGGTCAGTGGGTCCACGCTGAGCGGGACTCAGCTCCTTGGCATCGTCCTGGGATGTGTGTGGGGACCTGCCAGCCCTCCCTTGGAGAAACTGCTCCGGGAGCTGGAACTGGGTTTCTCGAGTCTTAGGGCTCCGTGAGGTGGGATCTAACTTTGCCCACAGCATCCACCCACTTCTCTCCCCTCTCCCTGCTCAGAGCAGGGAAAGGCAGTAACTCAGACAAGGCACTCGAAGCTGGTTGCCCCTGGGCTGGCATCATCCCACCCTTCTGCCTCCAGCACTTCTGCTTCCTCCTGCAGCACTAACCGGTGCTTTGCACAAGCACAGCCCCGGAGAGGTGCCGGTGAGAACCCCGGTGGCTCCGGTGAGAACCCCGGTGGCTCCGGTGAGAACCCCGGTGGCTCCGGTGAGAACCCCGGTGGCTCCGGTGAGAACCCCGGTGGCTCGGGAGCTCTCCGAGTGCAGCTTTTCCCCATGAGGGAGAAGTGGGAGATGCTCTGTTCCCCTGGAACTTCTCAGTCCAGGGAGGGACTTCTCCGTTTGGCTGCCCAATTTAACCCCAGCAGCCACCCAGTGGCCAAGTCTCATTTCACCCCTACGGGAGGACTGGAGCGAAGACCCCGGTGGCTGCCCCCGTGGGGAGGCTGCTCTGGTGCCTCGTCCAGCTGCATCCTGCAGCCGCTGATGGAGCCGCCGCAGGGTGAGGGCTGGGTCAGGACACAGTGTGACCCCCACGGGTGGGCAACCATCGCGTCACGACAGTAGCCCTCATCCCCCTCCCGAAGGAGCCAGAGCTTGGGCGAGCCCTCTGTCCCACCTGCTCCCCGCGGGCTGGCGCTGGCTTCCTGTGGCTTTAAAGTTCCCTCGGCAAGCGGAGAGCGAAAGAGGGAGGAGAAAGGGTTTCATCATCGCTCTGGAGAGCAGACTTATAAAAACTTGGTGCTCGCACCGCCCGCCCCACTGCGGCCGCCGAGGCTCTGGGGCGCCGCTCGCGCGGGCTACCAACGACAGGCCAGAGGGCGACCCAGAGGCCACGTGCAGCCCCAGCTCTTCAGGGCTCCCTGGGAAGCCCCCACGATGGGAGTCCACCCCGAAGCTGCCAAGCCCCCCGTCGGCGTCCCCGAAAGGTCCAGCGCTTGCCCCCGGAGTATCTTCTGCAACATCAAGGTGAGGGGATGCGCCCCCTTCCCTGGGTGCAGAGGGTGACCCCAGCCCATCCCACCGGTGTCTGCATCCCCAGGGCTGGTAGAACGAAGGGTGTTTGCTGGGATGTGGGGTCTGGAAGTCGGTTCCTTGGGTAGTCCTGGATAGCAGTGCTGAGGTCCATCCTGCTCTAAGGTCCACCTCACTCTGGGGTCCACCCTGCTCTGAGGTCCACCTCACTCTGGGGTCCACCTCACTCTGAGGTCCACCTCACTCTGGGGTCCACCCTGCTCTGGGGTCCACCCTGCTCTGGGGTCTACCCTGCTCTGAGGTCCACCCTGCTCTGAGGTCCATCTCACTCTGAGGTCCATCCTGCTCTGAGGTCCATCTCACTCTGAGGTCCATCCTGCTCTGAGGTCCATCTCACTCTAAGGTCCACCCTGCTCTGAGGTCCATCACACTTGGCACACAGGGAGGGCCAGGGGGCCGAGTGACGGGCAGAGCGGTACCTGCCCTGGCGTGTGGCTACCGAGCCCGGTGCGAGCTGCCCGCCGTGGGCTGCGGGGCTTCCCCCCGGCACTGGGAACACCGTGTGCTGCTGCTTGGGGAATGATTAACCACGTCCTGGTGCAAAGAGAAAGCTCTGCCCTGCAGCAGCCCTGGCTGCCTGCGGGGACCGGGGCGGGAAGGACGCTGGGGGTGACAGGGTGGAATCTCCGCGGGTTGAAGTGGATTTTCTCTTGGCTGCCCAGCACCTCACCTGCCCCTATTAGCACAGGGGTGGTGACAGCTTTCTTCTTGAAGCCAGTCCCTGCCCCACCTTCAGGCTCTGGGGCTCAATGGTGGTTTGAGAAAACACTAGCCACCCTGGCTTGCATTTAAAACCCTGCTAGCCATCCTGTCTGTGCACCTCCCCTCGCCCTGTCAGGTTAGATGAGCAGCTGCACAGGCTGGTTCTCTCCTGCTGCTGGGGTTGTTCAGAGGAGGCTCCAGGGAGACCTGGTAGGGTGCTTCCAGGCACCTCCTGCTCCAACCAGGGCTCCTGCTGCCAGCAAGGTGACAGCCCTGGGTCATCTGCTGAGGTCCTGGAGCCAGCCCCTGTCGCAGTGTCCCCAGGCACGTGGGGTGCTGAGCACCCAGCCCAGCTCCAGACTGCAGCAGCAGCCCCTGGGATGCAGCAAGGGATTCACATGTGTTGGGGCAGGAGGGGTTGTCCTGCTTTGCTTGTCACCCTCTGAAGCAGAGGAGAGCACTTTGTGGGGGGGCAGCATCTCCCAGCAGCTGTTACCCACAGCTGGAAGGACCCCTCTGTGCTAGTGCTGCTGGTCACGCTGGGGGCTGTGGTTTCCCACCAGTGTTCTTGAGTGTGTTGGTGTTTTCTGTGAGGAAAGGGTTGTCCCAGCTAAGCGTGTCCTCAGGCAAGGGCATCCTCAGGGTCCAGGATGGGTTTGGGTTTTGTGTGCCACCCGGCTCTGCTTGCCCAGGGTTGGCTTCTGGGCAGCCCAAGTTTCACCAAATCATGGAGCCTCAACACGTCAGGGTGCCGTGGAGATGCTGCAGGGCCTCGTGGAGCTGTTCCTAACAGGCTCCTTTTCCTTTGGAGGGCTCCCAGGGCTGGAGGCGTCATCCTGGATTGTGCTTTCTGCTCCTGCATCCCTGAGAGCCCCCACACTGCCCGAGCTGGGCTACTTCAGTAGGGGGCTTGATGGCCCTTTTTGGCTGCGAGCACCCAGAGGAAGAGCTTGGGATCACTTGGGTTAGTTAGAGCTGCCTCTGGGCTACTCTGACTTGCCCCTGGAGTGGACCAGTGACCTGACCAGTCCTCTGCTGCTGGTGAAAAGAGGTGGCTCTAGCCCTCTCCAGGCTGCTCCAGCTCTACGTCTTGGAGTGAGTAGCATCCCCCCAGATCAGAGCCCTCCTTGCAGTTGTTACCTGCAAGTACACCCAGCTCCTCCCAGCTGCCTGCTGCAAAGGCATCCTGGAGCTGGAAAACGGGGCTGGACTCGCAGTTGGGGTAGGAAACATCAGGGCTAGAACAAGCCCCAACACATGTGAATCCCTTGCTGCATCCCAGGGGCTGCTGCTGCAGTCTGGAGCTGGGCTGGGTGCTCAGCACCCCACGTGCCTGGGGACACTGCGACAGGGGCTGGCTCCAGGACCTCAGCAGATGACCCAGGGCTGTCACCTTGCTGGCAGCAGGAGCCCTGGTTGGACCAGGAGGTGCCTGGCTGGGTTGCCTTTGCCCATCAGCTCCAGCTTGAGTTGCTCAGCATCTGCTACCAGCCCTGGTTGGGGGTTCAAATCCCAACATGAGCACAGAGGTTGGAGCTCTCCAGACTGGGCAAGTAGCCACCACTGAGCCTGCCTGGAGGCTCTCGGGAGCTGATTCTGGAAGGTCCTAGGTGGTGATTTGGGAAGGAGAAGTAGTGCTGCACCCTCAGTGGAGACCTTATCACTCTAGCACTCCCTGAAAGGAGGCTGGAGTGAGGAGGGGGTCAGCCTCTTCTCCCTGGAGACAAGTGACAGGACCAGAGGAAGAGGTTGTAACTTGTGCTGGAGGAGGTTTTAGGCTGGATGTTAGGAAGATTTTCTTCAATTAAAGTGTTTCTGGGCACTGAAACATGCTGCCCAGGGCAATGATGGAGTCACCATCCCTGGAGGTGTTCAAACAACATGTGGACCTGGTGCTTGGGGTCTTGGTCTGGCGATCCCCTGGCAGTGCTGGGTCACGGGCTGGACTTGATGATCTTAAAGGTCTTTTTCCACACAAATTGATTCTATGATTCTGTGTGTGGGACTATACTCCTTGGGGGCTGGCCCCAAGAGTAGGAGACACTGTTGTGGAGTCTTCTTCTCTGGAGATGTTTAAAACCCACCTGGCCATGTTCCTGTGGGACTCAAGGTGATCCTGCTGTGTCAGGGGGATTGGATTGGATGATCTTGGGAGGTCCCTTCCCAT
Organism: Rhinopomastus cyanomelas; assembly: GCA_013400115.1. NCBI lineage: Eukaryota > Metazoa > Chordata > Aves > Bucerotiformes > Rhinopomastidae > Rhinopomastus > Rhinopomastus cyanomelas. Next base: position 460,118 of record VXBP01003115.1, on the reverse strand, counting down.
CCTTGATGGTCTGTGATTCACCCAGCACCTAATTGTTGGGAGATGCTGGCATCACCTCACGCAGATACGGGTGTTGTAAAGGGGTTCAAGTTGGTCTGATAGAGCATCCTTATGTCAGCAGTGGCAGGTCCTGGCTGGGGCAGTACCTCCAACTCAACAAGCCCATAGAATCATAGAATGGACTGCTGTTGGCCTTGGAGAGCCTTGGAATCACAGAATGTGTTGGGTTGGAAGTGTCTTCTACAGGTCATAGAATCATAGAATCATTAGGGATTGGAAGGGACCTCCAAAGATCATCTAGTCCAATCCCCCCGCCGCAGCAGGATCATCTAGATCCAGTTGTAGCAGAACCCAAGTCTTCTTCATGAATCTCGTGTTTAATCCCTAAAGCTCACGTGCCAGGATGATTTTGAGAATGCCTCAGAGCCTCAAGGACCATGACAGCTCTGAAAGCTGGAGGAGAAAGGGGATTGCTAGTCATTTTGATAATGCCACGTGATCCTGGACCCCACCGATGTCCCACAGACCAGAGCCCTAATCGTTGTCTACAATCATCATATCTGTGCAGGGGGACTGGACTGGATGGTCTTTCAAGGTCCCTTCCAGTCCCTAATGTTCAGTGATGCTGTGCCTAGATCCAGTGGATCCTGCAGTGGTGGGACTGGACTGGATGATCTTTCGAGGTCCCTTCCCATCCCTAATGTTCTGTGATTCCAGATGTCCGCTAGAAAATGATTGTTGCCAAGGTGTCACCTATCTGCAGCCTCAGATGTTCTGGCTTCTTCATCCATCCCTGGTTCTGTGCGGTTTTAATTGATAGCTGATTGCCTGGTCAGGACCCCCAGCAGCAGGACAAGGAGGAGAACTGGGTAAACTGGCTTTAACTGGAAGCCAGTGAGCTTGAGAGCACAGGGGAGCCGGTGAAACTGCCAGGAGCACAGGCATGGGGAGGATTTACCCTGCAGACCCCATCTAGTGTGGGAAAGGAAACAGGACAGTAGGACCATCTGTCACTTGTCCCACCCTCGCAGGGTCCCTAAGGACCCCAAGTCTTGTGCAGATCATAGGATCATAGGATGTTAGGGGTTGGAAGGGACCCAAGAGATCATCGAGTCCAACCGATGCTTTATCACTGAGGGTGACAGAGCCCTGGAAGGGGCTGCCCATGGAGGTTGAGGAGTCTCCTCCTCTGGAGATGCTTAAAACCCACCTGGATGTGTTCCTGTGCGACTGGATCTAGGGGATCAAGTCACCTAGATCATTGGACTAGGTGGTCCATCGTGGGCATTGGACTAGATGGTCTTTTGAGGTCCCTTCCAACTCTTAATGTCCTGTGATGACTCAGCTGGAGGAGACTTAAAAGCCTTCTGGGCATGTTGGAACTCTGGGGCTGTGTGGGAGAGGGACAGGGAGGTTGGGAGGAGGTGTGAGCACTCGGGCTGTGACCCCAGGGTGAAGATACTGGGCGCACGTGAGGTGCAGCTGGGAGCCCTTCCCTCGCTGGGGAGGCTGGATGCCTTCTGCAGAAGAAACAGGAGCCTCCCCTTGGGGTCTGAGGTTCTGCCAGGACAAGTTTTTTTCCCCTTCCTTTGCAAGGACTGGAGGAATTTGCTGAGAGGAGAGTATTTCAGGAGCTCGAATCATCATCCTCTCGTATCCTGTTGGAAATGGTTGTCGGCTGCTGTGTTTAGCTGTTACAAGGACGGGAGATGGTCGGTCATCAGATGGACACAGCTTGGTAGAGGGGAAGCTCTGAGAGCAGAAAGTCACTGCAAGGAAACCAGAAGATGTTCCAGTACCAGGGATGGGAAACTGGATCCACATCTTCCACAAAGTGGGGTCTCTTAGGACAAATGGGGTGTCACATGGAGAAGGACTCACTGTGACTGGTCTGGCAGGGGCGTCGGAGTGGATGATCTTTTGAGGTCTCACCCAACCCCTAATGTCCTGTGACTCTGTGGTCCTGCTCTGGCAGGGGGATTGGACTGGATGATCTTTCGAGGTCACTTCCAATCCCTAATGCTCTGTGATTGTGTTTGACTGGGATCTTCCAGCACTCCTGGTGAACTTGCTGGAATAAGAAAGCAGAGGTTGGGTTTGGATGGATCTGATGTTGTGTGACTTGATGTAGGTGATCCTGCTGTGTCAGGGGGATTGGACTGGATGATCTTTTGAGGTCCCTTCCAATCCCTAATGTTCTATGACTCTGTTTGACTTGATCTAGGGGATCCTTCTATGACAGGAGGATTGGACTGGATGATCTTTCAAGGTCCCTTCCAATCCATAATGTTCTGTGATTCTGTTACTGGATCTAGGGTATCCTGCTGTGGTGGAAGGATTGGACTGGATGAACTTTTGAGGTCCCTTCCAACCCCTAATGTCTTGTGACTCCATGATCCTGTTGACATCTAGTTTTAATCATAGAACCACAGAATCATTAGGGATTGGAAGAGACCTCAAAAGATCATCCAGTCCAATCCCCCAACTTTCAGACAGGAAGAACTGGGCTTTCACCAGCAACCCCAGGAGCAGGTTAAGGACAGAGATGGGGAAGAGCCAGATGGTAGAAGGGGTTGGAAAGTTTAGTGGGATCAAGGTCTAGGAGACATGAAACAAGATAATTTTATGAGGGGCGAGGTGGTTCAGCGCCGAAACACAAGCAAGGAGTGGTCAGCGTAGATAAGATTATCGTAAGGAAAATGGGAGAGGAGTGTCGCTGATAGGGAGCACGAGGCACGGCCAGGGCTGTGGGTGTGCGCGAGGGGTGTTTACATCCGCCCGCGGGCCGGCGAGAAGGGCAGGCGAGGAGGTCATCATCGGATCCTGATGCATCAGAAGGGGAAGAGACCTCTGAGCAAAGCCCCGGCCATGCTGCCTGCTGGTGGGCACAGTCTGCTTGCAGAGGAGGGTCCACATCGACCTGAGAAGGAACTTCTTCGTGGTGAAGGTGATGGAGCACTGGAAGGGGCTGCCCAGGTGGGTTGTGGAGTCTCCTTCTCTGGAGACATTTCAAACCCTCCTGGATGTGTTCCTGTGTGACTGGATCTAGGGGGTCCTGCTGTGGGAGGGGGATGATCTTCCAAGATCTCTTCCAATCCCTAATGCTCTGTGCATCTGTGACTTGGTCTAGGGGATCCTGCTGTGGGAGGGGGATTGGACTGGATGATCTTTTGAGGTCTCTTCCAATCCCTAATGTTCTGTGATTCTGTAGGAGCCAACCTCTGCCATCAACCACACTCCAGGCTTTTGTTCATCTTTCACTGGGCTTTCTCATCAATTCACAGACTATCAGGTTGGGAGGGACCTCAAGGATCATCTAGTCCAACCTGTGAAGCTAAAATGCTCTTTATTTACCTTTTCCATGGTAAATACCTGTCACTGCTTAGAACAGAGTGGTCCTTTCCTCTTACAAAGAGCAACACCACCATTGGATCCGGTTCACACTTCATGAACAAATGGTTTAATCTAGATCATGGACTTCAGCAAGACCTGCTTTGGGATGCTGGAGCGAGCGCACAGGAGGGCAACGAGGCTGGTGAGGGGCCTGGAGAATCAATCTGATGAGGAGAGCTGGGGCTGGTTAGTTGGAGGAGGAGGAGGCTGAGGGGAGACCTCATCACTCTCTACAGTCATCTGAAAGGACCCTGCAGAGATGCTGGTGCTGGGCTCTTCTCACAGGTCATTAGAGACAGAAGCAGAGGGAAGGGCTTCAAGCTTCAACAGGAGAGGGTTAGGCTGGACATCAGGGAAAAACTCTTCCTGGAGAGAGTGGTCAGGGACTGGACTGGGCTGCCCAGGTTGGGGGTTGAGTCCCCATCCCTGGATGAGTTTAAAGTCGCTTAGATGTGGTGTTGGTGGATCTCGTTTGGGGGTGACCTTGTAGAGTAGGGTTGCTGCTTGGACTCAATGATCCCCAGGGGTCTTTTCCAACTGGAATGTTTCCATGATCTAGACAGCTGCATGTGGGCAGGAAGGGATGTGTTTCCTCGCTCATGTCCATGTATTTTTCATTCTTAGCTGATTTCTTTCTTTCAGACTCAGGGGATCTCAACCATCCTACTGCAGGAGGGTGTCTTGCAATCCCAATTAAGGATTGGAAGGGACCTCAAAAGATCATCCAGTCCAATCCCACTGCCAGAGCAGGACCACCTAGACCAAGTTGCACAGGAACACGTCCAGGCAGGTTTGAAACGTCTCCAGAGAAGGAGACTCTAAAATAAACAGCCTGTCCCCTCCCCACCTGTTATAATTGTGGGGATACTCCTGTTACCCCCTGAAGTTCTCCCCTTTCTTTATTCCCCACTGAAAGGTCAGGACAGTAAAGTGTAAGAAACCTTCCTGGAGAGGGTTGGGCACATAGTGGGGCATCTCCTGCTTTGGGCTGTGACTTAGGCTGAACCAGTTTTGCTTTGTCCCTCCAGAACCCCCAGAGCAACTCTAGTAGTAGTGTGCAGAGGGAAGAAGTTAAGAGCATCCTTACTCCTAGTCCTTCACCAAGGTTGGGGATGGGGCACTTGTAGAGTAGGGCTGCTGCTTGGACTCGATCATCCAAAGGGTCTCTTCCAGCCTGAATGATTCCGTGATTAAGAGATGAGTAGGGTTGATGGTTGGACTTGATGATCCAAAGGGTCTCTTCCAACCTGAATGATTCTGTAATTAAGAGACCTGTGATTGCTCCAGACAGATTAGTTTTGTGTCGTCCTGCTCGTGACCACATCCCACCTTGGTGCCAGCAGTCAGCTGGGAGCAGTGTGATGTGTCCTGCTGGGATATCTTATGGTTCCCCAGGGGTATTGGACTGGATGATCTTTCGAGGTCCCTTCTGATCCCTGATGCCCTGTGATTCTCTGTCTCCAGGCAGGGCTGGCAGGGGGCAGACACTGAAAAATGAGGTGAGGGGTGCCTGTCCCACACCACCCCTGGAGGTGTTGAAGGCCAGCCTGGCTGTGGCTGTTAGTCCCCTGGTCTGGCCAGTGCGGTGATGTTAGGTCCTGCCCTGGGCTGGATGAGCTCAGAGGGGTTCTGCAGCCCCAACCCTTCTGTGAATTAATCCTTAACACACTCCTGCTGGTGGCAGAGAGGAAGAGGTGGTGGTTGTGCAGCTTGTGTCAGCATCTTCCCAAATCCCTGGTCCCTGAGGCTCCCACCTGGAGGAGCCTCCTGTATCCTGGAGGCTCCACAGGGATAATAAGAACCTTGATTTGGTTTTGCCTTGTCCTTGCCTGTGACCTACGTCCAACACATGGGTTACCAAGCGCTGCATTGACTGCTCTGGTGACCAGGGATGGTCCTTCAGCCTACCCCCACCAGAAAACCTCTTACAAAACATCTCCTAATAGGTTTCCCTGGAGTCCAGCCTCTTCCTACCTGTTGGTGACCCCATGGTCTTCTACGTGAGCAACGTGGGAAGGGACAGGCAGGAGATCAGGGAACGCAGCTTAGAGGACCCGGTGTGGGACGTGAGGTTGTGGAGGCACCTGCTGCCCACCAGCACTGCTGGCACTGGTCTCTGCTTCCAGGGCTGGCTACACGTCCCTCTGACCCCAGAACTTCTGACCTTGACTACTCCCACCTCAAGGACAAGTTCTTAGCCCCTGATCTTTGTTTGCTTCCTCCTTCCAGAGCCTCATTTTCATCCCTGTGAGCTCCAGAAAGCAGAAGGGGTGCAAGTGGGTCTCTTGAGGGAGCTGCAAGGGCTGAGATGCTGTCTCACATGTCTTCCAGGAGTATGCCAGACACTGTGGATGTACCTGGTGTCCCAGTAGCACCAGTATAGGATCCCAGGCTTGCTGCCACGTCCCAGGGGCTCTCTGCAGCCCAGCCTGCCCAGCATCGTTCCTCTAGGCTGAGCACTTGTCACATCTCCTCTGAAAGAGGTTTGGGATTGATCCTGCTCTGGTAAGGGGATGGGACTGGATGGTCTTTCAAGGTCCCTTCCAATCCCTAATGCTCTGTGATGCTGTGATTCATCTCCTTCTTCATCTGTCCTCTCCTACCACCTGCCAACATCTCCTCCAGCTGTGATGCTCTTAAATACCTAACAGTTTCTCCTGGCTGGTGCTATCTCTGATGCTGCTGTGTCAGGGGGGTTGGACTGGATGATCTTTCAAGGCCCCTTCCAGTCCCTAATGATTCTGTGATCCTGAGATTCATGGGAATGTCCCCAACTCCTTACACCCCGCCATGACTTTATCCAACGGTGTCGTAGTGTCGGCTCAAACGAGCTTGGCTCTTGTTCAGAGACCTCTTCTCCATCAGTTGTTGTGGAAGATGGGTGACAGCAACTCCCAGCTTGGTTGGGCTTCCCCCACAGCCCGTCTTGGGGAAGGTTTGTGGGTGCTGACTTCTATGGTTGTGGGTGGTGGGCATGAAAACGTGGGGCTAGGCTGCATGGGGAGAAGGACAGAGATGGGAGAAGGACAGAGATAGGAGAGATCTGCGAGGGGACACGGGAATGTTGTGCCCTTCACCTCCACCAGCCTCGGAGGTCTCTCTTCCCAGTTGGAGTGTCTCAACTGGTGCCAAGGTTAGGTGGAGCATAAGGTGCTTTTGGGGAGCCACTCTCCCAGCTGTTCACACTCAGAGCCTTCAAGGTCTACTGAATGCAGGAGAAGTCTCCAACCAAGGACCATCTCCCACCTCTGAGAAGCTGTAGTATCCATGGAAAAGCCTGGTTCCAGCTGCACAAGTCCTGGAGCAGAGGCTGTTTTCTTTGCTCCCAACTTTCTTGAGTGGTGGCACCTTCTCTGCCCTCCCACTCCCATCCTCCTGGCTCTGCACATCTAAGGGCTGAGGCTGCTGTGAAGCCTCAGGTCCAGCATCACTGGATGGGATCTGGTCCCCTGAGCATCGTTCCTGCTCTCCAGAAGCCTTTCCTGCTCACAGGAGCCAGATTAGGAGGACCCATGGGCAGGGAGGCAGCGGTCGCACCCCTAAGTCTTTTCCTCCCATTGTCTGTGCTCTCCAGAAGCCTTTCTTCAACAAGGTTGCTTCAAGGCAGCTGAGGACCCATGACCCCATTTTGTCCATCCCTGGGTAACCACCAACACATAAAGCCACCTGCCAGCGCTGCCTTTCCCAGCCTGCTCTCCGTGTCCACAGCTTGTCCCTCTCACCTCCTCCTCTCCATCTTCTCAAGAAGCACAGGCAGCCCATCTGCTGAAAGCCCTCCATGATGTGGCTGGTGAGTTCATGGTGGCAGCTTGTCCCCATGACCCTTCCCTCTCTTTTGGTGCTTGCCTTCCTCTTTCTGCTTCCCTGTGGTCTCCAGGTTCTCCCCAGCCTGTTCTCACACTGCTACAACACCTGTGACTTGGTCTAGGGGATCCTGCTCTGGCAGGGGGATCCAACTGGATGGTCTTTCAAGATCCCTTCCAATCCCTAATGATTCAGATGTGGAGTCTTCTTCACTAGAGATGTTTAAGACCCACCTGGATGTGTTCCTGTGTGACTTGGTCTAGGTGATCCTGCTGTGGCAGGGGGATTGGACTGGATGATCTTTCGAGGTCCCTTCCAATCCCTAATGCTCTGTGATTCATCTCCTTCTTCATCTGTCCTCTCCTACCACCTGTCAGCATGTCCCCCAACTGTGATGCTCTTAAATACCCAACAGTTTCTCCTGGCTGGTGCTATCTCTGATGTTGCTCTGGTGGGAGCATTGGACTGGATGATCTATCAAGGTCCCTTCCAATCCCTAATGTTCTGTGGTTCTGTGAGTCTGTGACTGGATCTAGGGGATCCTGCTGTGGCAGGTGGATTGGACTGAATGATCTTTTGAGGCCCCTTCCAATCCCCAATGTTCTGAGAGTCTGTGACTTGATCTAGGTGGTCCTCCTCTGGCAGGGGTATTGGACTAGATGATCTCTTGAGGTCCCTTCCACTCCCTGATGTTCTGTGGTTCTGTGTGATCTGCCCTTGCAGGACAAGCTTCCCAAAGAGCCATCTTCTTGCTCGTCTTTTCCCACCTAACTTCTCTCATAATTGCAGGACCTTGCTCTTCTTCCATCTGTGCTCCCTCAGAAGCCACCCCACTGCTCCACAGCACCCACATCCTCCGTGTTGGGTGGGCAATTGAGTTCTTCTTGTGTGTTGTTGAGGGTTTTTTCCACTCAAAGGCTCAATCAGGGCTTCTGGAGACATTTAAGACCCACCTGGACGTGTTCCTGTGCGACTTGGTCTAGGTGATGGTGCTCTGGCAGGGGGATTGGACTGGATGATCTCTTGAGGTCCCTTCCAGTCCCTGATGTTCTGTGGTTCTGGGTGCTGCCACCACTCCGAATCGATGCCAAGAACCAGTCCTGCCAAGGACAGGGGGGGAATCTGTCAGCCCTGCAGTCCCTTTGATCAGCCCTTCATCATCCCGGGCTTCCTGCCGTTATCTTTGCGGGACACGCTTCCGGGATTCGGCAAATATTTGATTTCCTGTGAATTGACATAAAAAGGCCTTTTCCTTTTCTTTTCGTCTTCTTCTCCTGGTTTTTTTTGCTTCCCAATTATTTTAGAGCACTTCTGGCACCGTGTGGACACTTCCCATTCCAAGAAAAATAAAGGAAAGCTCTTGTGACTAAATATAGATCAAAAGATGCTCGTGAGCGGCCTCTTGCATTCCCAGCACTTTTCCTTCCAAGGCCACCCAGATTCTTTCTGCCCCGTGTTCCTTCCCCTACTCTTCCTCTACTCCAGGCAAGATCTGTTCCATCCAGCTTGGCTTCTGGCTTGGAATCATGGAGTCATCCTGGCTGGAAAGGACCTCCAGGATCAGCAAGTCCAGCCCTCAGCCCAGCAGCTCCCGAACCCCCAGACCATGGCCTCAAGTGCTCCAGCTACTTTGAAACCCCTCCAGGGATGGAGACTTCACCACCTCCCTGGGCAGCCTCTTCCAGTGCCCAACCACTCTTCTCAGGAAAGAGCTTCTTCTGAAGATCCAATCTGAACCTCCCCTGATGCAACTTGAGGCCATTTCCCCTTGTCCCATCATTGGGAATTTTGGAGAAGACACCAGCCCCAACCTGGCTACAACCTCCTTTGAGGTGGCTGTAGAGAGCACAAAGGTCTCCTCTCAGCCTCCTCTTCTCTAGACTCAATAACCCCAGTTCCCTCAGCTGCTCTCCACAGCCCATGTTCTCCAGTCCTCTCCCCAGCCTCGTTGCCCTTCTCTGGCCCCCTCAATGTCCTTCTGATACTGAGGTGCTCAACAGTGGACCCACTGCTCAAGGTGTGGTCTCACGCGTGCAGAGCACACGGGTACCACCGTCTCCCTACTCCTGCTGGTGACACCATTTCTGATGCAGCCCAGGATGCCATTGGCCTTCTTGGCCACCTGGGCTCCCTGCTGGCTCCTGTTCAGCTGGCTGTTAGCCCACACCTCCAGGTGCTTGGATCACAGCCCAGCTTGATGAAAATATGTGGGTTTAGGATTGTACAGGCACCTTCCAGTAGGGAGACCGTGTTCTGCACGTCTCATCCTTTCCCTCCAAAAAGCCCCTTCTCAGCTTTTTCTTGGAGCAGGCTCTTGGAGAAGACCTTGCAGCTGTGGGAATCCAAGGGGCCAACTGGAAACACTGGGCAACTGGAGCTAGGGGATCCTGCTGTGGCAGGGGGATTGGACTAGATCTTTTGAGGTCCCTTCCAATCCCTAATGTTCTGTGGTTCTGGTGTCAACCACCACGGACCCCTTTTGGCTGCAGCACAGCAGCTGCAGGTTGGGTTCCAGGATGGTCTCAGGAGCACCCAGAGAGTCAATGTCATGTGTCAGTCTACAAGTCCCAGAGCAGCAGATCCTCCTCAGCCTGGAGGGCTGCTCTTGAGGGCTGCACGACGGTGCAAACACCAGTGACAAGAAGGCAGAGGCAAGGCCAAAGCAGAGCTCCTCATCCTCTCTTCTGAGCTCTGCGTCACTCATTTTGGGGATGCAGGACTGAGCTCTCTGGTGGACTGGTTGCATGTCAGAGGGGTGCAGCTCTGTGGGACAACTTGAGCTCCACATGTGTTTGACCCTCAAACCCCTCAAGCAGAATGTAGTCTCCAGCAGTTGCACATCAGATCTTTCAAGGTCCCTTCAAATCCCTGATGATTCTATGATTCTAAGATCAGCAGATGGGTACCAGCTGGGTACTAACTGGGATGGCTCCTCTTCTTGCCTTCAGGTGTTTGTGCTGTGCCACGGGCTCCTCCAGCTCTCCCAGCTCCTCTACAGCGCCAACTTCAAGAGCAGCCTCACCACCATCGAGAAGCGCTTTGGGCTCTCCAGTCTCTCCTCAGGGTTCATCTCCAGCTTGCACGAGGTAACTGGTTTAATGGTCTCAAAGTCATGCCGGGGAGGTTTAGGTTGGATGGATTGGAACAGGCTGCCTGGGGTGGTGGTGGAGTCACCATCCCTAGAAGTGTTGCAAAAAGCACATGGATGTGGCACTGGGAAACATGGTTTCGTGGGCAGGGTGGCGTTGGGTTGACCCCTGGACTTGATGATCTTGGAAGTCTCTTCCAAACTTAATAATTCCACGAGTCTATGGTTGAGAAGCTTGTGTGGCAGATCTGAGGGACAACCAGAACGCAGTGGCCACCTTCCTGGAATATGGTGTCAGGGTTGTTCACACCTAGAGCTTCCTCAGCCATGTCTGGATGTGCTGGATGAAGCACTTGGGCACCTCCTCACACTTCTGCTGTACCATGTGCGTTATTTTGTGGCCAAGCAGGCCAGTGGCATCCTGGGCTGGATCAGAAGGAGGGTGGTCAGCAGAGCAAGAGAGCTTCTCCTTTCCATCTACTCTGTTCTGGGGAGACCACAGCTGGAATGTTGTGTCCAGTTCTGGGCCCCTCAGTTCCAGAAGGACACAGAGCTGCTGGGGGAAGCCCAGTGCAGAGCCACAGGGATGATGAAGGGAGGGGAGCATCTCCCTGCTGAGGAGAGGCTGAGGGAGCTGGGGCTCTGGAGCTGGGGAAAAGGAGCCTGAGGGGTGACCCCATGGGTGTTGATCAGTGTGTGAAGGGTGGGTGTGAGGAGGATGGAGCCAGGTTCTGCTCAGTGTCACCCTATAATAGGACGAGGGGCAATGGGTGTGAGCTGGGACAGAGAAGGTTCCACATCAATGTGAGAAGGACCTTCTTCCCAGTGAGAGTGACAGAGCCCTGGAAGGGGCTGCCCAGGGGGGTTGTGGAGTCTTCTGCTCTGGAGACATTTAAAACTCACCGTCACAAGCTGCTCCCTCTCTGGTAGCAATTCCAGCCAACTAGGCAAAGACCTGCTGGCAGAGACTTTCTTTTGATGGCACAGACTTGGTGGCCACTCACCTTGCATAGAGCTGACCTTCTCATGTGGGTCTTCCTGCATCCTTCATCAAGATGCTGGCCACCAGGACTCTTCCTGGGTCATTGGGGAAGTAGATGCTCCAGTCTGAACCCAACTAGCACCTACATCTGGGGTTGAGAAGACTTGTTCAAAGCCTATTGAAAGCAGTGAAGGACTTGCCACTGATTGTGACTAAGACCCTGCATGAAGCCTTGTAATGTTGGTGATGAAGAACTGGCACAATTAAGTCCTCAGAGCTTCTCAAAGCTGTAGCCCATGTGCTTCTCATCCACTAGAGGAGCAATGAGGATGAGGAAGGGACTGGAGGGAAAGGATGATGAGGAGAGGCTGAGAGAGCTGGGGGTGTTGAGCCTGGAGAAGACTCAGGGGGGACCTTCTCACTCTCTTCAACTCCTTGAAGGGATGTTGTGGTCAGATGTGGGTTGAGCTCTTCTCCCGGGGAACTAGCGCCAAGATGAGAGATCAGAGCATGAAGCTGAGGGTTAGGTTGGATGTCAGGAAGCCCTTCCTCATGGAAAGAGTGATCAGAGCCTGGACTGGACTGGTGGAGTCCCCATCCCTGGAAGTGTTGAAGGTCAACCTGGCTGTGGCCCTTAGCACCCTGGTGTGGCCACTGTGGTGCTGTTAGGTGCTGGCCTGGGCTGGCTGAGCTCAGAGGTCTTCTCCAGCCTCAATAACTCTGTGATGCTGTGAAAACCCGCAGAGACTCAACCAATGTTTACTCGGTCCCAGGCTGGCAGAGCAAACATCGTGGTGACTTTACAGCGTTCACTCACTTGCCCAGACCAGCCCCATGTCTTGTAGCCAACCCTGTCTGCGGTCACAAATGTCCAGAGGCACAAATATTTGTCACGAGCTGGACTTTGTAGCCAGGCTCATGTCTGTCTGGAGCCACGGGGATGGGCGGCTACGCTTCGTTCCGCGCTGAGCTTGGGGGAACCCACAGTTCATGTCGCATCCTACAGAGCAGGGGGCAGGTGGGGTGCTGAGAACCCCCCCAGGCAGTTTGTGTGGTCGTCCCTGACCGCAAGGGATGGGCACAGGTGAGAGAAGCCAAGGAACTGGGTTTTCACACAGAACCACAGAACATTAGGGGTTGGAAGGGACCTCCAAAGATCATCCAGTCCAGTCCCCCTGACACAGCAGGATCCCCTATATCCAGTTGCACAGGAACATGCCCAGGTGGGTTTTAAAAGTCTCCAGAGAAGGAGACTCTACAACCCACCTTGGGCAGCCCCTTCCAGTGCTCTGTCACCCTCACTGGGAAGAAGCTCCTTCTGATATTTACATGGAACCTCCTCTGTTCCAGCTCACACCCACTGCCCCTTGTTCTCTCATTGGGTGCCCCTGAGCAGAACCTGGCTCCATCCTCCTGACACCCACCCTTCACATATTTATAGACATTAATGAGGTCACCCCTCAGTCTCCTCCAAGCTCAAGAGACCCAGCTCCCTCAGCTTCTCCTCATAAGGGAGGTGCTCCAATTCCTTCATCATCCTCATTGCTCTACACTGGGCTCCCTCCAGCAGCTCCATGTTTTAATGGGAAGGGAGCACTTGCTGTGAGTACATGGGGTGAAGGGTGGTCCTGTTCTACTCTGGTGGGGATCAAACACCACCTGATACCAGAGCTCTCCACGTGCTCGTGATCGTGTGGGACCAGCTAGAGAATCTCTTTAGAGACTTTCTCTAGACTTTGTCTAAGGAGACTCTAGAGACTCTCCTTAGAGTCTCCTACATTCTCTCCTTTCGTTGTGCCCTTTCCAGATCGGCAACGTGGTCCTGATCATCTTTGTCAGCTACTTTGGCAGCCGAGTCCACCGGCCCCGGGTGATCGGCATCGGGGGGCTGCTGCTGGCGCTGGGAGCGTTCCTGGTGACCCTGCCCCACTTTCTCTCTGACCCCTATGAGTTCACCACGCTCAGCACCGGTAAGTGTCTTCATCTTCATCGGTCACGGTGAAGCATCTAAAGTCCCATAGATGCTCCTGAAGGTCTCCCAAGGGACCAGCCTATGGTTCAAGTTCAACAATCAGGACAGCCAGACACCTCTCCTAGGAGATCCTGCTGTGGTGGTGGGATTGGACTGGATGATCTTTCGAGGTCCCTTCCACCTCCTAATGTTCTGTGATCCTGTGATCAGTGCACAAGAAGCTTCTTGTAGGGTGAGAGCCCTGAGACACCATCATCCCACATGGACATACAACCCAGTAGCTGTAAAGAGGCTCCAGCTTGAGTTGGAAATCCCATCCTTCCACGTGGATGCCATAACCCCGGTGTGGGGTGGAGAGTGTGCTGGAGCTCAGGCAAAGAGAGATGAAGACCAGCTCTGCAGCGACTCAGCAGCTTCATAGCCTTGAATGTCTCCGTGTTTATCAAATAGGCCAGTTTGGTGAGTGGACTGGGCACTGGACACCATCTTCTGACAGCTAAAATTTGCACGTTGGGCTCTGAAGCGGCCAAGAGTCAGATCAAAGACTGTTCTTAAGGCTCTTACAGAAACAAGTCAATGGAGCAAGTGTCATCCTGCTTCCCTACCTCAAGCCCTGCACGTCTTGGTCCAGCTTTTACAGCCTGTGAAGACCTTCCAGTCCTGGCTGGGGTGTGCACGGCAGTCTTGAGCAGAGCAATGACCTCCCTATGTGTGGACAACGTCAGGAAGTGAGGTCCTTGCTTTGGAAGGAAGTGGGCTGCTCCAGAGTGATGAGAACAACAGAGATGACCTTTTGAGGTCCCTTCCAATCCCTAATGATTCTGTGATTCAGGAGGTCACTCCCTGTTCCTGCCTGGGTGCAGTCAGCCATGGATTAGGTTTACTGCCGTTAGAGTGAGCGCAGTCTTGCTCCACCACGCGCAGTCTGGCATGAGAGGTTCCTCTGGCTCTCACCTTGCAAGAAAATCTTCATCAGAAGAGGAGGCTCGTTGTGTTTGCCAGCGTGGGCCCTCTAGACCACATGGCTTCAAGGACTCTCGTGTAGAAGTGTAGAAGATCCATAGTTACTACTTTATGGAGAATGTTGAACCAGTTGCCAACAATAACAACACAAAAAGAAAGGCCAGAGTGGGAAGAGACACCACTGGTAGACCTGGGATTGCCCTGTTAGCCTTGCAGTGTCTTCAGCTTGCATGAGAAATAGGATAGAATCACAGAATCATCTTGACACCTTTAAGATCATCAAGTCCAGCTGTTAACTCAGCACTGCGAGGTCACCACTAAATCACAGCCCTCAGCACTACATCTTCTGTCTTTTAAACATCTCCAGGGGTGGTGACTCCAACATCTACAGTCTATTCCAATGTATGACAATCCTTTGGATGAGTAAATTCTTCCCAGTCTGAAAGAATCTGAATTCTTCCAGTCTAAACCTTCCCTGGGACAACTTGAGGCCATCTCTTCTCTTCTTCTTGAGGCCATCTCTTCTCTTCTTCTTGAGGCCATCTCTTCTCTTCTTCTTGAGGCCACCTCTTCTTTTCTTCTTGAAGCCATCTCTTCTAATCTTGAGGCCATCTCTTCTTCTTGAGGCCACCTCTTCTTTTCTTCTTGAAGCCATCTCTTCTCTTCTTCTTGAGGTCATCCACAACGGGTATAAGATGAAACATGGAGGTTCCATATAGATATCAGAAGGAACCTTTTCACAGTGAGGATGATGGAGCATTGGAACAGGCTGCCCAGGGGGGTTGTGGAGTCTCCTTCTCTGGAGACATTTAAGACCCGCCTGGATGTGTTCCTGTGTGACTTGGTCTAGGTGATCTTGCTGTGGCAGAGGGATTGGACTGGGTGATCTTCC